>VZRS01013830.1:79161-163876 GCA_013398055.1 Ifrita kowaldi | reverse complement strand
TATTCGGGCAGCTGCCCAAACCATGGACGTTGGCTGATTGCTTGTTGGTTGGTGGTAACAGAAGCCACTTCCTCTGCAGCGACAGGCATATCAGCACTACTGTCTGCTTCCCGGGGATGGGCTCAGGGTGTTTCAGTGCTCCAGGTGAGAGCTCCAAGCTGCACAACGTTCTTATGCGGAGCTGAGGGATTGAAAAACACAGAGCCACAAACCCCCACCGGTGTCCCCGTGGGGAATTCTCCCATGCAAACCTCGTTAGGAAATTAACTGGGTATTTTTTCTCCCTGCCCTGTCTCCTGGCACCCTGACAGGTCCATTCAGCAGAGGAGAGGAAAGCTCTGCCCAGGGCTCCTCCACAGCTGCAGATGACTCATGCTAGAAGAGCCCCTTGGAGCCAGATTTAAGTTTTCCCAAGTTGATTTTAACACACTGATTTCTACCACTTTAAAGCTCCCTGCATAATTGCAGCTTGCACAGCAGAGCCTGGCCTGGTGCACAGGTACAGACCTCACCAAGCAGCAGGCCCAGGCTGCTCCCAGAGTTGCAGGGCCACCTGTTCCCCCCTTGAAGCCACATTCCTCCCTCTCCTGCAGCAACATCCCCAAGGACAAACTGCTCCATCCATGCTGCCTTCTTGGGACAGGCAGAAGAACCAGAGAAGCCCTGCTGCTCTTTCTGGTCTATGAAAGAGCACGGGCAAATAGGACTTTCTTAGTGCTTTCCTCCCATGAGCAGGGCTGCCTGGCCAGAGGAGTGGGGATGTGTTTAAAGCTCCTATTCCTGCTTTTCACTGCTTTGTTTGCTTAGGAATAAGCATATTCCCTACCCTTGCCTTCTCTTCTACAGCTCCACACAGGCTGTGGAGGAACATAAAGAGCTATGCAGGCTCCAGATGCTCACCCACATTAGGTGGACACAGGCAGTCCTGTAAGCAGCTTCCTACCAAAGACAGCATGAGGTATGGCACTGCTCCTGCTGCCTCCTCCTTGTGCTCTGCTTCCCACTTCCATCCAGTGGAGGCTCAAGAAAGGGACCTTCCATTTGGATTTCAGCCATCAGAGCAGGAGCAAGGTCTTCTTGTAGGGGCACAAGAAAGCCTTTCTTGCAAGGGGTTGGGGTAGACCACACCACTGTGCTCCTCCCCACAGTGGTGTGTGAGAATGACATCATTATGCCAATAAATGAGACAGGAAGTGCAACGAAGCAGAAAAACCGCGGAAAGTGTCTCTGAAGTTCTGCCAAGAGTGCTAACAATGGCACTAACCAGAAAACAAGAAAAGGGTTTGGTTCATCTAACTTCTTCCAGTTTTAGTAATCTCTAGTGTCACTTGTAACAGTAGGTAGTAAAAAATCATGACCTTGAAGAGACACCACTTGAGGCCTTTTTCTTTTTTTCCAAGGGGATGGTAACCTTCTGCCATCTTACCCTAGTCCACAAATTACAGTACTTTGACAGCAGTATACCGATCCAGATAAACTGACCAGGATTTTTAAATCTTTTTTTTTTTTTCCCCCAAGTTATACTAGTGCATTACCAATGGTCTTGATAAGCCATTCCTGCATCTGTCTTTCTACTATGTGGATTCCTTTATTTTCCAGAGAACTGCAGCTGCCCAGGTCTGAGCTGAGGCTTCTTTACAGCCACCCGTGAGTCACCTATTTCATCTTGTAATGTAAACATACAAGCCCATCTAAACCTGATGTGTAAGACTTCTCTCTCCATCAACCCTAGACATTTCTAACCAGATCCTAGAAGCTCACAGACAGCCAAGTTTGTGTCTCCTACCTGCCTTTTTGTCAAGCAGCTGACAAACAGTGGCAGTGCTCAGGAGAGAGGTGGCACTTGGCAGTAGGGAAGCAAGGCCTTCAACAACAGCGGCTTTCCAGTTACAGATGTGGGCATAAGTTACAGATAGGACTTCATGAAACCATAACGCCAATCTGATTGCCAACTGCTGCCAGAACAGGAGATTCCCCCTCCTGCTTCCCTTGCACTGCCACTTACTTGACTCTGTAACAAGCCATTCACAGAGCTACACTGGCATCAACCAACCCCTGCAAGAAAAGTGAGGTTTCTCCTGCTGACCCAGCTCACTGCAAGTTCACCTTCCTGACAGTGCTGGTAAGCAGGCGGACTGGGAAGGGAAGGAAGCTCACAAATCCTTTGAGTTATGATACAGAATCTGTACAGTACAATACAAAATATTGCAGCCTTAGCAACGTATCATTCCCGTCAAAAGCTTGTTCATAAACTACCATTTTCTACAACATAAACAATCCCACACAGAAATTACATTAAATACAAGCAGGTGCTACTGTTATTCATATGACATTTTCAGCTCCCTGCAGTTATAGCTATATCATCTATATTTATTAGAAAAATACAGTTTTTTAATAAGTTGTTACTTCCCCTCATAATTCAGCATCAGTTTTCCTAAAATCTGCAGGTATTGAAAACATTAATTAATCTCCTTGGCCTTCAGAAAATTTTATTTAATAATCCTGTTCAGCTCTCATACAGTTGAAATATTATGAAAATACCAGTGGAGATGCAGCAAATGACAGATTAATTCACACCTAGCTCTTAAATGGGCTTCTGTACAAAATACACCCATAAATCAAAGACCTTCCCAAAAAATCCCAACCTTAAATAGGATTAAGCAGTCTTCAAATAACCACTACTCTTATCAACAGTCTGCCACCAAATTAAGTCAGCCTTTCTCTCATTTATACCCCCCCATAGATAAGACCAGAAAATCTGACTGCCTAGAAACAACAGCTGTGTGCAGCTGTGACAATGACATTACTCCTGAGTGCAGTCACCTGTGGTGTGAAATACAGGCCCCAAATTTACCTCCCTTAATTTTCTAAGTATGCTCCGCATTGTAAAGGCTTTCAAAAGAAACCAAACGAGAAAGAATAGCAACTCCTGATTTAGAACCCATAGCAAATAATTCTTTGCTTTGGTTACAATAGGAGGTACACAAATGAATGGATTTGCTGCTTTTGACAGTGGCAGGAACTGGGCTGTCTTGCCTGTTCCCAGGGCTGTTCACCTTTGTACCAGGTGCAGAAATAAAAAAGAAGAATTTCTGATGTACGTTTCTTCAGGTAACTGAAAATTCTCAGTGCTGCTATTGGTTCAAAGCTTCACAATTACAAGGAGTTTAACTGCTTCTGTTCAGAGTCACCTCTAAAGAAAGGTAAAATCAGTACAAATTAGGCTGTGCTGACCAAACACAGAGGGCAGTCTTCCAGTCTGTAAGGATCTCTTATCATATTCCTCACTAATGCCCAGTAGCACATCAAGGACGTGACAAACACAGGCCATGTCTGGAATACAGTCACCTAAGGGAATTTATGAATTCTTGCTGTTTTAAGCACAGTATTTACAATTGCAGCTTTCCTCTGCTCCATGCTATGGTACAGAGCAGCACCTCTAGGAAGCCAAGGCCACCAGCATCTGAAGCCTTGCTACTGGCAGTAAGGAGCCTTCCAGAATACAAAGGGATCCTACAGGAAAACCAGAGAGGGACTTTCTACAAGGGCAGGTAGTGATAGGACCAGGGGGAATGGGTTCAATTTGAAAGAAGGCAGGCTTACATTAGGTATCAGGAAGAAATATTTTACTGACGATGGTGAGACACTGGAACAGGTTGTCCAGAGAAGCTGCAGATGTCCCATCTCTGGAAGCGTGCAAGGCCAGGCTGGATGGGGCTCTGAGTAATGTGGTCTAGGGGAAGGTGTCCCTGTCCATGGCAGGGGGGTAGAACTACTAGATGATCTTTAAGACCCCTTTCAACTCAGACCATTCTATGGGTATGATAAGGGGAACACTATTGACTGAATCATTCCCCTGGTGACTAGCAGCCACTGCAGAGGTAAGACAACATCCATTTGTGGCAAGTTCCTTCAAAATACGAAAAATAGCTGCAGTTAAATGAACACAAGTCTGAAGGCTTTGTGCCCTGATATCCCACACAGCATCATCCTGTGGAGCAGCAATGACAGCCTGAGCTATTGAGGCCAGGATGGATGCAGGGAGCAGGTCTGGAAATGTTCCCTGCTCAGACCAATACAATTTAGTCTCAACGAAGAACTCAAAAGTACTCAAACTGCAGACTGAGCCTGCCCCAGGTTGTATACTTTCAAGAGAACAGGCTGAACATGACCATGCAATCACAGAAATACACTATTGTCCACCAAGAGAACTGTGTGCTCATAGAAGCACAAAGGTTTTTACCTTTAAGCAGCTACTTACCCGAACACAATTCACAGAAGCACTGGGCTGCTTCAGCAATACTGTACTATTAATGACTGATACAGCTGTACATTCACTGCAGATTTTTGGCAGCTACAGCCGCATCATGAGACTGGTCATTTATTGTTACATAGAGACACTGAAGAGACACAGAAAGGATTATTTGCCTTCAACTTGTAATTGGGTGTGTCCTTCCAAGAACACTACAAAGGGGGACTTTATTGTGCCAGCCAGGGGAAGACTAACCCCAAAATATGGGGGTGGCCTGGGTGCTCTCCCACCCTTGGGGTCATCAAGAAGAGAATTCATTCCTGGCGAGAGAATGAAGCTGCAGCGCCAGGCTACAGCACACAGGAGCTCCGCATGAAAAAGCAAATCTCATCCCGAGGGAACTTCTGTTTACTTGAATGCCTTCCCTGTAATCCCATTTTATGGGCCACATGTTTTGGGAATGCTGCACAGCCAGGAGACTGGCAGAGACTAAAGGGAAGTGATTCCTTTCAGAGGACTGTACAAAAGCAGGACACAACCTCAAACACTCTCACAGCAGCCTTCTGCTTAGCTGCATGTGTATTATCATAAATATTTTGGTCTTAAATGGGTACTGAACTCTAGCAAAAAATCTAAGCTGTTGCTTTTTGAAGTAAGAAAAACAAGGAGTTTAAAATACACATTGGAACATTATTCCTGTTTGAAAATTAAAAATGAAATATAACACCTCAGCTTTTAAAAAAATAACTCCAAGATTATAATGTAGGTTAAAAAAAAGGGAAGAGTGAACAGGTTTTACCATTTTTTACTTGATAGCTCCCTTTATAGATAGGTCCATTAGCGTGCAGATGGAATAACACAACTCAGCAATAAGCATGGGTAGAGATTCAGAAACACTAACCACTATCTTTCTGGTGGGGTATCAGATCTGGATACGCCACATTCTCTCTTTCTGCAGTAAAGACTGAGCAGAGGTGAATCAGTGTCAGGGAGAACCACCCTGCTTGAAGCAAACTTCATATCTTGCAACTCGCACTCCAAGATAGTAAATATTGACATGGCTGCATACAAACAACTTTCCGGTTGAAAGTATGTCAATTATCAATTGATTTACTCACCTGATAAACAGTCTCAGCTACTTTTACCAACACAAACCCTTTGTTCTCTAGCCAGGGCGCCTAATGTTTTAGTCCCAGCCTTTTGGTAGAGCACAGTGCTCAGTACCTGGCAGGACCAAGCACTTGTTAAGTTGCTGTGGTTCCTTTGCATTAGTATTTTCCATACAGTACTGTGAAATAGAAAGTAGGCACAAAATACAGTGACTTATAATCCTGAAGAACAATGAGCATTTCTGTGAGCTGGTTTTCTACACAGGATGTGGGTTGGGCCTCCTTGAGTTTGTGTAATCTGTCTGGAAGTCCAAAAACCACACTCTGAAAACATGCTTTTCCTTTAACTAACAGTCACAGTCAGTCACACATACACACAGAGTCTAACAGTGGTTTACACATCTGTCATTCACCATTAAGGAAAATTTTCATTATTTTTTTCAAGCATTTTTTATCCCAAATTAGGCACATAGACCCTACCTAATTAAAATATATAGCCTTTTTTAATCCAGCAAGAACTACATTTAGGGATGGAAGATTCACTTATTTAAAATGAAGTCAGAAGTTACACTTCTGATAGTGCTTTAGGTGCCAGTTCACATTCTAGGATCATTAGAGCCCAGAGACAAACTCAAAGGCACTGGAAACATTATCATGGAATATGCTGGGAAGGATTATCCTATGAAGTGGCTTTTCTAGATGCTCTAAGACACTAGTTTTAACAACTTCAGGCAGTCCTTTGAAGTCCCATATTTCAGACACTCTTCTAGAGATCAACTCTTTTCCTTTTCTCTGAATAGCACCAGAGGACAGTGCACCAAAAGGAACTTTGCTGAACAAGGACTGGACAAAGTACAGCAGAGGTTAAAACACAAGAGAGAAATGGCTTCATCCAGAGCTGTCCTCTAGCAGTGCAGGGTAAAAAGACAGCAAATCTGAAGTAATTTTTGAAAAAAGAGCATGCAGGAGTATTGCACTGTTTTACACTACTCCATATTCAGAGAGCTTAACTCGAATTGGAGTTGATCTGCCTGATAATTTGACTACTACCCCTCCCTCCATCCCCTTCCTGTTTGCCTCTTAGAGCTGCAAGTCCTGGTTTAACAAGAACAATTGCTGAAGAAGTAGAGTTCATACGAGTTCTCCTGAAGTTTGTCTTCATAGTAAACGTGCCAATCTTGTATTTGACACTGAAACTCAGTACTGTAACAAGCTGCTAGGAATACGTCTCTTCGACAAGGAAAGCAGCTGTATGAAGCAGGTATTTATGTAAAATACTTGATATACATTTACTACCGTAACTTCCAGGATTACATGTTTTTAATTCCTAGTGAAACTACACAGTAATCTGAAGCTCTATCATATTTCCAGTGCTCAGAGTTTTTGAGTTAGTATATTTGAAGCTATAGCAAGTAGCTTTTTTTTCTTTCTGAGGGAATCAGAAAGAATGGGAGTTAAGATTGACCAAGTGGGAAAAAAACCATTAAGACTCCAGCAAACTGAAATTTATTTTTGCACACAATCAGGTTTCAAGTGGCTAAAAAACATCAAGAA
This sequence comes from Ifrita kowaldi, assembly GCA_013398055.1. Classification (NCBI taxonomy): domain Eukaryota; kingdom Metazoa; phylum Chordata; class Aves; order Passeriformes; family Cinclosomatidae; genus Ifrita; species Ifrita kowaldi. The sequence continues at coordinate 156,961 of VZRS01013830.1, read as the reverse complement.
ATGTTCCCCTCCACTTTCATATGTTAATTAAGATTAGCATATTATACTCATTTAGGCAAATTATGAAGGAATAAATCCTTAGCCATGTTAGACACAGCAGTTCCTACCACACCCTACGATATTTTGAAAATTACCACACAATTTGAGTCAGAAACTATTACATTCAGCACAGAACTGGTTGGCTTCTGTCTTCATCTCCAGCAGCTTCCTGCCTGAGAACATGCATTATGCAAAAACAGCTCCTGCAGCCATGGAAGGGAGAGCTGCAAGGAAATCCCAAAACCCAGCAGGAAGCAACGTCTCTGTGATTCAACATGTTGAGTCTTTTCCTCTGAGAAACCAGCATAAAAAGCACAGCAATGACTGCACAGAAAAAATCCTTATCCTGTCTGCATTACAGATCCTGGAATCACTGGAGTTTTGAGTGACTGAGCCTGTCTCCCTCTTGAGATTTCAACAAGTCTTCCTTTAGCGTACTTTCACCTAGGGTAGTTTGAGAAAAGAGAAAGACTTGTTAAATGTTGCAAAACAACTGCATTTCACCTCCATCAGCTGTGCAGAAAAAAACATTTCTGGATGAATTAACTAGTTTTGATCCTTTTACTTGAAACACCCCAAAACACCCCACAAAAACTGTAATATGATTATACCAAAGTCTGTCACTGCAGTGGAAGTAAAGCAAAACATCCCAGTGAAGGCTTTCAGTGTGCTGGGTAAGTGCTGTAGGCTTCCACATTGCAAAGACTGGACAGAGGGAAGGTACAAGCCATTTTCTAGGCAAAATAACAATAAAAATACCCGAATAGTTTTGTCAACATCACAAGCCACATAAGAGAATTAAATTCCATTCTGCTCCCTGCCATTCCCATCTGGTTTTAATTTGCTAGAGAAGACTGAAGCCTGTATTCAAAAAACAGACTGAGTTGTAAACATTAGCCTCTGCCAGCATTCCTAGTAACTCATGAGGTACCAGAGTTACCATGGAAAGGCTAGGGGAGGATAGGAGAAAAAGGTCTATGAAAAAGCAGGGCTTACTCTGTCATTAAGCTCATTTTATTGCATTGTTTTATCCATTAAATGAAAACAAAAAGCGTTTGATGCTCAGAAGACCCACACTTGCAGAAAATCCAGTTCTACTAATCTCTGTTGTTTTGCAACATTATGAAAACAAGCAGGGGAAAGTTGAGGAAACTCAGAACAGACTGCCTGGGCCCCTGGACACCCTTGTTTTATATGGTTTGTAATTATAGGCTGCATACTGTTGCCTAATTTATTTCTTGTCCTGTTATCAGTAAAAGATTGCTGCTTCATTTCCTGCAGGAATAGTTTTGTTAAACTGTGACAAAATAATGAGACTACAGCTAAGAGCATCTCATGGTAATATTTAACAATATGCCTTTAACAAGACTTTGCCCCATCTCTGCCTTTTCCTCAAGCCAATAGTTTCTAGTTAACTGTGCCCCTGGCATGAGGCACTGATGTGTTTTGGAAAGCCACTCACATGGTTTACACAGTGAAAAAAAGGAGAAGGGTGTTTCTGCAGTAGCATGGTCCTGGAGGGATTCTGTTTCACATCATACAAAATCTCTGCCTCTATTTTGACTAATCTTGGGTTCACAGCCAGCCCCAACTCAAAAATTAAATACAAGGGTAGGAGGAAGTGATCTCCTTATTAAACACATCAGTCCTTTGTTCACAGCATAGTCCCACAAATGATCAACAACTGAGGTGATAGAGCACTACACTGTGGTATCAGAACAACAGCTCACAGGACTGGTAAAGAGCAACTAGAAAGAACATCTCAAGCCATGATTGCCTCTGGCATCCACAACTGGCCCCAAAATAACACTTCCTAGTTCAGGCACGTTAAGAAGCTGTCAGTGTTTAAACACTGAGTTGAACTCCAGTCACTTTGATGAACATGGCCCTACTGCTAATCACTTTTTACTTACCTGGGTTACTACCTAAGTAGTTACAGTCTTTTTTCCAACCACCTGCAACATCTCCATGACTCCTCCTCCAGCCCACAGGCCAAGCTAACAACCCCACCAGCTGTCTCAGTGCTGTTTTTGGCCATGGCATGACTCCAGACTTCTGCACTGACTCCTTGATGACAGGTGTCATTAGCTAACAGACATTAACTTTCAGCAGGTTCTCATGCAAAGCTTCCTGTTCTTTCACTATTTCTAAAAATGGCTGCCTTCACCATAGGCGCTTCTCTTACTCTTGGATTAGCTCACCACACTCTTCTCCTTGGTATCATCTCACTTCATCAATTTCCCCAGCCCCTTTCCTCTAGCTTTCAGTGCCATCTTCCTACCTGGAAGTCCTTAAATTTCATCTTAATGCACCCCCTTTAGCCTTACTGTGTATATTATATATCAATCTACCGCTTGCATCCTATTACTGATACTTCAACACCACCAGAAAGCTGTAACCACATGCTTTCTTCTCCCCTTTCTGCTCAGACATTGGTGCAGTTTAGAAGTAACTACCAGTAATACATGCTCATACACAGATGAAAGCAGCCCAGGGTGACCATTACATGCGTCTTCTGTATCTAGATAATGTAATTCTCAGCCTCCAAAGGATACATGCAAACAGGCTACATTATACCTAACCAAGTCACATCTACTTCACACATGTGAAGTATATATCATCTGACCAGAATCAGGAATTGTGAAAGGCTCATTTTGAAACACAAACTTCTTAAACCACACCCACCCATAACCCCCCTCCACCACATGGATACACTCTTTTCCCATGAGAGGTTCACAGCTTGGACAACTTTTTTTGCTGAGTTCGCAAATAAGCAGCAAAAAGCTTTATTCTAAAGCATCAAACCAAGAACTGGAGCATGATGCACCTTGCAGCCCAAATTCTACTACCTACAACTTCATCATGAAGAACAGGAGAAGGCACCAGCCCTGCTTACATTCAGACCCTTCAATACCCACAAAGGGCTTGCCTGCAGTGTGCAGACCCTATTGTCTGAAAGCAGTGTATGCTGAATTAAGCACATCCTTCTTGTGATTCACCACTTCAGCTTGTATTTATATACTGTTTAATAACAAAGGCTCCTTTTCATCTTTTGATAGGGATACTCCTACCAATATTCAACTAGCTAAGTGTTCATGCAGTTTTTAGTTTATTATTCATTTTGTATTAAATAAAACTGTTAGAAAATGGGAATCCCCTGGACTGAACTGCAGAGCGAACTGCAGAAGTCCACAGAATTACTGGCAAAGTTTAACTTGCAGCAAATTCTTTATTTTTCATCTGCAATTAAAAAATGTATTTGAAGCCAACTGGAATTGCTTAACTTTCTCACTAGTCAAGTAAACATACTGCTATGTCTTTTTAACTGAATGAGTATATTTCAGACATCAGGAGATTAAGATTTGACTGCCTGTGCCTAATTAGTGATGAGAGAGGTTACAAGTCTCTGTAAACAGACACTCCATTTTCTCCAGAAACCAAGATACTGAAAATCGTATTCTCAGTTGGTATCCTCTAATATACAGTTTGTTTCCCAAAGCAGCTAATACCAGCATAAAATTTTTGCTTCAGCAGGAAAAATCAAAGGAAGCAGCAAGATCTGTTCAGTTTTCTAACACCCTAACTTCAAATGAAACAAAACCCTAGACCTAACTACAAACCAATATCCCCAGAGAGAGCACGACCACCATCACCAAGTAAGTAGATAACACACAGTGGAAAATACACAGAAGTCTGAAGAAGACACGCAGCCCTACAGAGTAGTGACATTTCTGTGTAGCTGCTGGAGGAGCATGCTAGGACAAGCCTGCTGTTTCTATCCTGGCTCCACACACGGGGACACTTCTGCATGCCAAAACTAGTATTTATCTGCTTCTTGCCTGAGTGATTCTAAGCCTGTTCTGTACATGTTTCACAGTGCCAAGAAGCTCTGTACTTCTAGGTGGATTGCTGCAGACTGGTTTTTGTCAAGAAGACTGATCGCTTTTGTGAAGCGTATGCGCGCAGCGATGCCAAACATACTGAGATTCATACAATAGGCCCAGACACTTTTCCTCCCGAAGTTAACACCTGTGTACTGCTGCCAATACTCATGCAACAGGAAAAGAAGCAATTATATTGTCTTACACAGTTTTTCCAGTAACCAGGACTATATGCATTTTTTGCCTCTCCCCCTTAGGAAAAAATCCAAAACACTGCTATGGCTTTCTTTATGCCTCTATGGATCAAGGTAACAAAAAACCCTGAACTGCCAAGTGAAGCAGTCATCTATTGCTTGAAGTACTATTATTATTGCTTGACAAGTACTATTACCAAGTTATCACATTCCTTTGTTTTATAGCATGGATATGTACCAACACCTCCAAGTAGGATGAACTTGTAGCTATGTACAAGAAAAGCAACAGCTGATGTGAAGACATTAATGGTTATTACCTAAATATATTAATGTCATTAAGGGCAACTGGAATATTCAATTTCACTGATTTCTCATGTTAGTCATACCTGTGCATAGCATCAAAGCTCCCATAACAGCAACTGACCTGTGCATAGCATCAAAGCTCCCATAACAGCAACTGGAGGACTAATTCTAGCTATAAGCTTTAGTAGTTGTTGTTTTGGAGACTGTTCATATGCAACTATCAAGTAAAGGGCAGACATGTTTCAGTTAAAACTCTCGATGCCCTTGTGTTGGTTCAAAAGGGAGAATACTGTCAAAGTGCTGCAATGTAACACTGTGTGGCTGTACCACCTCCTCCACAAAGCCGGTCAGGAAATGTACTGACCTTGTTCAATTGGAACTGGTAAACCAACTCAGGGGTTGCTATGTTTCTACTCCTCATTAAGGTACCCAAGGTTCCTGGGGGAGGGGAAGACAGGAAACAAGCACTGTTCCTGCTCCCCCAACCTAAAAATAACTAAGACAGTCTTTCTGCAACATTTAAACCATGTAAGTACTCAATAAAGCCTGAAATATTTATACTCTGGGCAAACAGTCACAGAACTCTTGTATTTTGCCCAGTATCTTTTTATCATTATCCAAACAGATCTGGAGATTGTGGCAGAAAAGTTTACTTTTCTAAGCGTAGACATAAGCCTGTTGCCAGCTGTGTTCTTAAACGATAGCTTTTCTTCCTGCCAGTCAGTTAAGCTGTAACTACAAGATACAAGCCTATTTTGATTTGTGAACTTGAGCACTAGCTTCCCCCCTTCAAGCACCTCTTGCTGTGTCTTGAAAAATCTCCAGGTTTAGCAGAGTTTCTCTTTCACATTAGAAAACAAAGGAAACAAACACCTCAATCATAAAGTTGAGTACAATGATGTGGAAAAAAATGAAGTTAAGCAGCATGAGAAAATTGCTAGGAAAAAAAATTGCCTATGTTACAAAATAGGTAGAAAACATTATGTATAAACATGGAAATTAAATTCCTAGTAACTGAGCACTGTAAAACACAAGACTGATTATGCTACTCAGACAAATTTAAGTTAAAGAACATTTGCAGGAGTTTGGAGGCATGCATGCTCACAGGCTTCCTTCCAGTTCTCCTGCATCAGAAAGGCTACTGATTTGGTTGTTAGAACTTCTTCCCTTTCAAAAAGCTACAAAAGAAGATAGGGCATGAACATCTAGTTCCAAAACAGGATTTAAAGTAAAACACATATCTAGGTAAGGATAAGCACCTTTCTTTCTGTACTGCAATCTCTCATTCTTCAGCCAGTTTCCATGATTTCTTTATGTACTTCTCACAATCTGTTCACTGAATGGAGAACCTACAAGCTGATTTTGGCTAAGTCTGTTTGGCAGGTGAAAATTTAGGCATAAAATTACCATTCTTTGAGCTATCCTTCAGTCCAGCGTTTTCTTTTGACGTTTAGAAAGCACAATTTCATTCAGATACAGCAAAACTACCTTAAGTTTTGAAAGAAAGAGTCCTTAAGTTTGAAAATAAGAAAGCTCAAATAAATCTCACATGCTAACAAGCTCATACATACTACCAGCTGACCATGACATATAGAGTATACCTAGTTGTACACATGCAAAAAGCTGGGGAAGGAGATAATCATGGAATGACTTTCTATTTCCACAGAAAGAAGTCTCCCAGTCACGCTCTCCATCCTGAGGCTCCAAAGCTTACTCAAATTTCACGTGTGGGCAAACAACCAAAGTATACCACATGGCCAGAAATCTGTAGTAGCTCAGACTGCGTTCCCAAAGGGAAGGAAGTTATAGTTAAATACAAGTCCAATCTGTGTTTCCCTCCACGAGCTCCAGAGGATGAATGGAAAAAAGCTCAGCTTTCCTGTTGCACAACAGCTAGGAATCATGTGATGTAGGATGTAGCACAACTGCTTGAAATAGGGATGTTACTCACATGCAGATCCTCTCTAAACTGGTCTTTCAGAATTCCATAGCTGCATACAATGCCTCCATTTTCATAATTTCTGTGATCAGTAGATTACAGACATCCATAGCCTTGAGCTACTTGAAAGTTGTACACTGCTCAAGAACTACAGGTTAGGCCTGCTTATTTTTCAACCAAGACACACAGATTTCAGTGAGGTTTCCTTCTTACAGTCCATCCTGTTGCTGCAGTTAGGGGCAAGCCCTCTACTGATGATGTATTCAAATTCAAGCTCTTTTCAGTTCCCTTTTTTTAAACACTAAGTGAACAGCAGCTTAGAAAACCTACAAATACTGATAAAAATAGTTTTCCAGCAACTGTTCTCTGGTTAACATCAGGAATACAGCCTTTGGTTTTACCCGCCCCTCTGAAGTGCTGCAGTTACCAGTAGAGGCCTCCATCATCCTCCCTTTGGCCACCTGTAATCACAAGCACAGTCATTCACATATTACTGGTATTCCCTGCTTTCACTGTTTGAGCTTCCATGGGCTGAAGAACATCTAAACAGGCTAAATGGACCTTGGGTATATACTCACTATTTACAGAGGAATATATTCAATTCTTATTTTTCCTTGGAACAGCCAGAAAAAACAGGAGTCCCCATTCAAACACTTCCAGCTGAAAATCAAAACTAATGGAGTTTCAAAAAAATATCACATCAGACATGCTACTGCTTAATGAGACCCAAGAATATATATTAAAATAAATGCTTACATTAGACTCATGTAAGAGAAAAGCAAATGAGCTTAATGAAACATCTCATCTTTATTTACGATATGACAAATAGAGCAAGATTTCAGCTTATGAACTACAGTAAAAGTGTTTCATAGCAGTAATAAACCCTCTCCTTCATTCCAGTGCCAGCTGGGCACATCCAAAATTCAGATTCAACCAAGAATCTTAAAAACACACAAAGGAAAACAATGTCTACTGGACCTGCTTTTTTGGACACCCAGTTCAGGTTTTTTTTTCCTCTTTGCTGATCTATTTCTATAATAGGGACTGATGATGCAGAAGAGTAATACCAATTCTAAAACAATACTCGTTCTTGCATCATGTAAGAAAAACCCACCATGTAAACTCTTACTTCAGATATTCCTTAAAGGTTTCAGATCTGAAATGTGATCCAAGACTGCAACACACTATCTCTAGAAAGATGAAACAGATGTTCTACACATATTAATACACACATCCAAAACAGAATGTAGAGTTTACTTTTACTAAGTGCAATCAATACATAAATCTTGCTCAATGCCATTTAAGCAAAAAGAAGCACCCAGAGCAAGACGTTTTGTTCAATACAAAGCTGGGCTCCAGGAGAAAAAAACCTAAGCTTAATGCAGCATCTACAGACACACAAAAGTACCTTTTAGCAAGTCACCTCTATATAGAAGGAGCATTTGTAGACAACTCAATCCCTCTTACTTGTGATATGCTATCTACAAAATACAGTGGAAGGCTGCGAGGATCATTCATAGGAGAAATTTGAAACGTAAGGCACAGCCATTACACCGAACAGAAAGTATATGAGTATATTCTTGTTAGGTTACAGAAATATGTGGAATTGATGGGGTTTGTTTTAAATGAGGAAACAGTTCTATAGCCCATTTCAGTGTCATTACATTTCTGAAATTAAAGGGCATGTTTAAGCAAACAGACAAAAGGCATCATACCCTTCAAAAAGATCACCCTGCTTTGCTAACTGTAGGATGAAGTTAAAACAGGTCCAATGTTAAGTTCCTCTCCTTCCTATAAGCAGAAACAGTTGGCCTACAAGGCAAAATTTAAGTAGCTGCTCTTCTCCTTTGTTTCTGTTAACTACTTCAAGTTACTTAAAGGGGAACAGGATTATTAAGTAGTCATACCACTGAAACAGAAGACAAGAAACTAATTTAACTAACAGCTGCACTTTTAAGGCCACTAATATTTGTAGCACACAATCTGCAGGAAGTGTGGAAGAAAAGCTTGCCTGTTCTAGAAAAAGAGAAATCAGAAGACCCTGCACTGTCAACTCCTAGGAGTAGAGCAGGCTTAGCTACAGCCCTCATAATGCTTTGAAATCATGATTCCCTCCCATCAATTAGGTCTACGTTAGCAATTGCAGGGTCCCAAGAGTGCCTTGGAAGAGTTCTAAGATACATAGAACTCAGTATGTTGACTTTGCACTGTATAATTCATTTTATAGCAGCATGATTTTTTTTCTTTCTGTTCATAGTAGTTTCCCCAGTTTGAAATACCCCTGCCTGCCAATTTTAAGAGACAAACAAAATAAAGTCTAAATGCTTCACTGGTATTCTTTATTTTTGACCCAAACTATGTAACACATATTCTCTGAAGTAGTCCTTCAGTTTTGGAATTCCCTCTCCAGCACAGGAGTATGTAAACACCCATATGCAGCATCTGTACTTCAGGCCTAGACTAAAGTAGGCAATGTTAGACACAGGGACAAAAAGCCTTAAAATACTAGTTCTACTTCCCTATAGAACCCAGCTGCATTTTCATGCAATTTTCCAATGTTAGTGAAAATTTAAAGCTGGCATACTGTAGTGCCACACAGTTATAGTTAAGTGGGCTACTGCAAATCAGTAGCAGATTAAGCAAACCTGCTATGTTCAAAATTCACCAGGAGAGACACCATTTAAAGTACCTAAAGCTCTCAACTCTTCTTGTACTCTCCCGAACATAGTAAAACAGGTGCTCTGGCACTAGGCATCAGGATTCCTATTAATGTTTGGCTAGACTGTCAAGCACCACAGACCTAGAATCGTAAAAGCATGCCAAGTTGGGAAGCATCCATTAGGATCATGGAGTCCTACTCCTGGCCACATGCAGAACACCCCAAGAACCACACCACCTGCCTGAGAATATTGCCTGAACGCTTCTCGAACTCAAACAGACTGGTGCTGTGACCACTTCCCTGGGGGAGCCCATTCCAGTGCTCAACCCACTCTCTGGCTGAAAAACTTTTTCTTGACATCCAACCTACACTTACTCTGACTCAGCTTCGTGCCATTTCCTCAAGCCCTGTCACTGGCCGCAGGAGTGAAAAGACCTGTATCTTTTATTGTTGGTACGCAGAGTCAAGGACTCAATAGCCCACTACCACTATTTCCTAGTGATCCATCATCTCCCCTGCCCAACAGAAGTCAGTGCAGTCCAATTTTACTATCTCTGAAGAGAAGACACTCAAGTTCAAAAACTACTGTTAGCTGAGCCCAGACATTGTGGCTCCTGCATGAAGTATAGCCTTTCCTATGACTGTGCAGAGATAGGGAAGCAGAAGTGTTTCTCAGAAACAGTTTAAAAATAGGATCTGACAACTGCCCAGCATGCCTTTACAAGCTTATGAGCTTGTTCCAGCATTTGTATGCTGGGGTAATGGAGCACAGCTTTGGAGATGAATTTGAAGCGGTACCACTCTGATAAAAGCAACAGTTTCATTTCATGAAAAATAGTCTTCTAAATCAGGATATCTGTGACAATGACATTTTGTAATATTTAATAATTCTCTAATTAGAAGGCCCAGAGTTGTTCTGGATGGAATTTGAGACAGCTTACCCTGGCTCAACAGATAAGATCACACTGCACAATCTACCATCAGTCTGACAAATTGGGCCACAGTGTGGCCCAAAATGAAGCAATACCACCACCGTTTAGCACGTACTAGGGAATAAAGCTGGTAAAACACCTCTCAGGCTAAATATTAAATTACTATCTCAGTATCATGACCAGCCATAGTCTCACAATCTCTTTGAGGGATTGCTTTGTCTGCACTAATAAAGTGGCACAGTTCTGTACCTCCAATTTTTTTTACCTCACTTCACTAAAATTTGGGGAATCACACGGCAGTCCACTAACTCATTAAGTAAAGGCAAGAACAGGGAAGGAGGGAGTTTAGCACAAGAATTAGCACAAGCTAATGCTTGTTTCCCAGCTACCTCTTCAGCTTAAGCTCTTGTGCCCTCCACACTAATTCTAACACCTCATATCTGCCACACAAACTAGTTCTGGACTTGTTTTTGGTTGGTCTATAGCAGCTGTACTAGCACTGGATAGAACAGCTCTCAGAAATACATACACAACAGCCAACTAGACAGAAAGATACTAACTTCAACTAGGAGCTCATCAGAAAGACTCTCCTTCAAGTAACAAGGTCATGCTGGAAGGAGAAAACAAACCACTGCCCCACTTCACTATCCAAAAGGTCATAGCAGTGAACCTGGTGCAAATTCCCACTAATCCCAGGATTAGGAGGCCACACAACAGCTTTAAAGTTCCTTCTTTAAGTGAGGAACTCAACTGTTAAGAATTGTAGAACTAGCCAACAACCTATTTTCCTGCTAAAGCAAAACCTTACTTATCTCAGCTTTTTCAGAAAGGCTCATTATAACACAAAGCCTGAGGCAGTGTCCGAAGGAAATTCCTGTCCTGCTGCTGTTTGAGCATTCAACAGTCTTTCCACATCCAGGTGGATAAACGGATCACTTGTCAGTCACTAGAACTCCTTTACCTCACAAATAATGCAAATTCATTTGACTAGTGACTACTGAGACTCACAGGTATCACTTTTTGCTATTAGCTAAGAACTTGTCCTGTAGGAATAATTCTTCACTGAATACCCCAGCTATTAGATTATCAGCCACTTCTGGAAGAAGTAAGCTTATTTCAAGTTCTACTCTGTACCAAAAAAAAAAAAAAAAGCTTAAATCTAAAATCCTATGAACACCTAACTAGCCTGTAGTTGAGAATAACATTTCACTTAATTTTATAGGCTACAATTTCAGTGAATCTGAAGTGCTCTTGCCACCCACAACTGGAGGTCAATCTAGCAATGATTTCTACAGCCAAAGTTTAGAATTATTTTTTTGAGAGTGCCTGGCTCAGTAATTCTAGCTACAATAGCCAAAAGCCTTTAAGACATGCCCTTCAAAACACCCTAATAACTGCAGCTTTCCTGACAAAAAGGACACCTAACTTCATTAACAATGAAAACCTGCACATCTCCATTTTCCCAGCAGCTGCTTCTGTCTACTCCCCTTCAAACAGGAATGTTTGTCAAGCCACACAATGAAGAGTCACATTAGAAAACCATCCATTACAATTAGGCTTATGTTTGATCCATTCTTCACTACTACTTCCCCCATGATCAGTTGCAGAAACAAGAATGAACAACTGAAAAAATGTGCAGGATCATCTTACAGCATGAGCACTTGAACTGTCTCAACTATGACATTAATGCATAGTCGGATCTATTACACTGTGAGTATCTCTCTCCTTTCTCCCCTAAATACCCTTGAACTCCTGTCAGTCCCTTTGTATGGCCAAAGGTAAACAACAGTGTTTTAAATAACAGGTCTTAGCAAGGGCTCAGACCACACATACATGCACAGACAGGCTACCATGGCAAGTTAGAACCACAAGCCTAACTGTTGGAGAACATCCAGGCCATTGAAGTATCCTCATTTAAGAACAAATTATGGTTTAGTAGAAATTGTTAGTTTCCCTGGTAAGCTACCATAAATGTAAACTACACACCATTTTTTACCCAGTCTCCCTCTCCTACAGCTCTTTTCTTTCCTTCGAGATTAAAACACAGCTTGCATCAGACTGGCCATTGGGCAAATACCCTGTCTCAAAGAAATATGCACATTTTGCTTTTACTCATCTCCTGCAGCGTAAGTAATTCAGAGTCCATAAGACATTGTTTTGAGACTGCACTGCAACAGCGCTGGAACTACTGCTTCTTTCAAGATAACTAACACTGCTTCCCTGAGAAGTGCTAATAAAAACAACCTTGAAACAAGTAAGAAGTTACTACCAGCTCATTAAAACTTGCCTATAGCTTCACGTAATCACGGCCACACCTCCGTTCAAGTACTGCTGCAATAAGCTGTGAGTCACACAGAGAATTTTGAAAGTAATTAATTTCTTGGTTTTCAAGCAAAATCTGTATCAAAGTGAGTTACCTAAAAGGCTGCTTTAAAAATTAAAATTCTAGTTGGTTTTCTATATAAACTATTCTATAACATAAGCATTCAAACAATTCTCTTACAGTGAGGCAGGCAATTACTCTGTTTCATAATTATAGGACACATGCCTAAATGCAAGTAGTAATAAAATGTTTTTTCCCCTCATCTTTAGTGCAAATTAATGTTCTTCCTTAAACACATCTGCAACGAAATAGTCACAATGTCAAGTCCCACATAAATCTGTGCAGTATTAAAAGAATCACTGTACACTGAAAGCCTCCCTGGAAGCTTCCATTACAAAGGGAGTATTTACCTTGTGTCATACGATGCCTACACAAGAAGAATCAGTAATCCAGTCATTTTAATGTTTGATCAACAAACCAACTACCTCCTCCTAACACCATTTCCAGTAAGTTAAAAAAAAAAAAAAAAGGCACAGCCTCACAATCTCTAGGACTCAAGAATCTTGTGCTTTATAGTCTGCACAGAAGTCGGTTGGCACAATGCTGACAGCCACCTTCTGACACTCAAAACAGGGGGGATTGCTCTTTCAGAAAACAGAGCTTCCATCGTAAAACCTAAGCTCAAATGACACTACAGACTTTTGAAAGCTTCATATTGTGTCATCCTTAATTACTGTCTTCTCCCTTTCTTTCCTGGTATTCTCTATAAATCTACAAAGGAAAAATGTATTGCTGTTAGATGCTTCCAATCCTGTTTTTCTACCCCTCCTCCCACAATACAGGGATGCCCTGCAGGCCATATATGCGATCAATATGAACTACTTACAGTAGCTCCCAAGTCCCCAGTCAGTTCTTATGTAACTGAACTCCACCTCACCATACTACTTATGTAACGCATAATAAAGAGCATCTATTATACAGGAATCTTCTATATTAGTCATACACTCAGTTACTTTCATTCCAGTAGTTCTCAAACAGCACATTTGTGAAATATTCAAGCTATCAGGTTACTACTGAGAAGGTAAAAAGAAAAAAAAAATCCTCTGTCTAGGGACAGACTAAGAACAAAAAAGTGAAACATTTCTAAATAGAACAAACCAGCAGCCTTAAACCATCAACAATTTTAACCGTTAATTTGTTCATTGGGTTACATGCAGTGGCTAAATTTATACCCTGGCATACAAGAACAAGACATGGGAACCAGCACTGAATTGCTTTGAAAACATGAGAACCTCAACCAAACAGTAAGAGGAGTTGCATTCCTTTAAGGAAAGAGTTAGGATCGGAAAACATACATTTTTCACCTCCCATCCTTCGAATATTGAAATAAAAGAAGACCCAGAAAATATATTTGCCAACCTTCCAGGCCTATCCAGACCTGTGAAACGAGTTCATTTTCCTATGGACCTCAAACTACAACATGGGCAGCCCTCATAATATTCGCAGACCGTATTTTTCATTTGCACTAATTATACACATCAATTCCCGTGTTAAAGATGCAGGCCATCTGCGGCCTGACTTAGGAATACACCCATCGCTCCACAGAAAGCTGCTCAACTCCTACAATAGGGATCAACAACACACAAAGAACAGCGATCCATTTTTCCTGTTCAAACAGAATAAAGTCATGAACACCTCGCAGATTCTCCCTTGGCCTCTCCACCCCGTACCCCCGGCAGAGCAACACTAGAACAACCAAGACCTCCTCATCAGAAGAGCAACTCCGCATAGCCTGTGCGTTTTCCTCAGCGGCTTTAATGAAGTCATTTAGACATCTCTTAAAACGACTGTCCCGGTAAGAACCAATCCATAACCCCCGGGAACTTAACTTAGAGCAGAGTGCCTTCGCACCGAGCGGGCGGCACTACCGTGAGCGCACCCGGCTCCCACACTCGGGTGGAACCAGCAGGCGCCCAGGGGGAACTTTCCCTGGCGGTGGGTAATGCCTTGCGCAGAGAGGGGGCGGAATGGAAAGCCTCCCCCAAGAGCAGCTACACCCTGGAAGTGGGTGGAGAGTAAGGAGAGAAGCGAGAACCTTCGTCGGCAGCAGCTACACCCTCGTGCATAAGGCTGATGGGGGAAGGGAACCAGCGCGGGACCGACGACGTTGTGCGGGAGGGGGAGGGAAGCCCGTGCTCTCCCGGGCAGCCGCCGCCGCCTAAGCCAGCTTGGTCCGCAGCCAAACCCCACAGGAATGCAACGCGGTCACATGACCTCCGGCGGACGTGCAACTCCCTTCCCTCTCCAGGGACACCCTGCGCCATCTTGTACTGACGCAGTTACAAAGGCAGGCACGAGTTGGTCCCCTCTCGCTCGTTCCCCACTCCTCTCCGCACAGCCCCGGTACTGTTTGGGAAGGGAAAGCCCAGGCCTGGTCCTGCTTTCCTTTTCGCCAGCTCTTCAGGGACGCCCTGCCCGCGGAGTCCTCCCTGGTGCTGGGATCATGGCGCCTGTTTTCTCCCTTTGCCTCCCCCGGCAGCTCCCGACCCTGCCCAGCTGCGGCTGCCCCTGCTGCAGGATGATGTCAGCGCCAGCCAATCAGGGCGCGCCGGGCCACCCCGGCCGGCCCGGCCATTGGCTGCCTCGCCGCTCCCGCCCCCCTCCTGACTCGGGCTCCGCCGCGGTTCGCTGCGGAGCCGCAGCCAAGGCACAAGTGCGGGGAGGGGAATAGGAGGGGAAGGGGAAAAAAAAAAAACCCTACACAAAAAACCGACAACCAAACCCACCAAGACGCCAGCCGCCATTTCGCGCAACAACAGGCAGAACCCGAGCGAGCAGCCCCAGCCAAGCGCCCTAAGGAGAGAGAGAGAAAGAAACAAGAGACACACGCACAGAAGAGTTAGACAGGAAAAAAATACCCATAGACTCCGCCATGATCACAAGACGTTTAATCGCCCCCCCTCCTCCCTCAGACTTAATGCCCCATTACAGCCGCCTCCTCTGCGTCCAACCAGCTAGCAGATCCCTTCACCTCGGCTCCCTCCTGCCGCAGCAGCAGCTGTTTAGAGCCCCAAACTCTCTGTGCCCAAGGTGTGGGGGGACGCTAGTCTATGACGCTGCTGCTAACTGCTTCTCCAATCACCCGAATGTGGCGGCTCCATCGAGGCAGAGTAAGAGCTGCCAGCCCAGCTTTTATCTGGTGCCCTGAGTTTGCGCACTGAAGGAGGCTCGCTCAGCCCCTGGTGGGCGTCAAACGAAACCCCAGCCGCCGCCTCCCCTCCCTCAATCAGCCGTATCGCTGGAGGGGTTGAAGCCGGGCAGGGGAGGCAGGGCGGCGTACGGGTTCAGCGGGAGCTGGGAGGAGATACGGTAGCAGGAAGAGGGGCTCCTTACGAATGGCAAAGGCTGTGTCTGCCCTGAAAGGCTGAGCGAGTTCCTGGCTGTGGCAGCGCCCGCTGGTCTGGATGGAAGGGCGCCATTCCTGCTCCCCGAGCGCTGTTCCCTAAAGGGCAAACGAGGCTCGTTCGCTGCTTGTCTCGTTCCCTGCAGAACAGAAACGCCTTCAGCGAGTGCTGTCCCACTCGCTTTAAGGAAAGAAGCTTTCTCCCACTTGCCTTATATATGAGTCCTAAACGCTTCGGGGAAGATTCTCAGCCTCGAGTGTCTTACTGAGAGTTTCAGTCAAAACCTCCTGAGCAGGTCTGCAAAAACTCCCGCTCCTTTCTCGCTCCCCTCTTCCCCGCCCCTCAGTTCTTCTGCGTGTGTGAGATCCGGCGGGTCTGCCCGGCTTTTCGCGCAATTTGGGCCGAAAATATGCTGTTTGAGATTCATAAAAAACACGTATGTCGAGAGCACCGACGGTCGTGAGGAAGAAGCCAGAGATTGGGGGTGTGAGAGCGGCCGAGGAGGGAGTTTCTGCGCTTATTCCTCCGAGGATGCAGCTGTGACTCAGACAACCTCGCTCCCGCCCGCGCTCGGCCCCACAACAGGCCAGGACGGAGCCCCCGCCCCTCCCGCGCGGGCTGCGCCGCCGGGGCTGCGGATCGCCCCCGGCGCCAGCCCCCGCTGCAGCCGCCCCTCCTCCGCTGCCCTACTTCCCGCCTCACGGCCCCCTTGCCCAGCCCCTGCCGCAGTCTCGTGCCGCGGCCGCGCCCAGACCCCCGAGCCGTTCAGCGTGTTGCAAAATGGACTCTGAGGGCTCGGCGGGCGCGGGCTGCGCTCCCGGCCCGTAAGCAAAATGGCGGCTGTTTGGCTTCGCCTTGGTAACCCTGCCCCTGCTAGGCGGGGCGGGTGAGCCCCGTGCAGGGGGAGGGAGGGGAGAGCGGACGCCATTTTCCCAGAGAGAGGCAGTGACATAGAAGGGAGCGTAGGAGGCTGGAGGGAGGGAGGCACGGGAGCAGCGGCGGCAGCAGCGGGGTTTGTACACAGGTCCCAGGGCAAAGGCGCCTTTGAGCTGGTCCCTGTAGGGTTCTGCGCACTGAGCTAGATTTGGGGGGAGGGGGGATCTCCTCTTTCCCTTTTCTTTCTTTTACTGGAGTCTACTGAGGGCTGAGTCCTGCCTAGGGTAGGGATATCCGCAGTGGGCTGTTGCATTGTTTTGGTTGGGATAGAGAAGGGGCTCAGCTGAGGGGTCCTGTTGCCTGGCCTGTGACCATTACAGGTGAGTCTTTGGTTATTCTGCTGTGGGTGCTTTGGGGGAGGGGGGGGGGGGGAAAAAGGGAATGAAATGCGACGGGAACGTCTCATTACCTTCGGTGCGAGTATAACTCCTTCCCACCCTGAAACGTGTTTAATTTCTGTTTAAGTTGCCTTGAATTTGCTTTTCCTTTTGTGGGGTTTGGTTAAAAATGGCAGGCTGTCGCTATATCTTATGAATATGGCGGGTTACTGTAACTGGAGGAGCTGAGGAGAATTTTTTGGCAGTNNNGCTGAGGAGAATTTTTTGGCAGTTACGCCAGATTTATGCATTATGCTTGGAAAATGAGCCAAAAGGAGCTATTATGTGACAACATAGGCTTCCTCGGGCTGGCGGTTTTCAGAACGGGTTTGTGCGTTATTGGGACTGCGTATTGAGTTTTACGAAGCTTGGGGAAGCCTATTCTTTTCCTCCATCCTGTATATTTTTGCTTTGTGGTACTAAAATGGCTCGTTATAGGCCTAATCTCTTTGCCTTCCACACCCCCGCCTCCCCGCCTGCCTCCCTGTTAATATCTCCGCTTCGTGGTGTAACCTGGACAAACGGAGAGCTGTCCCCAGGAGTTTCTGTGCCAATTTAAAAGGGGATCATTCTCCCCACCCCCTTTCTCGAGGTTGTAAGTAGTTACCAGTGGTGCACCCCTTTCTTGCTTTAGTTTCTGCAGCCAGTGTTCGTGTTCCCTGGGTGGCATATTTCAATCTCTTTCCTGAAGCAGTAAGTGTTGGTGGGTTAGACCGTATTGCTGCAGACGTAGGGGAGGAGAAACAAACGGTTCACTGTGTACTACTAAATAGGGTAGAGAAACATAATATAGCCTGATTATAAAGGTCCTGTATTCCCCCATACTCGGCTATTAGGGAATGTGCGGTGTCTGAAAGCCCTGAGGTCCCTAAAATGGTACATACTACGTGTCGTCAAAAGCAGAAGTTCAGTGCTGCATCTAGATTTAGGAATGTTTTAGTCCGTTTATGTACAGTACCTTAAAGGAATAATAACGAAGCGTTTTTGTTACTCAGGGTTCAGATCAGAGAAAAGCAGGAGATATCCATGGCAGTACTTACAATGCATGATTAATTGATTATCATTACTATACTTTTAAAGTTACTTTTTAAAAAATGTGGAGCAAATTTATTAATTTCCCTCTTTTGTCCTTTAGAGATTCTAAAAATGGCGGCCTCAGGCTGATGTTGTGGTAATCTAATCAGCTCGGGTCCTCCACACCCCATGCAGTGCGTTTGTCTGCAGCATATTAGTGTCTTACTATGTTTAAATGAAAAGGCTGTTCCCTTCAAATAACGTACAAAACATTTCTTGACTTTACTGCGATTTAAAAATGCTGTGTTCCAGCTGATTAATTTTATTGGTTATGTGTGTGAAAGGCAAGTGAACGAGACCACTCTTGTCGGGGAGAAGGGGGGTGGAAAGAGGCAACAGACTCAAGCAGCTCCTTCGAGGGGTGTGTATATGGTGCTGTGAGGTAATATGTATGTCAGTTTAGTAAATTGGAAAAGCTCCTGCATTTGCGATCAATACTGTCGTATGTCTGTCTTATGATATAAAATCAGTAATATTTATCAACACGAGTAGTGGATTAAGATCACTGAGACAGTCAGCTAAATTCTTCCTGGAAACACATTTGTGAACCTCATGTTCATCTTCCAGGAAATACGTACACTGGACATCAGTGTAGTAATTCCGTGTATTCATAGTTTGAGAATACAGAATTAATTTAAGGGAACAATGCATGCGAGATTGTAACCTATTACTTTATTTAAAGACGTGGAATTTCTTGCTGCCATGTAATCTTGGTGCTACAATTTTTTCTTTAATTTATTTTGTGTGTTGCTGTATAAATTGTATATGTGGTAGTACACATACAAATACTGAGGGAAGGTGCAGTTCATAACCCCTAATTTTTTTCCTAAATGAAATATGAACCTTTTAGTATCACCACTATAAATATGTTTGAGTGGGGGGAAGGGAGGTCACAAGGATTCATTATTTGGTAGTTGGTGTAGTGTACTCTGATACATAGTATAGAGGCTGCAGATTGTACGTTTGAAGCCAAAATAACAAAAAACGATTTGTCACTTTTTTTTTTAAATGCTTGTCTTTAATTTCATCCTTTAAATTAATGAGATATTTATTCCTCTTCCAGTATAGCTTTAGAACCTTCTGGATTTAAGCAATCAGAAGTGATATTGAAGGTATTGAAGTGGCAAAGCTATCTTCAATCTCTGACGAATTTTAATTTGGATATCATTTAGAAACACTGGTGTGGGATTTAAGGTATATCTAAAGTTGAAAAGTAAGATAGACTTCTAGGGTGTTGTTAATGCATACCTTTAGTGTGTTTTGAGGCCAAAGGCTGAGCAATTTCATCAATTCTCCAGTAACGCATCCTCCCATCATCTTTATTTATATAAATGTGTGGATTTTTTTTTCCTAAACCATGTCTTATTCTCTTTATTGAAAAGTACATGGATAAAAACTCTAAAGAATATATGGGACTTTATGGAAACCTTTTTCCTTTTTTCTTTCCTTCAGTTGAAAGCATCTATTCTTGATTTTTTTTTGACATTGTGACTTAGAGGGCTATACAGTCTGCAGCTCTTCATGGCCTCTGTCATATTCTCAAGCAGATACCTGATTCACAAGTAGAGGAAAATAACTTTGTACACTTTACAAAAAGTGTTTGGGGGAGGGTAATGAAGTAATCCGAAAAATACTAATTTTCAAATTTTACAGCTTGTTTTCTGCACTAAGAACCTCTTGGGAATTTAGAGAGATCTTCCAGAGTTTTCCTGTATGAGTTTTAATGAGTCAGTTTGCCTTCGTGACTCTGTGTCTCCATTTGTAAAAGCAGATCTGTGATTTGTTTTAAGGAGATGAGTCTACAAAGCGAATTCTACTCTTATTTTTTTACTCCGTTGATGTTTTTATTTATATATTCATCAATAATGAAATACCCTCCCTCCCCCCCAAACTAATACAAATCTCTTGAAAGGGGGAAGGTTTGAAATCTAAATTTCTTTTTTTTTTTTTTTAAAGATACGTGTCTGTTCCACAAACATTTTGTTATAAATGCAGTAGTATGGATTGAAGTTATGAAACCATTTATGTGTCTTGAAGCTTTTCATATCTGAAGGAAAAATTTGCTTAACTGTCACTTAGCCTTTTGGGTGAGTGTTTTTGCTGTCTGGGAAATTTCAGAGGGGAAATAATACCGACTCTTTAGACTAAATCTAGGGAAAGTTTCTCTTAGGACTAAGTAACCTCTTCAGGTTACTTTGAGGTAATGCAGCTCCTGATTTCTCTTGCACAGTTTCAGCACACACAACTATTAAAGTTCTGTTGGAAAGCAGCAGAAATACAGAAATCAGTGTCACACTGAAGGCCGTAGCGTTTCTCCAGTTCTGATCTTGGTTTGACTAAGGACAGTCTTAATTTTGCATGCATGCTAATACTAATTTTAGTAAGGACTATTTGTGGGACTGAGTTAAGGAGTGGTGTATGTAATTGTGGAATCATGGTATTGTTCTAACTAGATTAATGTAAATGAAGGTTTAATTAAAATATTTTGCTGTTGTCACGTGACATTCTAACAAAATTTAGTAGGAGAGGTATAGATGGGTGAAGATCTAAAATAGAACCCAATTTAGACTTTTGCAGGGATCCTAAAGAAGTGCATCTATGTTATTTGCCTCATGACTTCCATACAGATGAGCATTTGTGAATCTCTCAAAAGCAAATTTCGTTGGACAGTGTTTTTTCAACAGGTACACTGTTTAAGTGTTTCCACCGTGCAAATAGTAGTTATGATTTATTGCTCAGAGTGACACTTAAGGCATCTCTGGGGGAAAAAAAAGTTCCAGCAAATGTGGGATGTGGATTAGGAAAAAAAACCTCAATTCCCTGCTTCCAAATTGTGGATTATTTAAAATATTAATTATAGTGGGCTTTTGAATTGTGCAAGATGGATATTTCTGTCTACTTCAGTGTTCACATTTTCTTAGTAACCAAAGGTTTGTACCCACAAAACCTGATTTCTTTGACGATCCAAAATTCTGCTCATGACCTTCATATTACAGAAAAAACCTTCTGTAGTTGTGCTCAAAGAAAAACTGCTGTTACCTTTAAGGCATAACAAACAAGTACTTAAAAGAAACCTTTTCAAGGTTTCATATACTTGCTAGGAGATACTGACATTATTTTTATTTCCTCTTGCAAATCTTAATGTGTTAATGAAACAGGCAAGGTTTTAAGCTGTGTTGGTTGTTAGAAAATTTTCATAATCAAGGTTATCTGTAAACCTTTGAAGACAGTTTTGTTGCACAGAGTATTTTTTTAACATGCCTGACCCAAGTGTTTTTGTATATTATTTTTCCGAATTAAAATATGGGTAAGAACTATGGTAAGTCAGTGCCCATTCAAGTTACGTATTTCAAAAGTGCATGTGAAGAATATATTATAGTAACACACAGATTGCACCCTCTGCAAGTAGAGTGTGTTTGATACTTTTGCATATTGTATTACAAGAGTGCTATCTCTTGTTTCATGTGATAGTTCATGCACTGCTTAGGTGGAGATCCAGTGCTGTAAAACCTAGATGAGACTTGGAAGGGACCAGCTATTTTGCAAATCAGGCACTTGCCGAAATTGTATTGTTCCTAGTTTTACCGTGTAGTTTTAAATTAGCACTTGGATAGTGCAGATTTAAAAATTTCATACTGCAGGCTCAGGTTAAGGAAAGCTTTTTTATTTTATACTCATTTGTAGTTGCGTTTTGTGTATTTGATACCACTGTAATCTAGGTAATCATTCACTTTTATATCTTCATTGCAAAAGAAAATTGCCGTCAAGTTCAAAGACGAGATGATAAGACTAAATTTTCATGACATTATTGTACCTTATATTGCAATTTAAGAAGGAAGACATATAATCTGTTGTTGGCCCCCTTATCATAGAATGGTGTGAGTTGGAAAGCACCTTCAAAATCACCTTATTCCAACGCCCTTGCCATGGGCAGGGACACCTTCCACTAGACCGGGGTGCTCAAAGCCTCATCCAGTCTGGCCTTGAACTTCCAGGAATGGGACATGCACTGCTTCCCTGGGCAACCTGTTCCTAGTGCTTCAGCACTCTCACAGTAAAGAATTTCTTCCTACAATCTAACCTAAATCTCTCATCTTTTGGTTTAAAACTTTTCCCCCATGTCCCATCACTATCTGCTCATGTAAAAAGTCACTGTCCCTCTTTTCTTATAAGCCCCGTCTGGGTACTGAAAGGCTTCATTGAGGTGTTCAGAGCCTTCTCTTCTCCAGGCCTAATAACCCCTGTTCTCTCAGCCTGTCTTTGTAGGAGAGGTGCTCAGCCCTCTGGATTATCTTTGTGACCTCCTCTGGATCTGCTCTAACGGGTCCGCTTCTTTCTTGTGTTGCGGACCCCACAGCTTTATGAACTGCGGGTGGGATATCTTGAGAGTGGAGTAGAGGGGCAGAATCATCTCTCTTGACCTTCTGCCCACGCTGTTTTTGATGCAGCCCAGGGCATGGCTGGCTTGCTGGGCTGTGATCACACGCTGCCAGGTTGTGTTGTGCTGCTTGTGAGCCAGCACCTGCAAGCCTCTGTGCTCCTCAGGGCTGTTCTTCACCCATTCTCTGCCCAGCCTGTACTTCTGCTTCAGGTTGCCCTGACACAGGTGCAGCACCTTGCAGTTGGCTGTGTTGAATTTCAAGAGGTTCACACAGGCCCATCTCTCAAGCGTGTCAGGGGTCCCTCTGGATGATGTCCCTTCTCTCCAGAGTGTTGGCCACACCACAGAGCTTCATGTTGTCAACAAACTTTCTGAGAGTGTGTTTAATCCATGTCGCCAACAAAGATTTTAAACAGGTGTGGTCCCAATACCAGTTCATGAGGAATGCCGCTCATCACTTGTCTCCACTTTGACATAAAGCTTGGCAGCTTGCAACTTGTACAAGTGCAACCATGCAGCCAGTTCCAGATCTACCAAATGGTCCATCCATCACATACATGTCTCTCCATTGTAGAGTTAAGGATGTTGTGCAGAGCAGTTATTTATCAGTCACAGTAACTGATGAAACTAATAGCCTGTATTTGCCATTTGAGAATTTAAAATTGTATACAGGATGGTACATTTGGGTCTTTTACCCTGAGGAGTTCTGAATATTTAAATTTGTTTGGTGTTCATTACTCTTTAACTTTTCTAAATTGATAGGGCTAAAGATACTTTTTAACAGTTGGTGATACTCTTTGGTTGCTTTGAGTAGACAGGTACCTACCTTCTAATTAGAATGGTTATAATGGGTCTGGGTTGAAAACTGTGTCACAAGACAGATGATATTCCCACTCTAGAGGGTTAATCCTGTTTTAACTATTGGTTTAAAGAAACTTTTCCAATAAGGAATGGTTTTAGTCAGTTCTGCTTAAACTGAAGACTTGAGAATTATAACAATTTATATATAGCTTTTGAGGAAGGTACAGAGTGATTACGTGTCTCCTTTTGTTTCCAAACCTAGCATTCTAGAACTGTGGAAGAAACATGAATAGTTTATGTGTAATTCATAAACGATATAGTAGTTATTTTACTGGTGATAAGGGTAAGGTTCCTCCTCCCTCAAATGCTTTACCAAGTAATTCCGCTGATTTTTTTTTTATTTCTTTTGCTTGGGATAGGAACATTTGATGTGAATCTTTAATACGTTTAATATTATGCAGGATTTTTATGAATGACTGTGTTGTGGGGTTCTTTTAAATGTTTGTTCTCTGTCTTACTTTCCAGTCATATCTTCTGTGCTGAAAGACAAATAAAAGCCAAACACTGCATCTTTTTGTCCCCTTCTGTGTGGCAGTAGTGAAAATTAAAAGCCGTGTATTGAACTTCCATTGCTGGGCAGAATTTCTTTGTGCTTAAAGATTAGGTATTTTCTATTTCTGTTACTACAGTCGAAAATATGTACTGAAGCCGCCATTGAAAATACAAAGCTATAGAGTTAAAATGTGTGGAATCTAAATTTCCTAACCCAAATAATACAGTTTTGCAAGATAATTGCAATTGAAAATAAATTGGGGTTTGTTTTCGTGAAAGTAGGAGAGATCTTTTGATCTTAACACTTCGGGGTTTTTTGTGTGTGTCCTTGAATATGATATAGTCCCTCCATCTGTTCCCTCATTTTTTCTTGCCAGTACCCTCCCCGAGTTTTTGTAAAGAACATTGAAATACTGCCAAATTGTTACCAAAAAAATATAGTCTAGGTTGAACTGTAGTTAAAATTACACAAAGGAGTTCTTCTAACTGCCAGAAAGAATTAAAAGTTTGTGTTTGAAAGACTGTGACTTTCTGACTTGGTTTTGTTTAGATTCTTAGGCCTAAGTGTAGCAGTGAGGTGAATGTCTGCAAATTGCTTCCATGAGTAGAAGTAGAAGCACTGTTGAGCTAGTTAGGTAAATCAAATGCCACAGATTAAAAAGAGGAGCTGGTTTTTGGAATCTACGTTAAGTGAAAACATATCAAAACAAAGTATGTTTAGCTGAAGTGTCAGACTCGAAATAAGTCAAAAGAATTTACTTCTTCTGTAGTAGGTAGCTAATAATTACAGTAGACTCCCAAGTCCTTCTAAGCAGCATAAAAAAATTAATTAGTTTATTTGATTTCATGAAGCCAGCAAAATGTTTATAGTGTTGAAGGCAACACCAATATCTATTTTTAGCCACATATTTTTCCACCCCAAAATCTGTGCTTGTTGTGAGGAATATTGGTGGCTGAATCGCCATGAGGTATACTGTCACATTTAATAAAAAATAAATAGACTTAGCCCATATAGTTACAGACATGAATTAGAATTCTTACAGAATGTGGACTGTATCTACTTGCAGAAAGCTTTTATATTTTAGGATGTTTGTCAAGAATAACAACATAAGGTAACGGATGTAATGTTTTCTTGGAGAGTAATTGCTAAGTCACAGGCATTTTGTCTTAAGTTTAATCAAGTGCTTTTTATTGTTTTGTGCTAGATGGAGAAATAAACATTTGCAGTAAAATAGCTGACGCAAAAAATGATATAAAGGCGGGATATTTTTACTGGGAAATTACTTTATTAGTGTTCTTAGTCTTTGAATTTTTCATTAAAGGCATTTTACATTCTCAGTGATATACCATAGCAAGCTGATGTTAGGTAGCTAATAGATTCTTCTTCAAGCAATAAGCGATATTGCTGTGAAAAATATTTTTTCTCACTCCATGTGCTGTACTTGTTTTGTATTTTACAGTTCCTTGACTCTCCAGCTCAAAGAATTGATGGGTTTTGAATGGGTAGGCCTTTATTTTGTGTGACTTATTTTCAGTTCTATAGCAGGTGTTTAGTAAACTTAGAGACATCAAGCAATTTGCAGTTAATTTTCAATTCTGGGCATTGAGTTCTGCAAATAGAAAACAAAATCTGTAAGCGTGGTGTTTGTTAGTATATCTCTGCTTACTGCTTCTTTGATAGATTTCTGTTCAGTGAACTAATTCTTACTCTTTCTGTGACTGCTTTAACCTTTATTTCCCTTCTACCACTCATTCTTTTTCTCTTCCTAGTCCCATATTTTGTCTAACTTCCACTGAGAGAAGAAAAGGAGTGAAGAGAGTGAAGAGGTAAGGGCAAGCCTTAATGTTTTAAGGGACTGACGTAAATATTTGAGGAAGAGACCTTGCTTTCACTCACAGGAATAAGCAAGAGCAGCACTGTTGGACCAGATAGTAAAGGAAAATAGCTCATGTCCAGTGGAAAGCAGCTTTGCTGTATAGCAGAGACTTGGCTAAACTGACAGACTGACTCTTGATTTGTACTTAAAAGCGTGGCTTCCTCTGTGCAGACTAGAGTCTGTGTAGTGCATGTTATGACCTGTGTACTGATGGAAACCTTGTTACATGATGGAAACTCAAATTTTTTATGCTTTAATCTTGGATACCATGAAGGAGACAGGGGTTTTTATTTCTTTGTTTTAAATACTAAACTCTGACCAATTCATAAAGTTTGGCTGTCATTCCAAATGTGACTGTGGTCTTCGTTGAATGTAAAATCCTGTGTTTGTCTCAGGGTATTCATAAGCCGAAACAGTTTGCCCAGAGAAGTTGTGGATGCCCCATTGCTGGAAGTATTGAAGGCCAGGTTGGGTGGGGACCCTAAACAGCCTGGTAGCAGAAGGTGTCCCTACCTGTGGCAGGGATGTTGGAACTGGATGATCTTTCGGGTCCCTTCCAACCCAAGCCATTCTGTGATTCTGTGCTAGGAAATCATGCTTATTGGCCTACTTTAAAAGTGAACTTGGAGGAGGAGTCTTGCTTTGTCGTTGGTTGTAATAGCGGTATTTCTCAAGTGTTGGTCTAATGATCAAGTAGGTCTGTGTCAGTACAACCAATAATGTCATAAAACAGAAATTTAACAGGGCTGGGAGCTTAGTACCCTTGAGCTCTCTGAAGCTTACTGAAAATCCAAAAGGGAATGGGGACAGCTATGAGCAGTATCCTGCCAGAAACAGGGAGAGGAAGCGTAATAATTTTAGCCATTATCTGTCATGTTTAACTTCAAACCAGCCATAGCATGTACTTTTTTGGGTTTTTGTGTCTGACAGGGCACATGAGGAGGAGGGTAGATGGACATGAGTACTGACAATGTGTAGGTGACTGTGGACAGCATAGGAGGTTTTTGAGGGGCTTGTGAGTGAGGCTAGATGCAGTTAATACTGTGATGAGGAGGAAGATACTGCTGAGAGGGATATAGAGAACATTAAAGCAGTGAGAATGTTTGAGCAGACACTGCAAATACCAGATTCCTTTTAGAACACGTTGTTTCTTCTGTATGATGTGCAGGAGTTGGTCATTAATAGATATTAATTTGTATATTTGACTGTGCCTACTATGTCTTTCTTTTCCTACTCCCCTTTCTTACTTGTCTCAGCACAAATTAGAAGTAAACGGCTAATTTATCTGTTATGTTACCGTGGAAAGCAGCAAACAGTAGCAAAGGTCTTAATTTGGGCTCGCAGTTGTTACTAAGACTGCACAGTTCTTACTGCAACTGCAGTGGTGTAACATCTGGAAATTGGATATCCATTCTAATCTCTTAGGAAAATCTATACAGTTATGGAGCATGTTAGGGGAAACAGAGAAAACTTCCTTGTATGTAAGATTAGTCATTTATTCATGTATTCTGCTTCTAGGTCTGATTAAAGATGTGCTACCTCCCGAGAAACAGACAGCAATGAATAAATATTGATTACTTTATACATTTATTTATGGTATGTGTATATATGCTGCATATTTTTTCCACATTTGTGTCTTAATACGTGCATATACATATATACATGTGCATAGTGTAGTTCACTATTTGAAGGATATCTAGAGTATACCATTAAAATGCCAGTTGCTCTTGCAAATTTTAAACATAACCTAATTCTTGTTAGACTTGTATGCTCCGAGCGCTAGTAGAAAGCAGCAGTTTAGAAAAGCATGATTTTATTTAGTAAAATCCTTTTTAAATCTTCTCTCTCCTCCCTTTCCCAATTAAAAAAAAAAGTTAAAAAAACCCCCAAACAAACAAAAAACCCCAAGAAACAAACAGAACCCAACACACACACGCCTCCCAAACCAAAACCAAACAAATTCCAAAGGGGGGAAAAGCCTGTAGGTAGGAAAGCCAAGTAATAAAGCTTAGTTTGTTGGCTTTGTGACAGTTCAGGACAGTAGTTTTGACACTGTGTTTGTGGACTCCGACAAACTATTGATAGATGCATTTTTAGTTAGATTTCTCCTGTATAGATTGTGCTAGGGCATAGGTGTATCAACTTTCCTTAGGTCCATCATTGTGGATTTCTTGGGGTCAAGGGTGGTTCCCATGACCATGGGTTAAAATTATTGGCCTGTAAATCTGAAGGAAGGTATGACAAGAATTGCTTTTGCTCATGATTGCAAAATGTGTGTACACATATGATGTAATTGGAGGGAGGAGGAGAATGTTTAGATTGCATTCTCAATAAATCCAGCTTATGCATAGAAGATGCATGGTGAGGTAATAAAATACAGTAAAACAGAATACTACTTTTTGGTCATCTGTTACCTGAGATTTTTATTTTTATCTGTAAATCTCGTAACTCTTCTACCCTTTCTCTTTTTCCTTGGTCAGTGCTTGAGTGGAAAATTGACTGTTTCAGCAATTTCATTTGTTGCTTGAAGTTAATTCCCTTAAGATTTATACACGTCTCATGAAAATGAGCCTTTGTATATACTTTGTAAATACTGTGTGTATTCTGATACTTAATGCTGCTCCAGGTAACAGTTACTAATTTCTTGCCTGGATTTAAAGGTATGAGGCAAGGGGTTTCCCAGTATTCTTAGTTTAGCAAAAGAGAGCCTCTTCTGTGCTTGTGTTCAAGGGAAATAAGCTCTGCTTAAACTTGAGGTGAACTGTCCCTTGCGGGGTTAAGTTGGAAAACAATGTAACTTTTTAGGTGTTTGGAACTGACAATTACTCCTGGTCATTTCAGTGATTCAATTTACTGAAAATGGGAAAATTATTGCTTTCACCTTTCATGTATTTTGTAATACATATTTCAAGTTATATAATTTTGCTTTTAGGGAAAGACAGTTGTCGTATGTAGATAGGTTAGAAGGTTTTGATTAATTTTTCTTTGGCTCTAGTTCTGTGGATTTTGTATATGGACCTTGTGAAAATACAGAGTAGATAGAGTATAGAGATGGTAATTTGGTTAGTATATTAACACTTCTGTAGTGACATTAATTAAGGACTTTAAGGTGAAGTTGTATGCGTCAATATAAAATCTAAATAATTATTTATCTTCAACCAGCAGTGTTTCCTCTAATGAAATACTTAGCCTAATTATAGGCTAATTAGAATTAAGTTTTTCTCCTTAAACCTCTGTGTTTAGGGAGATCCTGGTAATTCTCTTTGCAGAGGCATTCTGTGATGAAATCTCCCAAATCTTGAAACATCTAAACGATCTAATAACTACTTTTTCTAATCTTGTAATTGTTGATGGGTGATTACTGATAACTGCAATTAGCAGAAAAAAATATTGAAGAACTTTACATATATATTGAGGTCATAAAAACAGTAACAAAAAGACTTAGTGTTTTTGTAATGCCTAGTGATGTGAGAAACTTGAACTGATTTAGCAATCAACTTACTTAAGTTAGTGTAGTCTTCAGTGTATGTGAGAAATTCTTCTATTTGAGGTAGGATATAATTTATTGTAAGCTTAATTCATTATTTCACTGATGTCCTTTTATTAATTAGAAGACAAATATTAAGTCTCAAGTTTCTTTGTTCTTAACTTCTGTAGTAAATGTATTTTTTGTAACTTCTGTATGCTTTTTGTTTTTTGTATTCGTCACATGACAACAGAATCTGAAAATTGATTCATGGGAAGGGGAAAAACAAGGAACAGTGGCAATGTCTGTGTAAAAAGCTGTCAAAGATGCAAAGAAGAATAGTAAAAACAGCTTTCATTAATTTTTTCCCTCTTTGGTTTTTGTAGTATTAGATGTAAATATGGTTAAAAAAACCCCAACAAACAAAAAACCCTCACCATATTGTAATAAATAACATTACTCTAAGTATTATAAGTAATAATACTATCTTGATATATTAATGTCTCTTTAGGATTTTTTTATATTTAAGACAAGTTGTTACTGGTGTTGCCACCATCTCTTATTATTGGTTTTTATGGAAAGTTTTGTATCTCTGCATCTAAATGAGAGCTTTAGTATTCTTTGACATGCAACATAGAGTGTAGCAGATTTAAAACTACTGATGTAATTTCAGGAGATCACCCACTTACCTTCTGATTCAAGAGCTGAGCTGTCTGTATTTGGGGTTTTTTTCCTCCTTTGTGTACCAGTGGAAATGTTAAATTTTTTCTTCTGTTGCGACACAAGTGATCTTAGCAGGACATGACAGAAAGGAAATGTGGTCTTTGTTAGACCACAAAATAATGTTGTGTAAGTGGAATACCTCAGGGATAATATGTAAGTTATTTTTTGTTCTTTAATGCATAAATTATGTTCTCTGTACAAAGCCACAGAGATTAATATTTTGGAATGTATTATGCTTTTGTACTTCTGTTATTAGAGTGCAATTAATTTTTTAAAAAAGGGTTCTGGTGTCATAAACAAAATGGATCATGAGAAGTATGGTGAGGCTTCAAATATTTTAGACTTGATGTGGCTGTTGAGTCAAAAAGCTCCTGTGTATTCTGTAGAGACGAGAAGTGCCATTAAAAGTGTAAACCAGTATGAATGAACAGTGAAGTGTGATGGGTGTGAAGAGGTTGATCTTGCACAAGATAAATGTTTTAACCAGATCGAACAGAAATTTGTTTGGGTGTAAGATGAACATTTTATTATTAGGGCAAGATAAACTTTCTTACTGCAACTAAATAAAAGCGAAATTTATTTGAATAGGGGATGGGTCTTTTTCATATAATAAAGCTGTAGGGTGATTATGAGAAAATTTGGTGAATCTAAGACATTGCCAAAATTCTTCCAGAGCTTAGGGAGTGCTATCACTAATAGATTTGACTATAACAGAATTGGAGGGCTTCTACTGTTGTTAATTAAGGTACAGTAGATGAGCCATTTTGCCCAGTAAAGAGCTGATCAATGAAGTTTGGACTAGCAGTTTGTATATAGTGGTTTTTAACTCTGTGGCCCTGAAATTAACTGGACAAACCAGTGTGATCTTCCTGTCTTTCAAATTCATGTACTGCTTGTAGAAAGACTTACTTAAACAGGAAGTTGTGGAAATGAATGCACTTATGAAAATGGTTTCTTAAAGGCCATGGATGACAGATTGTCAGAGTTCTGAAAGAATAATTACTCGAAATAGATGGATACTTGCAGAAATTGGAAAGTACCAAATCATGACAGCAGGTAATGTTTTATGATTCATCTGAAATACCAAGCTTCAAAGGATAAGCAGTCTCTTAATAGATAAAATTCCCCAGTGGTTGTGTTACTTTCTTTCTGAACTTATAAAAGTACTGGGAATATTAGTATGTCATGACAATGCTTCTGTTTCTGACATGGCAGAAAATAATTATTTTCCATCATCCTAAATTTGACATCACTGTAGTGATCATAATTGGATGGCCTATATATAAGGTCTCAGTTTTGTTTAATAAGTGGGTGTAGTGTTATTAATTTATCCTGGATCTCCCCCCACTCCCATTACGGGCATTTGTTGAGCATGGCTACTCATAAATAATGAGCAGTATTTGTTGGAATTAACTTGGCTGTGTAGGTATTGCAAGCCAGTGGCTGCCTCCATTCTTCCTTACGTAACTATAGGCAAAGAAAAAGCATTAGAGGGTTTTGTGCATGTGATGAAGAAGGTGGTAAAAAACAGTGAGTTAGTACTGCAGTCATGTTCCACTTCCTTTTAGGTGGCATAACATCTGTTTATTGCTCTTCAGGCAAAAAAATCGATTCCTCAAGTTTCTGATTTTTTTCAGTGTAGATGAGGCTATTAGAATTTCTGACTGAATTCTGACAGAGCTGTATTTGAGTAGCTTACCATAGGATAGGTGGTTTGTTTTGGCTGTGTGTGTTCCCCCCCCGCTTTTTTGTTGTTGTTGTTGCTTTTTTGTTGTTTTTTATTTAGCTGCTGTTGTTGTGGTTTTTTAGCAAGAATGATGTATTTGCTTTGCAGAGATTGTCATTAGTTGGGATATGCATTAGCCACTGATTTTCAGTCTATACATAGCTCTAAAAACAGGCATAGCTCTTCTTTTTCTGCATTACATTAAAAAAAGCGCCCCAAATATCACTTGATTATCAGATTTGGTAAGCAAATCTTTCTCTATTGACAGTGGCGGTCACTTGAATATATGATGATTGGGTAAGCTCAGTTGTTTCATGTAAGTTTGGAGATGTCACAGCCCATGAGATAGCTGTCTAAGCATGTTCTTCATTTCCATCAGTCTCTGGGGTGTTTTTGCCTGCATTAGTTTACACCTGATGCTCTACCTGGTTAGAAGCGTTTAAAGAAAATGTTTTAAGAAAACCACACAATGACCAAAATCAAGTTAAAGTACAAGAAACGTCTGTCTAAGTGAGGATCTTGATCCCGGGCAATGGTGTCCTGTATGTCTTTTAAACCTACATTGAACCACTAAAACTTTTTTTAGAATTACC
The DNA here is from genome assembly GCA_013398055.1 of Ifrita kowaldi. Taxonomy (NCBI): domain Eukaryota; kingdom Metazoa; phylum Chordata; class Aves; order Passeriformes; family Cinclosomatidae; genus Ifrita; species Ifrita kowaldi. The sequence continues at coordinate 124,781 of VZRS01013830.1, read as the reverse complement.
TAGTATCAGGCATAAAGTAAAAACTCCATTCTGCTAATGATTTGGTAGCATAGGTCACACTGCAGGGAGTAATGGAACAGCCACTAACTCTGGGCTAGCTGATACACCTGGATTTAAAAAATTCATGGTTTCAGTTACTGGGTAATTTTTTTACTTTTTCAGAAGGTGGGAACTAAATGGTGATTTGATGTTTCCTGTAAATTGTAGGTGCCGCTGTTCAGGATTCGTCCCTACAAGTAGAGTTACCTGTATGGTGGCAAAATGAGTGCTCACTTATACTGTTAGAGGGGTTTATGGTTTTTTTCATGGCTTCTACTGAAACTATTCTATACCTGCTTTTGGTTTAACATGTTTTTCTTGCTACTTATTCTTGAAAATAGTGTGTTTTTTCTTAATTTTATGCATAGCTAGTGATACAGTTCATTATGTGTGGTATTTAGTAAGAAAACACTCAGCATTTAAATGAAGAAAGCAAAGTATTCCAAAGGCTACTTGGCCTGATAGCTTTCCAGTTCATTGTATTTGGTGTCTCACATAATAGGACCAAAACACACCTTTTGCTGTCTAGGAGGAGAATGAACTGTACATTTAGGCACTTCGAATATCTTGGTATGTTCTTATGTTAATTGCCAAACTTCAGTAGTGTTACAGAATTTAGGAATTTAGACGAAGACTTGTTGCCGTCTCATACTTCAGAGATGTCTTGTACATGCCACTTCGTCATCCTGAGAGTGCTGACCTATTCAATAAAAGAAGACAATTCAAATTTAATTCCACAGTGTTTGTCTGAAGTCCATTTTTCACTGTGGGTTTGTGGTTTTCTGTCATTGTAGTGTTTGACAAGGATAAGATGTTAAGATAAAGTTCAACCAGGGGAAGTGCAGGATTCTGCACATGGGATGGTGCAACCCTGGATGTACAGACAGACTGGGGAATGAGAGGCTGGAACGCAGCGCCATGGAAAGTGACCTGGGGGTCCTGGTCAGTGGAAAGTTGAACCTGAGTCAGCAGTGCCCTGGCAGCCAGGAGGGCCAACCTTGTCCTGGGGGGCATCAGGTGCAGCATCGCCAGCTGGGCAAGGGAGGGGATTGCCCCGCTCTGCTCTGCACTGGGGCAGCCTCACCTCGAGTGCTGGGGGCAGTTTTGGGCACCACAATATAAAAGAGACATTAAACTGTTAGAGAGTGTCCAAAGGAGGGCAGCAAGGATGGTGAAGGGCCTTGAGGGGAAGCCATATGAGGAATGGCTGAGGTCGCTTGGTCTGTTCAGCCTGGAGAACAGGAGACCAAGGGGAGACCTCATTGCAGTTGCAACTTCCTCAGGTGGGGAAGAGGAGGGGCAGGCAGTGATCTCTTTGCTCTGATGACCAGTATGACAGTACCTGACGGAGTGTCCTGAAGTTGTGTCGGGGAGGTTTGGGTTGGATATTAGAAAAAGGTTCTTCCCCCAGAGGGTGGTTGGGCACTGGAACAGGCTCTCCAGGGCAGTGGTCACAGCACCAGCCTAACAGAGTTTAAGAAGCGTTTGGACAATGCTCTTGGGCAAATGGTGTGACTTGGGAATGGTGCTGTGCAGGGCTGGGAGTTGGTCTTGATGATCCTGGTGGGTTCCCTCCAAATTAGTACATAGTGTGATTTCTGTGGAAATATATTAATCTCAAAATTGTCCTCTTGTAGACATGAGCTAAGATACAGCATTTTGTGGTATGAGTGTCTTTACTAGGCACAGTACGTGCTTCATTGTGAAGTGGTCTGTGGTCTTGCAGTTTTGACATTTTGGAAAGAGTTTGCAATTATTTGTTATGTAAGTACTGAAGATACTGGGCTTATTTTACTTAAATTATGTAGTCACTTGTGTAAAACCTGGTCTGTATTAGTGTATAAAAGTGCATCAGTTTACTGATCAGTGAATAGCTGAGAGCTGTTTACATTTCTCCTGTACTTGATTGGGTCTTCTGCCCTATGCAGTACGGGACGTGGGGGACTGGTAGTAAGTGGCAGACAGGTCAGATCCTATATGCAGTCGTGCAAATCAAACAGACTGTAATTTGCTCTACAGTTAAAAGCTACTACTACTAAAAGCTACTGTTTTTATTTTACTTCTTTAAAAAAATCACTTCAAAAAGTGGCACTGAAGGGGCATTGTATTTTCTAATGATGATTTATTAAAATGGAAAATGTTTCTTATCATTATTGTGAATTGTTAGAATGGTTTTGCTTTTAAAAAAATACTAAATGGTAGTTAAGACATTATGTTTTTTTTAAGTGCAAAACAAAAGTGAACAGTGCTGTCTAAGACCCAGTTGCAAATTTTCTATCCAGGTTTCTGTTGAAAGGTACAGCAGCTAGGCTTTGACAACACAGAGCAGTAAGCAAATGTATATCATGTTCAGTAAATCTGCCATAAAGTGAGTCCCTGGCACTAACCTGATTGTGCTGGGGTTTTTAATCATAAATTTGAGTTATTGTCCATTTGTAGTATTTTCAAGTTCAATTGTTAAGATCATCGCACTCTTCGAAGAAGTTTACTTGTGGTTAACTTTTAGAAAAGGTTGAATGTTTTCCTTTCCTTTTGCTTGTGTAAAATTAATGAAATAATTGTGACAGATATAAGTGGCAATTTTTTAATTAAAATACATACGTGATGTAAAATTGCTGGGTTTAAAATGAACTCACTTAATCTTTTGCATGTTTTGGTTTTTTTAACAGGGTTTGTGGATGCACTTAGATGTTTGCAATGAGCACTGTGGCTGGCATGCCCCAGTGTTTTGGATACCAATGCATAGGACTCCGTAGTAATCGAATTTATCAGAAACGAACGTCATGAGCATAGTGATCCCATTGGGGGTTGACACAGCAGATACTTCTTATTTGGAAATGGCTGCAGGCTCAGAGTAAGTATGTGAACATAATTTGTAAGTTTTCTTACTTATTTTTTAATTATTTTTATTTCTTCGTTCATGACTGGTTTTTGAATACAGTTGGAGAAAACTTAACTTAAACGTCTTCTTAGTTTCATTGAATATTTAGTTCAATTAATAACTGTCACTTTATTCTTATGTCAGTTTCTTCCACTTCAGGGGGAGCAAAGTAGAGAAGCTAAATGTTTCTACAAATGTGTATTTTTCTTGCTTATCAGACTGAGAAGTAAAGATGCTGCTTGGTTTACTTTTCATGCTTCAAATGTTTTGCCATTTCAGTTTCCTTTTTAACTACATGTAAAAAGTATTTTTGATTTTGCACATTATAAAGGTAAATTAATTTGGTGCATTAAACTGCAAGAAAATAGTAGTAATTAAACCAAGGGTGCATTTCTTCATGAAAATTGAAGGCCTAGCTTAAATGGCCAATACCGTGTCTTCAGAAAGTTATTTTTAATTGTAAAGCTAGTAGAAAGTAATTCATTTGGTAACTGTGTATAAACGACTGCAAAGAGCCAATGAAGTCAAGCATTCAATAAACTCTGGCTTTGCGTTAAATAAGCGTAGTGAGTTTCTGGGTTTTGGGGGGATGAGGAGGGTGGCTTGTGGGTTTTTTTGTTAGGTTTTTGGAGAGGGGGTGTTGTGCATGTACATGTGTGGTTTTCTGTGTTGTGGTTCTTTCTATTTTTTCCCCCCTAGTCTCCTGTACAGTATTGATTGGCTAAGGTTTAGGTATTGTTGATCTCTGGATACTTCTCTTGTCAAACATCTTTGCATGTGTGTAGCATCAACATGACTGTCAAATGTTTTGAGAAGCAAGTGGTTTTTCTTCCAGACTTTGAAGGGAAGTTTGAGCTGACCTCTAGAATGGCTTTTTATAAGGATGTTTCTCTCCTGTGCTTCCAGTTATATATGAGGCTATTCCAGGTTTGCGCCGTTTCTTTGAAGAGAACCAAGAATTTGCAATTCAAAATTTTTTGTTACATAAAATTTTGAAGTTGTTCTATCTTTTCATATTATGAACACTACTTACCTTGATGCAGAAGATTTTTTAGCTTTAGTAAACCATTCATATATCTTTTCATTATCTTTTCCTGTGCTCTTCTTTTATGTTTAGAGAGGGTCATGATTCCTGAGGTTGCTGGCATTCCTTGCAGACACAGCATGTCATGCTGAAATTAAAACAAATAAATATAGTTGTCAGTATAAACAAGATAGAGTTCACAGTGTGTTATTTGCTTGATACTGTGGCAGAGCGACCCAGTTAGGAGCTGCTTTTCTTCAGATGTTAAGTGGCTGTTACCAGTTAGATGAATTCTTGTCATCTCTGCCATACTCATGCTGAAATATGTGTAGTTTCATGATTGGTGTATGCTGATTCAAAAGCCATGTCACTGTCACAAGAAGTGTGACACAAAGGTGTGTCCCTAACCTACCAGCTTACCCAGTTGAGAAACTTTTCTGTCACCATCTATGTCATTTTTCTTTTTGTTCTTGTACATTTTCTTCCAGAGAGTAGCATGTTAGATACAGAGTGCATTAGTAGCAGTCATAGATGGTCTTTGAGCAAGTTCTGGGGTTTTCCCAAGAGGGAGGAGCTGAATTTTTCCACTGTGACTGACAGGTCTGATATTGCTTCATCAGTTGCTGAAGCATGAGCAAACACAAGAATGGGGGAGTGGCAAACTTGATTATGCAGAAGAAGAAGCTTAGGAAAAAGCTCTTTGTGTAGTGCAGTCTCTTAGTGCTGAAAGATTATTCCTTATGCTTCAAACCAAGGCATAAGCCTATTAAAAAAGGAGATAGTTTATACGATTAATAGTTCCACATATTTTAATAATTGTAGCAAAATAGCTGTCTGTACAATAACATACTAAGAGGTTTAAACATTTTAAAAATTGGGTGAAACGGTCTGTTTCTTACATTATGTGTACTTAAGTGGGGTCTCCAGATAGATCTTAGTGCTGTTATAGTCAAAACACGCATACTTTGCCATTACTTGTAGATCTTACTAAAGATGAGTATGTGTGACTTCTTAGTGGTAAAGTCCTTGTAATAGTAAGCAGAACAAGCCATTTCTGAAGGTTCACAATGTGCTTCCTGGCTTCAGAGAGTGCTGGTGTAGCTTAGACCATAAGTATAAGCTACACTTTGGGAAATGCCATTGATGGTACTGCTTTTCTGGTTTTAATATCTATCCATGTTCTTTAGAGAGAAGGCCTGTATAATAAACCTCACAATCACAGTGTACAGATCATTGTATTGAGCTCAGTATCCAGGAGAAAAAGAATATTGGTGTAGTCTTTAATACAGATAATATCGGGCCAGCCTGTACTTGTAGGGCCTGCTACAAGGTGCTTGGGTAGCAAAACCCACTCCCTGGTAGAGAAAGCAGTCTTTGGTTCTTGTTGTCTAGGTATTGAAGCCTGTCAAATGTGTTTGGTTAGATGAGGTGTCTTGAAATAGAAAATGTTGTTTCTCATGCAAAGTATTCTTTTATCTGAGATGGCCTTCAGCTAGATACTGTTCAGGTGTGCTGGTACAAACAGAAAACAAACCTGGATTGTGGCAGATTGATGTTGCTGAGGTTGCGTTTGGAGTTTTGACACATTTTCAGGAAGTACTATTAGCTAGGTTTTCACAGCCTAAAGCTTGGGTACCCCACCTGCCTTTGAACACTTCAGTTTTAGTGAGATTTTGTTTCCCTTTTGAATATGTATGTATTTATGGCAGCGGTTGGTGGCCCCAAATTCTGATTGGTTGTATTTTGGGTGTTAGACAAAAACTGTGTGCTTTTTTTTTGGCTTTATTTTTTCCCCCCTTTTTAAAATTTATTACTAAATGGTCAGAAACAAAACAATATTTAAAAGGAGTGGAGTGGGGAGATCATGTTTTGGAGACAAATTGACTTTCTTTGAATCACTGCCGGTTGATTCCCTTAATATAAGTTAACTGTAAGTGTGTAGGGACTGAGGTTTTGAAAATTAACTGGTCTCGTGTGTTGCTTTTAATTTCTCACTAATGCCATCTGCCGGCAACATGCAGAATATTTTGTTTCCATTTTAGATACGAACAGTAGGAAATGACCCAGAACATGTAGTTGTTTAACTTGCTAAATGAAAATTCTCTCAAGGTTGGTTTTTTTTTAAATATGAGCATCTCTGCTTTTATAATTGATTTGAGAAAATATTACATTTCTGTTTTCAAGGTACAGGAATGCCTTAAATCACTGCAGCCCAAGAGCATGTGGAAAGCTTTTTTATGGAGCTTTTTGTTTTGTTCCCTGTGAACATTTTGCGCAGTTTTGAATTGCTGACCACAATGCTTAACAAGTATATACGATATTTTAGCAAAATACCATGGTCAGTTTATCCCAGTAATGTTTATGTAGGAAATAATATTAACATTTTGGTCAAACTTCATATATACTCTGTTGTAATACAAACATTGCAGTTTTGATGAAAACAAAAAATACAATAAATATCTTTCTTCAGTGAGACTGAAGTTGTTTGGGGTGAAGCTGAAAAATGTGGTATGATCAGAAGGCTGACAGGCTTAGTATCTCAGTCTCTTACAGAACTGGCTAATGTCCAAAAATACAAGCAAGGAAAACCTCACAGTGTTCTCACAGATCTGATTGCTTACACTTTTTCCTCCTGGAAACTTGCTTTCTGGGATGCCTGTAGAAATGCTGATGGTGGGATTAAGGGGTGTTCGTCTGTAGTACAGTAGTTAGTGCCTTGCTGCTTGGGCCCTGCTACTTGAGCCCAAAAAATGTAAAACTTGATTTTTAAATTAGGTGATATCTCATGCTTTAATCTTCTGTACAATTAAATATTTTGCCAAGAGGCATTTCTTCTCAAAGCTATCCAATTCTGAGATGCCTGTTTCAGAAGAAAGGCTTGACTTGTGAACAGACAGTAGTACAGAGGGCATGTTTCCTGTTTAAGGTCATGCACATGGTTGGCAAAACCAAGGATTTCAGTGACCTGTCTGCCAAAGTTGATTCTGTCTGTGGCTCTGTGGAAAAAGGGTGCTCATTCTGTACTGTTTATGGGGTCTATATCACCTTTCTATTGACTGTAAAGGAAACCTATGAAGGTTAATTTCTAGCTTCAGTGAATACTCTTGGAGCTCCTTCCCATAGTTCTTGGTTTCTTCCCCACTTCCCCAGCCCAGTGCAGTGGGTAAATGGAACAGTAACAGTTACATTCAGAACTTTAGTGAGCATCTGTTATAATTGAAAGTAGTGTTTGTGTGCCTGGATAAACATTTGAAAAAAGTTTTACTGAAAGCTGATTGTGCTCCAAATTTGTATTTATGTTACAACTGTTAAATAGTTGCCTTTCTGTATCACTTGATTTTTCTCCCACCATTTTTCTGTTTTTCCTTGTTCAAGTAAAGACATGCCTTTCTCTTAATAATGTTATTCTCTGAATCTGTTATATGAGTGTTAAAACAGTTGGTGATAAATGAATGTTTTTGGAAGCTTTACGCTTCTGCTTCCCACCACTGTTATGCCTCTAAATACTAAATTTTGTTCTCTTAAGTGGTTTATAAATTGTTACAGTAAGTAAGAAATGGGTGTAAGGTGTATTGTCTCCCCTGTTATTTTGCAAGAGACCTGGAGTATCTTTTTGATTATTTTAGTTGATGAAATACACAGCCTTTCTTTTTAAGACACTTTCATTCTGGTATCTTTCACTGAATGTTCCTATGTTTAAGTAGCTGGTATTTAGGTCATAATAATACTTAATGAAGGAAACTCTCCTAAATTAATCCTGGATGGATTGTACCAGAATCCCCTCCTGCCTGTCCTTTATTAGTAAGCCTTCCTGCTCTGAAAACTGAGTATTTTCCAGCAAGACCTGAGTTGAGAATTGAATGCAGAGTGGGTAACAGTACCCGTGTTATTACTTGTCCCATTCAGGAAATGGTGAAGAATAGCAGTAGAAGCAATGCAGTGGTCAAGACTTACTTGTACTAGAGAAGCTAATTTCTGCTCTAGCCATGAGGGATGCATAGCTAATGCTTTATTCACTGGCATTTTAGTTGGCTAGGTCATCAGAGGGATTACTGGATCACAGAAAAGGTGTATAATTACTGCACAAATGCAGTGTTGGTAATAGGTTGTGTTGGTAAATAGGTAAAAGCAAATGGGTTGGAAAGGCACAATTTTTTCATCTTTTGTCTTTATTTTAGTCATGAGCTAAAGTTCTGAGCTGCTTCTAGAAGCTAATTCTAACAAACTCCAAATAAAATCGTATTTTCAAGTTGTGAAGGGGTGTAAGAGCATAAACGAGGATTTTTCTGCATTTATGAGGTAACAAAGAGCAAGTGCTATCAGAGTTGGTTTGTCTCATGCTAGTCAGAAGTAGTATTTTTAATGTTAGTACTTCACATGATTTGTGTGCTCACGTGTTTGTTCACTCTCTCAAAAAAAGGCAGCTGATGTCTGTTGGAGACAGTAATCTTTTAAAAAAACATTTTTTTCTTTGGACTCTAGAAACCAAAGCCGTCCCCCAGTAGTGCCTTTAACTAGTTTCTTTTTAAACAATTTTATCATGTGGTAACCTCACATGGGAAAAAGCTCATAAGGAGAAATGGGCCGCCAAACTCATAAGTAGGACACTTTCAAATAGATGTGAAAATACTGCATTTTGTTCAGAAAGTTAATGATTAATTATATTTTTTCCAAAGTTGCTGGTGTCCTTTTAAATCAAGCTAGTATTGCTTCATGGCATAGCAAGAAAGCCTCTGTTAGATATCTTAATGTCAAAGAAAAAATCCCATCAGTATCTGTTTTAATTTAAGATTCAGAAATACCAAGTTTATTTTAAAAATCAGCTCAAGGAATTAATAAGATATGTGATAGGAAATAGAATTCACACACAATAAAAATAAAACAAGAAAAGTGAACCAGACTTGATTTATGATGTGAGTCAAGTCCACTTCAGTTTTAAATGTTGATATTTTGTGGTGCCTTTCACTGTTTAAAAAAAAAAAACCCACTTTAGGTAACCTGGATTGAGTTGTCTTAGTGTGGTTAAATCATATGGTGCAACGAAAAAACTGCAAGTTATCTCAGTCAGGCACACATGAATAACTGCTCGAGAAAGGTTGTGAAGATGTAATTTTTTGTGCTCAAATAGATCTTCCTGTTTTAGTAGTCTTTTTTCTTCTTTCATATTGTGGTTTAGTGCATATAAACCGTAGTTTGTATATTGAAGAAGGCACTACCTTTGATACAAAACCTTGTCTTTCAAATTGCTATCACCTTTTTCTCTCTGAAGATAAATCGATAGAAACTGCCTTGTTTAGATAATTTGCCCTAGTTAGGATCTCTGGTTATAGGAGCAGTCAGTGCAGGTGGTACCCTGCCACTGCCGCTGTGTGTCGCTGCAGGGCTCTATTGTTGTGCAGCCCTCGGAATTCAGCATCAGTCCTTGGGCAGAATTCCTTTTGGCAGCTTCTGTTACCGTTGGTTTGGTTTTTTGGTTTTTTTTTTCCTTCTTCTTGCATGAGGGGGCTGCGGGAGGGCTTGCAAGTTTGTTCCTGCCCCCATGTGCTCCTTTAAACAGAATCAGCAGGAAATTAATTAGAAGTTGTGCAGCAAGTACCTCCAATTTATTAATATAAATTACATAGTAATTGCATTTGTTCTTCATCTGTCTTTTGCCTTGCAGACCAGAATCTGTAGAAGCTAGCCCTGTGGTAGTTGAAAAATCGAACAGTTATCCGCACCAGTTGTATACCAGCGGCTCGCATTCACACAGTTACATTGGTTTGCCCTATGCAGTAAGTTTTGTGCTAAGTATTCTGAACCAAATATATTATGTAAAAATCTGCTGGTTTTATCTGGAAAAACTGATTCATGTTTATATTTCTATATCTTATTGGGAGTTGGGTAGATTGGCTAAAAATGGTCAGTTAGAAACAGAATACAGAACATAGCGCACTTAAATGTATGACATAGTTGAGAAGTTAGAAAATAAGGTTGAAATGTGATATAACTAAAATTTTAACCTTTTACTAGAGTAATAAGAAGCCTGAAGTTCTTTGGCAAATCAGTTCTTACATGTTGGCTTGAATAACTATCAGTGTATGAGCATTTACAATAACTTACCTTTTAACAAAATCCTAGGACCATAACTATGGTGCTCGGCCTCCTCCAACGCCTCCAGCTTCTCCTCCTCCATCAGTGCTTATAAGCAAGAATGAAGTAGGCATATTTACCACTCCCAACTTTGATGAAACCTCCAGTGCTACTACCATCAGTACGTCAGAGGATGGAAGCTATGGGACAGATATTACCAGATGCATTTGTGGCTTTACACATGATGATGGATATATGATCTGTTGTGACAAATGCAGGTAATGAATATTAAAATAACTTAAAAAGTAAAAATTACTTAAAACTTAAGGCTGCACTGAAAGTAAATGTAACTAAATGGTGTTTTAATTATGTTGAGTCACAAGAAATTTCCTCCCATCAGAAAAGTGCTTGAAGTTTGTGTGGTTTTCTCATAGGCAATGTAGTTGGTTAAGGCCCAGTGAGTATTGTATAATTTATTCTGGTCAGTCTTGACTACTCATTAATTTGGTCATGCCTTTACTTGTGCATTGCTGCTTAATAAGGGTGTACCTTTTTTCCCTCTAAAAAGGATGTCTCTGGTACTCTGTCCCAAGTTATTTGTTAGTATGGTAAAATAAAGACCTAGGCATTACTTAATCTGCATGCACTGAGTAATAAAGTGTCTTGGTGAGCTGTGTTATGTATGAATCAAAGAACTGGAAGAATGCAAAATAATGTGAAAGAAACTTCTCAAATATTGGTTGCTCTGTGCATGATCTTTCTGATAACTGTTCAATCTTCAAAAGATTTAGTTAATAAGTATGAAAAGACTAACCTAGATTCTTATTGGAGAAGCTGAAGTTAAGTGTTTAGACTCCTGAGTTTATGCTTAAGCACCTACTTGATCATAGTATAATAAGAGACTGCTGTTAAATACCTGGAGTTGGAAAAATAAGATTAGAAATTTTTAGAGCTGATACACTTAAGAGGAGAAGACAAATCTCATATTTCTACTCGATATTAGCCTGTATTTTTACATTCAGTATGGTTAATGAATGCTGCTGAATTTCTTAGATCTTTGTGTATTTATAAAATGATAGTTATAGCTAATTAAAATACTAATTCGAGCTCCATTCTTCTGTCTGCTTATGTAACAAGCTTGTTAGTAATTTCTTATGATCCGTGATTCTGATAATCTTGCTCATTATTTTGAAATGTATTAAGATGTTCTACCAGCAGTGAAGTGTAGGCAGTCACCAGTTAGGTAGTTTTTTTCCTTCGAAGAAGAGATTTTCTGTGAGGAGTTGTGAATTTACCACGACTCTTTCCAAGTGGGAAGGTAACTATTTTTGTGTCCCTCATCCTTCTAGCAATGTAGGGATGAGTGTAAACTACTGTTTTAGGTTAGCCTTCCGTCTAGCAAGCAGTCTCTTCCCTGACTCTGGGAATCAGTTAAAGCTCTTTCTATGCTGCACAACAGTACTACCAGTTTATAACAAGGTGTATAAAAATGTGTATTTATTTTTCTCTTAGAATTTATAAGGAAATCAAACCATATCTTAGTGTATATTTGTCCATATAAAAATATTTCATGTATCCATTTCTAAAAGGGAATTGAGTCCTTTTGTTTAAAACCAAACCACTTGTTGCTATGTAAAGCGTAAGTCTTGTTGCCGAGGGTGTTTTTCCTCTATCTTGTTTTCTGTGGTGATAATTTACCATTTTATTTCTGATGCTAGAGAAGAATTTCCAAGAGAGAAAATGAGTCAGCTAGCAGAGTGGTGGCAAAGACAGTGATTGAAATGTAGTTTTAGGCAGTATTGAATCCGAGTAAAGATGATAATGAAAAAAAAAGAACAGCTTACTTTCTCTGTGTATTGTACACACAGTTTTAAAAACTGTACTTTAAAGATGAGGTTTTGTTTTGGTGTTTTCGTAGTGTCTGGCAGCACATTGACTGCATGGGGATTGACAGACAGCATATTCCTGACATATATCTGTGTGAACGTTGCCAACCCAGGTAAGTAGTTTTGTTGATTTTGAACTCTAAAATGGAATGGAACAGTGCACAACTGATGTTTTTCTAGGTATCTGAACATTCAGGTGGTTTACTGTTTATTCTGTAATAGACAGTGGGAAATGCTAGAGGTCTGTTTTAATACTTAGACGCACTGATTTATTTTCTAATTTCAGGAGTTTAGATAAAGAAAGAGCAGTGCTGTTGCAACGAAGGAAAAGGGAAAATATGTCAGGTGAGTAAAATTTAAAGCTCTTTCCTTAGTAGAGGTCATAAAATAAGTATGAATTACGTATATAGACTTAAGAGTGCCTATATGGTTCCTGCAGTTTTGACAGCCTTCAGCATATAGGGTTCAGTAAATCAATGCCTCTTACTTGACTGTATTGTTACTGTCTTGGTTTGAAAGACAGGTGTCTGTCCAGGAGGGGCAGGAGCCTCTCCTGAAATGAAAACAAAAATTGCAACCCCCCTTCCCTCCCAATTACTATAATTTGAAATTAAGGGGCTTTCAGGCAAAGATATGATGGTTAGGAATAACAGTTCTTTACTAATACATGTAACAAGGCAAACAAACAACAGTAACTCCGGCAGTAACAGAAAAGCAGAACCACAGACCTAATACCAGTGTCTATCGGCCGCAGGCCGTGGGCACTTTCCCCTCTGGTGCAGTTCTGCTCACAGCCGGCAGGCCCGGGGTCCCGGGGAGGGGGGATGGACGAAAGAACTCCACAAAAACCCCCTGGGCAGCTGATCCTGGTGTCCGGCCGGACCCTCGGGAACAGCAGGCTGGAACAGCAGAGGCGAGCACAGATTCCAGGTGGCAGACAAGATGTATCAGGAGCTGCAGCAGGAATCCCGGGAGGTCTGAGCCGGCACAGGGTCTGCAGGGGCTACAGAGTAGCGAAGGATCCAAACAGTGACGGAGGCAGGGGAGCCACAGCCCGGCTCCCAACGAGCAGGGGGAGATGGGCTCCGGAATCCCGGGGTTTCTCAGGTAGAAGGAAAAGCAGCCGAAAAAGCAGAAAAACCTCCAGTTCTGACGAATTGCTTCTCCCCCCGGCCAGCACCAGCAGTCCCGACTCTACCCACACCCAGGTGAAAGACGAGTAGTCAGTTGGACCTCCCACCCTCTGTGGCCAGGTCCTTTGTTTCGCTTAAGCACCCAGCAATTTATCGTCCTAACAACAGTATGGGGAAAATTCTTTAAGAGAAAAAGACAAAACAGAAGGGGAACTCCGAAAACCCCAGCAGTTACCAAGATAACATCATATCAGAATTGTTGTAGTTCCACATGTTTTTATTAATGATTTTCAGCACTGCCTATTTGTTATAGCAGTGCAGAATAGTTTAATCTGTTGAACAATGTTCAAGTTTCATAATAAGCAGTGTTGCTTTTCTAATAACTATACCTCCTTTGAGTAAGGTGCTGAAAATAAGACGGAAAAGCTTCAAGTTTCTTCTTTTGATATGAGAGAGGGTTTCTAAGTCTTCTTTCTTTCTGGAAAAGTGTTTTGGGAGGAAATTCTGATTTGTTGGATGTAGCTTGGGTGTTTTTTATGGCTGTGGATTTGTTTGGACAATGGGAAAAGTTGCTAAACTGAGTTAATACGATGTAATCACAACGATGCTTTGAGGGTTTTTTTGCCTTTAATAACCAGGTGGGGTGTAGTGCAAGTACCCGATTCAGTCTATGTATTTTATGCAAGTAGTTCTTGTACCTGTTCACAGGATTTCAAAACTCATCTGGCCTAACTTGTCAGGAGTTCTGTCTGGCCATTACCATAGTGTGTTGTAGAATTCTTGGTTGACAGCTGGTACTTTCAAGCTCTATTACAAAAGTAATAATTTGAGAGGAGGTCATCCTGCTAAATGTAACGTGTTTTACTTTGAGATCATGTCTCTGAAGCAGTGGAGAGTGTGTGTGTGTTTTAAGATTTCTTTTTAAAACACCATGTAGATGTGGTCCTGCTGCCCACTTCTTATGGCTTCAGAAAATCTGGAGGGTATGTGGTCCAGCTGTGCTTCTTGGTGCTGTTGACACTTGGTGTTGTCAGGTACTAAGTTGCCTAAAGTCCCTTAAAGGCATTCATGACCTACTTATAAAAACACAGTCTGTTTTCATTTTAACAGAAGCAAGCTTATTTTATAAAGTTTTGGTTGACCTATTTGGTCAACCAAATTTAAATTCTAAAACTTTTTGGAATTTAAAATTTATTTTTACTGATTCTATTAAAATAGTAGAACAAGTAGATTTATAACTCGTTTGGAGTTAATGAGTTCACTGAGTGATCTGACAATACTGTGAGGTTGAACTTGAATTTTCATCCAGAATAGGAGAAGTTGATGATCTGAGCTATTTGAATAATCTCTTGGGATTTGTAGGCACACTATCTGATCATTTACTGTAAACTTAAGGGAAAAGAAATTTAAAATCTTTAGGAGGAGCTGATGAGATCTTACCTTTGAAGTTAGTGTTTAACCCTCCTCTGTCTTGATGATCAGTGCTCTAAATCTGTTATATGCATTCAATAGGAAAGGAAATACTAAATGGCAAAGGAAAAGTATCAAAACAGAGTTAAAAAGAAAGGCAAATTCAGGTCCTCTTTAATCTAAAATGTGGTCAAAGTGCAATATTGATTACTGTGATTTATTAATACATTACTTGAATGTGCTTACACCTCTTAATTTCCATTTAGCCTGGCTGAGTGCACGTTACATTGACTGCTGTACAGTTCAGTTGGACTTAGTGATTTTGGGTATAAACTGTGTGAGACATTAGTAAAATGGGCAATTTTAATTTTCGTAGATGATTTCAAGTAGGAAAAGCAAAAGTGGCATCAATTTGAATGGATCTTTTCAATGTTTTAGATACTCAACAGGAGCAGAATGTTACTTTTACGTAATTATTACTAATTTAGAGGTATTTGATAAAAGGTAAGACTGCATAATTTGGATGTTCTTTGAATAAGTCTATGTATGTAGGGCTTTTCACTTAGATATGAGAATTCTTTGCAATATAGTGTTTTTATTGTAAAGATTTCTAAAGAGTTGCTGGCTTAGCTGTATTTCATCCAGAGGTAAGCAGTGGGGAGAAAGTAGTAGATCAGTTGGTTTGTTTCAAGAAAAGAGCTTTTAAGTTAACATTTCACGTGATAAAAAATTGTGTGTGTTAAACTTTTATGTGTAACCACATCACCTTTTTTTCTGGGAACATTTTTATCCCATTGTTCTGGGGCCTGTTGTTGTATGAGATGTTGTTGGTTTTGTGTTTCTGGTATAGAAGTCCAGTACTGGTGCAGCTTTCTGTGCACTGGATTACCTACTATGGTTCAGTGAAGCGAGCACCTTTGTTAAGCCTATACTCAGTTGTATACTGGATGTTTTGGCTTTGGTTGGTGGGTTTGTTTTTGAGTTTGTTTGGTTTAGTTTGGTTTGGGGTTTTTTTAAGATACAATATCTAGATGTACAACTTAAACAAGGACGTTGCTTTAAGCTGTTTGGTCTTGAAATTGATGCTGTCATGATCACTTGCTGCATCTGGGTAAATGAATCTGGGCCCATAACTTGTTGTGAAATTTGGAGAGTTCGTATCTTGTTTCAGACATGAAAATTCAAGGTCTCCCCTTAGTGTGCTTTACCAAGGCTCTTTAAAGTGAAAGCAGGTTATGTAGGTTAAGGAAGGAGTGTCTCAAAACAACACTATGTAATTATATGTTCAGTTGAGGTAATTATTCTTTACAGTAAGTTAGAGCACAGTGTAGACAACAATACTGAAATGTTGCTTCCCTAGGGAAAGACAGTGTTTTGTGGGGTTTGGGGCAAGGGGGAGAGGTGTGTGGCTGTGATGTCACGATTCTGTAGGCACTACTGTATGTACTACAGATGCTGACAGTTTCAAGAGGGCCTGGGATTTCTGTTTCTCAGGTGTTCGTTATTCTGCTACTTCTTCTTTGGTTAGACATTTCTTCTTTCTGTGTGCTTTTTATGCTCATTTAGAAAATATTCTCAGAGATGTAAACAAATTGAGAAAACATCATCAGTTCTTAGTTTATGAGGTGTAATTTTGTGCCTGATTAAGTGTTCAAAAGAATGACCAAGATGGTAAAATGGGATTGTTTGCTATGCACGGAAGAATCCTGTTAAGGAATGTTGTGTGCAGGAAAAATCCAGAGTAACCAGTAGCTGGAGTTCTTTATTTAGTAAAGAAGGTTTCGAGAATTAGGACTGCTGAGTGCACTGATTAAAGCAACATCCTTCTGAGATCAGAAGGAATGTTTTCTCTGCTCTCATATTAAGTATTTGTAACACCTGCTTCTGTGACTTATGAGAAAAGTTTTGCTTACTGTGACGTGTGTTTACTGAATGCAGAATATTTGGAAAAGCTGCTAAAATCTGAGAAGTCTGTACTGAGCACATGCAAACAGCAGTCTCTTATCTGTGTGCATCATCTCTTCCAATCCTCCCCATCCTTCACAGCCTTTCATCTTGACAGAACTAGGGTAATCCTGTTTCAGGTCAGGATATGTGTTTGTCTGACATAAATGCTGATGTACGCTGAATTTCAGGCTTTGGCCTTTAGGTCTGTGGGAGCACAGCACAAAGGAAAATATCTGTCAGTTTATGTCTGATGATCTCTTCTTTTCCCTAAGTAGCAGAATGTTACTGTTAGGGGATTTTGAGTACAGAAGGCTTTTGGCTAAATTGATGTATTAACCCTGAAAAAGGCATTTGACAGTGCAAATTGCAGCTGAAATAGTTGATTATGACTTACATGTGTGAATTAATAGAGGTTCACAAGAAATGCTGGTCAGTCATTAATTTTAATTCCTTCTAGATTACAGTTGTAGTCTGAGAGAATCCAAATGCCCTATTACAAGTAAAAGCTATATATAAGTGAATAAGTTAACAGTTTGGTTTGGGGTTTTTTCTACGTTTTTTGTTCTGATTCTAATTTTGCATAAAATGGAATATGGTCATTAATTCCATTCAAGGAATGGAATTTAATCTGGTACGTTTTTCTTACCTTGCGTTACAAACCTCTCTTAATTACCAGTTTCTCATTGGTGCGTCATTTTCATGCTGTTGCAACTCTTGGTGAATTTTGCATATGAGTGCTTGGAGTGTTTGTCAGTATGAATTTTTGTGTTTTGAAAGCAGATGCAGAGTAACTAGTGAATGTTCTTTCTGCAGTACTTGATTGTTTACAGAATATTCTTTGTTTTAAAGATGGGGATACCAGTGCGACAGAGAGTGGTGATGAGGTTCCTGTGGAACTGTATACTGCTTATCAACATACACCAACGACAATTACTTTAACTCCTACAAGAGTTACAAAAGTCAATGATAAGAAGAGGAAAAAAAGTGGAGAGAAAGAACAGAACATAGCAAAATGTAAAAAAGTAAGTGAATGTAATTTCTCTTATTACTCTGTGTTAGAAATTATAGCTATGTGACATCTCTTGCCAAGAGACAGATTTAAAAATCAAGCTGTTTTACTACTTGGTTTTAGCTTGAAATGTATTACTTTGCAGTAAATGATAGTCTTCTTGGGTGCCTGACCCCCATGACCCCTCCTTATTTCAAGTTAATATATCCTGGCTGGGAATGTTCAGTTTTACAATTGAGGCAGAGTCTCACCGCAGGAATTGCATTTACATGACCATTTGAAATACTTAGAGGTGGGGCAGACCAAGCTTTGGGATACCCACAGAAGAATTCCTTGATAGTCTTCATCTGTGGTGGTTTTGAGTACAGAAATGTTTGCTGTCAGTTGTCCTGATGTGACTCCATGTCCATTTATTTGAGTTGAAATTGTGTGGAAGTGTGCTGTGAGAAAGTTAGCTGCTAAACTAATTAGATTAAAAAAATGCTGACATTATAATGTTTAGCTACAGGTGTATAAACAGTATAGTCCATGTGAAGACAATACATTTGTGAAGGAGTAAAGTACATGGAACTTCCTAAACAAGTGGTTTTCATAGTTACTTTCGTTGGCTTGGATGAGAATTTTGTCATTTAAAACTTGAAAGTCAGAATAAGTTACTGATTTCTTTTTGGAAATCTTTAGTAAAATGTTTCCTTTTGATTGAGCAATTCTCAATACAAATCTATTGCCGGATATTCTTCCGTTACCTCTGATATTTTGGCTCAGAGTCTGAAATTCTAGAGAGTCAAGTTGTAACGAGGGAGAAAGGTAGAGGTACCTGACTGCTGTGCACTTAGGTTGGAATGCTGAATTGGTTTTTAAAATACATTTTGTGAGATGTAACCGCTTACCTTCTTGAGATTTCAGCATAGCTTGTTCTGTTGTTTTCGTCTTGCATGTTTAATTGAAAAGTTAATTCCTTTAGAGATTTTGTATTTCCTCCAGTGAATATAAATATCTAATTTCATTCCAGGCATTTAGAGAAGGATCCAGGAAATCTTCAAGAGTAAAGGTAATGTGATTTTGTTTGAGTTTTGTTTCAAGCCTTAACTGTACATTACTTAAATAATAAGCATCGAGAGTGTAATTTGGGCTATACACTAAGCATTACAATATTCTCTTCTTAGTAACTAATACATTACATATGCATCACGGTGATTTTAAATTAAGATATGAGCACTACATCTTTGTCCTGTGAAATTAACTGAAATAATTATGAATAGGTGGTTTTCAAGAGCCAGTGGATGAATTGGGGCTCATGTGTGCTATGCAAGGGAGTAAAATTGAGTGAACACCTCATTCAAACTTAGTGGCTCCAGCTTTTCGTAACTGTTAAGCAGCGAAATAATGAAATGGCTGTATTGCATTTGAAAGCTAAGTTAGTGGTTCTGCTCTTGTCAAACCTCCATTTATACCTGGTGGGACTCTTGTATGTCTGGTGGGATTTTACTCACTGGTACTGGCATAGTGTGAGGGAATCATATTGGGATGTCTGCTTTGTAAGATTTAAGTGTTACAGCAGTCTTTAAATTTTCTGTGAGATAAAAATGTCCATGGTGTGAGAACTAGGTATTTCCATGGTTCGTTCATGCTTGGTATATGTAAAAACAAGTGGGATGCAATTTACACTTCACATGTGTAAGATGTGCCTTGTGAACAGTGAAGATGAAATTGGGGAAAAACCATCTCTAATTTTGTGGGGTTTTTTTAATATGGTGCTTGTAAGGTTCCATTGTTTTTTTCATGGTTGTCTTAGCATCACACCTTTTAAATGCTGTTTGTCTGTATGGTTTTCTTCATGCACAAAAGAAATGTAAATAGGTGATTTGAATTGCTGAACTACTTGTGTTTTATTAATGTTTAATAGTGTCTCTGCTCAGGTGGATAGAAAAGGGAGCGTTGGCTGGCTGCTGCTGTCCGTAAGGAGCTTTGGTTGGCTGCAGCCTGGCTGCTGCTTGTGAGGTCTGGAGGTACAATGGCACTTTCTTTAAAAGTGAAAGGATCTGAAGCACTGCAGAAGAAAATTGTGTAGTGAGGAGCAGATAAGGAGAGAAAAATTTTTTGTGCAAAGCCTGTAACGTTAGAGTCACAACCTTAATGTAGCAGATGTACGATTAGTAAAGTTTAGTAAGTTATGCAGCGGAAGAAAAGATACGGCATGATGTTTGAAGTTGAAAGGGGAAAATAAAGTCTGTGTATTACAGGATAAAAGCTGGAGTTCTCTATATTTGCATATGTTCACAAAAGTTGAGTGGGCAGGGAGATCTGACCCTCCAACTCCTGCACTTAGATTTGTGATGCAGTGCAGTTGTGGGAGGAAGCAATGTCACTCTCCATTCTCATCCCACTAAGAGCGGGAATCGCTGTTGAGGAGGGAAAGTATTCCTGTACTTGGATGATATTTAGTAAATAATAAAATTCTTGTAAGGACAAATGTAATGTGACTGAATTTGACTCAGTGCTTTTAAGTAATGCAAAGTTTATACCAGACTTGCTAAAAAAACCCAAACCTTAAATCAGTGGCATATCTTTGCCCATCCTTTTGTGTCTTGTTGTAGACTTTTTTTTTTACTTTAATATCTTACCTTCTAATAAATATCTGGTCACTTACTTTAATTTTTAGGGCTCAGCTCCAGAGATTGATCCTACTGACAGTTCGAACTTTGGATGGGAAACTAAAATCAAGGCATGGATGGATCGTTATGAAGAAGCAAATAATAACCAATACAGTGAAGGTGTCCAGAGGGAGGCACAAAAAATAGCTCTCAGATTAGGCAATGGAAACGACAAAAAAGAAGTCAGCACCAGCAATCTGATTTTCAAACCTCCAGTAGAGGTAATGAGCTGTGCCTTGTTGTGTTACTGCATGCTGTGTTTGTGCCATGATATTAGGTGCCTTAAAAAAACCCCAACCAACCAACCAAAAATAAACACAGGAGGAAAAAAAAAAAAGACCAAAAAAAAGCGATTTCACATTCACTTTCTGTTCCTTGTCTCACCAGATCTAAGCATCAGATTTTTAAAATAATTTTCAGAATTTGTAACTGATTTTTATACATTTTGTACCATCCCGGTTATGTTTACACTTGCATATCATTGATCCTAAAAAGTAGCTAAGGTGTTAGTCTCAGCCTGACCATTGGATTGTCCTTAGACTGTCTTTTGACACACAGTCAGCTTTAGTCAACTTTGCTGCTGTTTCTCGGTGAGGGATATCTGGAGTGGTTAGAGTAGAAAGAATCATTGAAGCTGAATTTTTTTTTTTCCCCCTACTACGTGTATCAAGATGTTCATTGTCTACATTTTTCTTAAGGTGTGGTAGGTGTTCTGGATGTTCATGGGTGGTGTTTCTGATACTGATTTTTTTTTAAAGTTCGTGATCCTGTAATTTCTAGTTTATGAAGAAATCGTGCAATGTCTTTTTCTAGCCTTACTTATCAGGAACTTATCAGTTACTTACAGGCTTAAAATCAGAGCCATGTAAAAGACTTAGCATTTTGTAGCAGAAATCTTGAGGAGTAGTTACTGTAGCAGATTAATGGAAGCATCTTTGCTTCTTTTTCTCAAAGACCATCATGGCATATGGGACACCCTCCTTAGAGGAATATCCCTACTTACAGAGCCTTTTGCCTACATAGAGGCTACTTCCTTTTTGATTGGTGATGACAGTTATGAGAGGTGTGAGTTCACTAATTGCCAGGGTATGTATTGGTTTTTAATTAAAGCCATCCTTCCATCTAAAGATATGAAAATGAATTTGGAAACTCTCTCAGGATTCTTTTTTTGTAATTATTATGTTATTTCCCTGTTCTGTTTTTCCTTGAATGGCTTGTGAATGTCATTTTATGTCTGCATGTTTTGTTTTGTTTGAAGGAATTGAAGCCTTTTGAAAGTGTTGTGCAAAACAGTGCAGCAATTCATCCTAGTCATGTTGAGAGTTAAGTGCAGTAAAGGCTATAGTACTTGAATTGTGAGAACATGAACATGTTGGTTTTCAGCCATGTCCTGGAGAGCTAGGGCTGAAGCATTCCTTGTGTCTAACTTGATGAGTAGCAGCATCGGTAGGGGAGCAGGACAGCTTGGTCAGTTCAGTCTGGAGGTTTAATTACAAAAAGTAGGGGCTTCTTAGTTCATATAAAATTGTTTAGTAGTTATGAAAGTATAATCTGCTGTTAATAATAATGGAAAAATGATAGAAAGTGGAAATTCATAAATGAATCTATGTCTTTACAGAGTTATGTGCAAAAAAACAAGAAAATTTTAAAGGCTGCCAAAGACTTGCCTCCTGATGCACTTATTATTGAATACAGAGGGAAATTCATGCTGAGAGAACAATTTGAAGCTAATGGATATTTCTTTAAAAGGTTTGTTCATTCCTAATGTTTTAGTAAAGTAATTGTTAAAATGCTGTTTGCCAAACTGTTGCTTCAAGTACAAGTGGGTCTTAGTTACCAGCAGTGTCTTGTATTTTACTTTGTCTGATTAAAAGTAATGACAACTGGAATCTTTTCTGCCCTTTCTCTTCTGGATATCCTTACAGATTTGTTCAGGTGCTAGTTTTCTCTTTTTTGTTCTTCCCTGATTACGGGATTCCTGCATGCTCAGTAGGGTAGTTGTGCACTTTTAAACCAGGAAATAGACAGGTTCTACCATCCTAATGTAATTCATATGCTAATGATAAAGGCTTTATCTTTTGTGAGAGAAATGGATTTTAAGTCCATCAGGCTGAGAATGAAATTGGGCAGCTTGGGGCTGTTTTACTGTTAGAGTTCTCTAGTTGGTTAATTTACTGTGCTGTGTGTGACTGCTTCCTTCTTCCTGTGGATTGTTTTCAAGGCTGCCACTCACTGCATGAGCACACCTACTTGGGAATTTGAAAAAGGCCTGTTGGAGGAGATAAAACACACAGCTTTTGCTCAGTAAAGATTGAAGGGTTCCTTGGCACTTGGAATAGCAGAACTTAAAGCATGACTACACAAAGTATTTTGCAGGCCCCTTTCCTTCAGGAGGGTTGGTGCTAGTGATGCTGAAGTTGTTAGGCAGATGTAGAGCTCTTACTTTTTCTTAAATGATTCTATGTGGCATATAAATATGAGTTTCATTTTGGGGCCTGTCATAAGAAAACTTTAAATTTGAAAAACTTTGTGTATTTTCCATGTCTAGTGCTTGCTCTGTTAGTGTTCTCCCTTTAGATCCTATGCAGATGATACAGGGCTGTACCTCCATCTTGAGGTACTGTGAGAATACTTTTGGTGCATGTACCAGTTAAAATCATGAAGCTTAAAAATAAACATGTCATTCTTAGATTAACTTCCAAATTTGGTATAGTGTGCCAAGCATTGTGTTACAAAGCTGACTAATAAGAACAAGCACTATTTAGCATCAGAAAAATTACGAAATTCCTGGTTTTCTTGTGTATTTTTCAGGCCATACCCATTTGTTTTGTTCTACTCCAAATTCCATGGGCTGGAAATGTGTGTTGATGCAAGGACTTTTGGAAATGAAGCTCGATTCATCAGGCGTTCGTGTACACCAAATGCAGAGGTGGGCACATTTAGAAAGTTAAACTAGGTTTTATTTACTTAAAAATCTCCTTTTCCTTGAGATTCCTGATAATTTGAGCAATCCCTACAATTTTTATACAACTGCTTGAAAGTAATTCATGATAATATAATAACATTCTCTTGGCTATAGGTGAGGCATGTAATTGAAGATGGAACAATTCATCTTTATATTTACTCCATCCATAACATTCCAAAGGGAGTAGAGATTACCATAGCATTTGATTTTGATTATGGAAATTGGTAAGTATTTGAGAATGCTCTTCTAAAATATATCAAATGCTCATTAAGTTACTTTGCAATTCCGAATGGCTTTGGTTTTGTATCATGTACTTTCTTGCATGCTTTAATAACACAAGGCTCCTTAGGCACTGTATTTACAGTCAACAGTGTGTGTGTGGGTAGGGCTGTGTATTTTTATTACTGCATTTCTGTGGCCTGCTCTTAAGCCAGCTTGGGTGCAGTGTTGTGCAGACATGCCTTTGCTGCTTGACCTGAACTATGTATGACCACAGAGTACGTGTGGTAATCACCATGGGTTCAGGCTATCTCGAGATACCCTGCACTGTTAAGAGTTGTAGACATACTCCTTCTGAAAATACGTAGTAGTTGTGTTTGGTACCTCTAGCTGACAGCGTGTTTCAGTTGAATGTGTTTGAGTAACGTTTCCTGTGTGTCCAAGTGGAGCTTAAAATTGTGCAAAATGACTCTGAGTTTGGTGTGCTCATGCTGTAAATTGTGTCTGCCATCTTTGCATATAGAATGAACTCTGTGACTTTCATGCATCTGTTAGTTTTGTGTGGGTTATATTTCCACCTAGGATTATACTCAGATTTTAGATGTCTTTTGTCTTTCAAGCAAAATACTAACCTTGAGTTTAAAAGAATTCTGCGTAGCAAAGCTAAAGAAGCCAAAACTTCTTTTAACCGGTAGATAAGGTTTTTGAATTATGATAGTGTTGTATATTGTGGTGAAAACTTGAGTCACCTGCATTGTAATGTGGTTGGTTTGCATTATAGCAGATGTTAAATGTGAAATATCAGTGATTTAGTATTGGAGGGTGTCCTTGCTGTACAACCTAATCAAATATGCCTTCTTGCATTTAATTACTTGCAGTAAATACAAAGTGGATTGTGCTTGCCTCAAAGAAAATCCTGAGTGTCCAGTTCTCAGACGTTCTGAGCCTACAGAAAACATCAATACTGGCTATGAAACTAGAAGGAAAAAGGGAAAGAAAGAGAAAGATGTTTCAAGAGAAAAGGAGACTCAAAATCAGAACATCACATTGGATTGTGAAGGAGCAGCCACCAAAATGAAAATTACAGATAATAAACAGAGGAAGCTCTCTCCCCTCAGGCTGTCCATTTCTAATAATCAGGTACTGACACAAAGATACTCAGAAATAAAAGCTGTTAAATACAGATACTCCCTTTTCATAGCCTGAGGAATTTTAACAAGTCACTGAAAAGCAATGTGGAGATTTATCAAAAATCAGAACAATGGATAAGCTGTTTAGAATGTTATATATTATTTTCAGTTTTCCGTAATATTTGGTTGTAATTAAGGGTATGTTGGTTCCCTTACCGGTTCTAAGTACACTTTTTTCCTTGGAATGTCGTTGTGACTCTCTGATGTGAGGGCCTCATGTCATGGTTTCAGGAGCTCCCAGTCTGTCCTGAAGTGCCTTTTGGTTAATTGAGTTCCTGAGTAGTACTTTAAACATAGCAGTAAGTAGCCCTGCTCTTAAAACAGAACTCCAACCCAGAATACTGAGTGTTGACTGCAGCTCCATTTTCCAATAGAGCTCTGCAGCTCTGTGTTTAGTTCAGTTGGGAGGAGGAAAGTGTGTTTTGAAACTAAATGTGTAGGTAGAATGGTAAAGCTACCTGGTAATGTACTGAGACAGTAAATTTTAAATTAGTCTTTTCTTGAATATGTCAGTTTGAAAGAGCTATTGGGAAGGATCCATGACATAAATTATTAATTTTGCAGAGCAGCTGTTAAAGATAACTAATTGACATTATTAGATTGTTACCTTAGTAACTGGCTGTATTTCTTCATTTTGGGGGTGGTGGTGATGATTTTTTTTTTTTTTAATATGTGATGGTTTTTGATGATGATTTAGGGGCAGAGAAAAGGGAGTTGTTCTGGGAGGGAGCAGTTCCTAGTTCTTTTAACATCATTTTAGGACTGAAGGAAATAGGATAAAAATAAGCATATTGACACCCAGTTTCCCTAAGATGATAAATTGTTCTGGGGTGTTAGTAGCTAAACAGCTTAAAAATGCTGGGAAGTCCAGAAGGCATGCATGTGACTTGCAAATTATGATCTCCAGAGAGGTAGTATTTAAACTTTCCCATCTTAAGTATTGTTTGATTTGTGTTTTGTGTCATGTTTCCAAGAAGTGATAACTGGTATATGGAACCTTCTCCTGATCTTTTAATGTAATACACAGTGCTTATATAGAACAGGAGAACTTCTATTGTTTTTTTGAAACTGAAGAGTAGGAATTGTGGGAAGAATAAAGCTGTTAAAAGTACATTTACATTTTCCCATACACTTTCTTTACAGTGGAATCATATATATATCAGCCCAGGAAAAAAGATACTAATTGGCTGGTTTCTATGTTTAGATTTTTTAATTTGAAGACAAACTTTAAATCTTTGTCTAGTCCTTTATGTAAAAGTGAAATTAAATGCAGGACTAGTGAACACTTAATTCATCTCAAAGTTACGCTTTCAGGCTTGTTTTTTCTTTCAAAACAGAAAACCATTGTTAAGTAACTTTTGTGTTTCCATATGATATGGCACTGTCATTAGATTATATAGTGGGTTTTTAAATGGAAAAATGGGACTTCAGTTGAATACACTTCTGAGCTGAGAAAAACTTCTGTGTAATTGTTAACATCTACTTTGGCATTCATTCTATTTTACTAAAACTACTATTTTTATGGGTGTATAACATGAAGCTCCTAATTATTTAACTGATTATAAAGTGGTTAGACCAGTGGCCATTGTTAGTGTCCAAAAGTTTCTTTTGGTTTGAAGGTTTAATTCTGATACTTCTCTTTCCTTGGTGGGCTGGGGAAGTGGGGGTGGAACACTTCCATCCTGATTTATTGGTTTGGTTACTTTTGATGTAGTGATCTGAGGATTCTTAGCTCTTTGTAGCTTTTAGTTCACTCTAGTTTGTGAGAGGAGTAGAACTTCTGTAGAACAGTCATTTCTGTCTTCCAGGAACCAGATTTTATTGATGATATAGAAGAAAAAACTCCCATTAGCAATGAAGTAGAAATGGAATCAGAGGAGCAGATTGCAGAAAGGAAAAGGAAGATGGTAAGTTGGGAAGCAAGTAGCTGCCTAAAAGGCATCACTAAGGCTTAGTGACACCTGCTCTTCCTATGCTAATTGCTGCCTTTTTGTGGGCTTGTAGAATCTGAGCATGTGCAAAGTCAGATCCTTACATGAACTTGTCCTTAAAATGCAAGGCTTGCTATTTGAGAACACATCATCTGGGTTCATCACTGCTTTCTGACGAAAATCTGCTTTTATCTTCAATTTTATATAATTTGTTTTGTGTCTTTAGATGATTTCTGCAATGTCTTTTTTAGATCTCATTATTTGCTCTTTATTATTGCTTGTTATTTTTATAAACATTTTTATTGCTATTTTTATAAAAAGTATTAGGAATCTAGATTTTTTGCCCATTTTATTTGAATTCCCAACTTAAATCAACGGTGTCAGAAATCCTAATTTTCAGATTTTGGTAGAACAGTGCTAATAAAAGTAGCATCTTAAAATACACTTTTTTTGTTAAGTATTCAAAAATTTTATCAAGTTCTCAAATCCAAAGTAGGATTCTCTTGTTTGCCAGGCTGGTATGGATGCGAGCCTTTCTTCAGAAGTCTAGTATTTGCAGTTATTGTAACATGTCACTTTAATCTGAGATTCTGCTGGACTTGATCTTCATGTCAAACATACATTGAACATGTTTTGAAGTACTTAAAAAAATAGAGTAATTACGTATTTATATATATGAAAGATTATTACTAAAACTGATCACGATTATTGTTCAATCCATCAGACAAGAGAAGAACGGAAAATGGAAGCGATCCTGCAAGCTTTTGCCAGGCTGGAAAAAAGAGAAAAAAGAAGAGAACAGGCTTTGGAAAGAATCAGCACAGCAAAAACGGAGGTTAAATCAGAATGCAAGGAAGCACAGATTCTCAATGATGCTGAATTTATTCAGGTAGTTATCTGGAGCTTTATTTTAAAGCTAGCTTTTAACATCACGTATTTTGTCAGTTTGGATGGTGAGCTGCATTGTTAAGATGTATGAAATTTATTTTTTTTCCTCTGAACTAAAATATATGTGACCAAAATCCATGTGGTTCTTTGACATTATATTTTATTAGCTCCTGAATTTTTTTCCAAATAAGATACATACAGAATTCTTTAATGAAGAATTTCAGTTACATGAATCTATGCAAACATGCGCACACACCCACCCACCAGCTGTGTAATTCAGTCTGTCTTTGAAGTTCAGGATAGAAGAATTTATTGATGTTGAATTTAGCCACAGGTGACTTTCCTTAGGCACCCTCTGTAACCTCTGTTACCCTCTGTAACCAATTCGTTTCTTCAGTGGTTTTTCAGGAACATAATATACTATAATCTTTCTGTTACTTTAAAGGAAATGAGTTAGTAAAGTGTATTTTTTTTCTGAGTTCCATCAGATGATACTTAATGTTTTATAAACAATTTTTAACTCTGTTGTTAATGGATATTTCTTAGTTGCAAATACTTACATAATGATTCTCAGTCCAGGTGGTTTCCCTGAGCAATTTGTGTCAGCATTCTGTTGAGTACCTTCTGTGACAAAGCTAAACACCTAGTAAACTAAAAATTGCAAAAACAATATTGGACTGAAAGACATCGTGATATAAGCAGTTGATTTCTAGTTTATGGGTGAATGAATGTCAGTTCTTACACAAATCTGTCGTGGTCTGACTGGTGATGGTTGTGTGTGAATACTCTGCTGATGATACAGCACATGCTTGAGAGGAAACTACAGGAAATCCTGTCATTTGCCTTCAAGAAGGAGAGAAGTATTGTAGTTCTGACAACAAAAATGAGATTGAGGCTTTCTGGACCTGTAAAAGAAGAGGCAGCTGAGTTTTTTTTCCCCTAAGAAAGATAGGTAGCTCTAAGTGTGTGTGGGATCTGTGTACTAGACTTCTATCTTGTCCTAGGAACCGGCAAAAGAAGAAACTGCCACCAAGCCCACCCCAGCCAAAGTTAATAGAGCTAAACAGAGGAAAAGCTTCTCCCGGAGTAGAACTCACATTGGACAGCAGCGCAGGCGACACAGGACTGTCAGCATGTGTTCAGATATCCAGCCCTCCTCTCCTGATGTGGAAGTAACTTCACAGCATAACGAAACTGAGAATGCAGCACTGGTAGCTGAGCCTGAAACAGAAACTGTTGTTACAGAAATGGTTACTGAAACAGAAGCTCCAGCACTTAGTAAATGCCCGACTAAGTATCCTAAAACAAAAAAGGTAAGTCTCTTGAGGAATGGGGAAAAGAAGAGGGACCTTAACAGAGTTTTAAAAAAATTATAGGCTGCTTCATCAGTATGCAACTGCATGTATGTTTTTTTTAAAATGTTTACTCATTTCTTGAAAAAATCACCTCTGTATAACCTCATTGGTAATAGATTCAAATATGTGTGACATCCTTTGGTGGAAGTTAGTTTGGATTTAAGACACTTCCAAAATACATCATCCAGAGCAGTTTTGGAACAGAATGTTTTCTAAATGGGCTTTCTAAATGGATTGAAATAATATACTTAACCAAAACATAACTAAAGCTGTTAATTTAAAGAAAAACCCAAGGAAATAAATGTTGCCTTTCTTTTCCTTTGTTTATTGTATGCTTCAGATAGCAAACAGTATCTCCAAGGAAATCACTAACTTCTCATACTTCTCAGAATGCCTGTTCTGAAGTGAATGGATATGAACACCCCAAATGTGTTTGTGCATGTTTGGGGGAAAGATTCTTTACACTTCAATGCTTCATTTTAAAATTTTTTCCATTGGACTGCATTGCAAGAAACTTGTAAGAAATGGCGCAATATTAAAAGACACTCAAAAATCCTAAATCTGCAAGCGCAACTAAAGCAGTACAGCTTTCTGCTTTAAAAGGCACAGAATGCATTAGAAAGTATTTGTAGTGTGATGCACAAGAAGTCCTGAAAATTTTAATCAGTGGAGGAAAAGGGGGAGGAAGTCATAGGTTGAAACTTCTTGTCAATAGAAAAATAACAATTTCAAGATGTATTTTTGTCTTAAACTCCCAAATGTAACTTAAGTTTTTTTTCCAAAAGGTACCTGAGTCATTCTGTAACACTGCTTATTGCATCACTGTTAAATTCTTGTGAGAGGGATCACTAGAATCTTTCTTCCTTTTGTTGCATAGCAGAAAAGAAGGAAGACATCCTTAATACTATGTAACAGAAAAAAAGTGCAGTAAAATTCAGGCTTCAGTTATCTGTGAAATGTCTCTGCATTGCACCCAGTGTACCCTAAGTGCAGAGAAGGTCTTGCTTTAAAAATTAATTAAATAAAAAAAGGGTTTTTAAACGACAAAATTAAATACATTATGATAATTTGTGTTAAAGCATTAATACCATATTAATACTTTTTAATGTTGCATGTCCTTAATTTTGAATCATTGTAAAATCTAGGAGGGTAGTTTATCTATCAATAGAAACAAAAATCCACTGGCATATTTTTTAAAAACACTGAACTAGCTAGGAAAGAATACCCTTTTTAGACCAGTGTGTCTTCATATTAAATTACACATTTACTATTACAGTTAAAGAGTGTCCAAGGCAGCTACGTGACATGTTGACTGAGGCACAGTCTTGACAGTATGGAAATCTGATGCGGGGTTTCTTTAACTTTGTTCTATTAATGTTACACTATTTCTCCTCAGCCTCACTGCTCAGGCACAAGCTTAAATTTTGGTGTGGAATTCTGTTACTAAATTGACATCCTAAATACAGTTGGTCTGGGCACTTGTATTGTAATGTTCAGTGAGAATTGAATGCAAAAGAACTAAGTGTAGTTTACAACAAAAAAAATAACTATACCCCCTCCCTCCCCCCCCAGCTGGAGTGTAAGCAACTCTGTACTGATTTCTTCTGCTGTCCCCATGATTTCTCTAAAACTGACCTCATTCTTGCTAGGTATGTTTAAACTTGGAAACAGTCAGTTTCTGGTTTGTGTAATAGTTGACTAGATGAATAATTGAACTAAACACTTTTTAAAAGCCACTGATAAACACACTCATAAAGCACTAATTTTTTTTCTCTCTCTGTTTAGCACTTGGTTAGTGAATGGTTAAGTGAAAAGAGTGATAAAGCAGGGAAGCCTGTGGACAGTCTGCCAGAAAGGCCTCTACGCATAACCACCGACCCTGAAGTTCTGGCTACTCAGCTGAATTCTTTACCCGGACTCGCTTACAGTCCACACGTATATTCAACTCCAAAGCACTATATCCGTTTTACTTCTCCATTCCTTTCAGAAAAGAGGAGGAAAAAAGAACCTGTGGAGAACATTACTGGTTCTTGTAAGAAGGTAATGCTTCCCTTCATTATGGTATTCTATCCCATATTAATTATAAAGAAGTCTTTATTTACTAGCATAAATTCAGGCAGAGGAAAGGCTAGTTGGCAAACCAGTCATGTTACACATTTTGAAATGTTCATCATTAAAGTTCTAAGTCACTAATTTGAACTTGTTGTGTTACAGCGTTGGTTGAAGCAGGCTTTGGAAGAAGAAAATTCAACAATGATTGATAGATTTAATTCACCATCACAAGAGAGATCTAGAAGTCCGGCCATCAATGGTGAACATAAAAGTCCTTTATTACTGAATGACAGCTGTTCCTTAACAGGTGTGAGGCTTTTATAAATACACTACATCAGAGCTATGTCAGAGTAGCTGATTGTGGAGCACTGTTTTTTAAAGTGATGAGTTGATGAAAATTCCAGGGGTATTTGCATGATTCCCTGATACTTTCATTGAAACAAATGCTTCGTTTCATAGTGGTTGGGAGTTTTTCCCCCTTTAATATATATTAGATGAGAAACCACTATATTTCCTAGTGTATTTGCAGTCAACAAAAGACTAATGGTTTTGGTCTTAGTATTAAGAGGTCAGGTTATCAATTTAATTTTCTATGCTTTCTGTATACTTAGAATCCCTTTAAAACTCAGTAGGCCAATGTAGCACACAGGGGAAAAGCTGTGTAACCTTGTAGGCATAATAGAAAATCAAAGCGCACTAAAACCAACGCCCTTCCACAAGCATATAGGGCCTATCAGATGATTCCTATTTACAGTCCTGAACTTTGAATTTCCATCTTTTAGCTGAACAGTCTTAAAAATGCATAGAAGTTGACTTTACCTTTTCTGGAGGCATAGACAGTTCTTCCCAACATCCTAGCACACAGAATTCAGTTACTGATGTATCTGTAGGCTGTTAAGAGTTTATTTTTCAGGAAGTCTGTAGGCTGTTAAAAGTTCATCTCTCAGGAAGCCTGCCCTTCAGAGACTTTTTTTTAATCTTAGAATTCTTTAATTTGGAATTCACAATTTCATTACATAAAGTACTTAAACAACAGTGAGTATTACATTTAGAAATCTATCTAACTTTTTTCTAATTTTAACACACAGATCTAACCACACCACTAAAAAAACGAAGACTGTATCAGCTGTTGGAGTCTGCATTCTCAGAAACCTCCACACCTACTCCTTCTCCCTATGCCACACCAACCCATGCTGACATCACTGCCTCCGAACCATCGTTGTTTGCTACTCCTCCGAGGGTAAAATCAGAAGATGAAGCTTGTCGAAATGGTTACAAACCCATATATTCACCAGTTACTCCTGTAACTCCATGTATACATGGAAATACCATGCACTTTGAGGTGAGAGTTATAATGAATTTTAGAGTGTTCAGAGAAGGTGTTCAGACATTGCCGTGTAAATCGGTATTTGTACTCCTGCTACAAAATGTTGGGGGGGGTTTCTTTCTGGAGGCTAAGAAATAAATTGACTTGCAATTTCTTCTTGTTTATTTAGAATATTTCCTCACCTGACAGTTCCCCAGAAATAAAAAGGCGAGCTTACAGTCAAGAGGTAAGGAAACTTGCAAGCCTGGGAATGGTATCTCAATTTCACCTGTATGGCTGCTCTGTTCTTATGAAAATGCTTTTCACCAGCCATTGCAAGTTTCTGAGAATTTAAAGGGTAACTTCCCCACTAGTTTCATTTGCTTACTGCTTTATATTTCCATTTCACCTATTACATTCTCTATTTTAAACTGGTTTCTCTCTGTATCACTTAAAAATTTCGATTTGGATCAGGATCAACTTCTGTAATGGAAAGGAGTAACTACTGCAATTTCTAGACAGGAACAGAAAAAGAACACTTCGTTTTCCAGGCTGCAGTTAGATTCAGATTAACATTTCTCCTTGTTACCAGCATTTCTTAATTGTTTCTGTTGATCCCAGTTATGCTCAGAGAGCAGAACAGAAAGTCAGTAAATCTGCATAGGTAGTGGATTAGTTGAAGAGCAAGTGCTGTTGGAATATGCCTGGGTACTCCCAGCCTGCAAAGATGTGTGTCCTGGTGTGGGCCTTCATCAAGTGTCTTTCGGAATTGTATTGGAAAAACTTTGCCTTCCTTCTCCCTCTTTGAAATAGGTGTTTTGACACTGAGGAAGATTGATTTTATGTTGAAGCAAGTGCTTTTGTAGCTTCCTGGCCCTGGGACTTGCTTCTTATGAAGCTTCTCCCCTTCCTCTGCCAGTCATAAATAAAACCTGGCACTTAGTGTTTATTTTTACTTTGGTTAAAGTACATTTTATTAAAATGCTTTAACCTAATACATGGGAATAGTAGAAATAAGTGTCTGGCTGTAGAATTGTTTCTTAAAAACAGAGAAATTCATGGTACTGGGACGCCTTCAATCCCACTTAAAGGCACATATGAATGTCAAATAGTTGCAGTTTTGATGGAGTGTGAAAAAATAGTTACATCCTTTTTCTTCATGCAGGGTTATGACAGAACATCGATTCTAGCACTGAATTCTTTCAGAAATTCCAACCTGACAGAAATGGGCCTGCAAGAAATAAAGACTATTGGATATTCTAGTCCAAGGAATAGGACTGATGTCACACGGCAGTGCACTGGAGAAATGGAATCTGTGTCAGACCTCCAGCTGGGACTCGAAGTAATTGAGCAAAGTGCACTGCATAAAAACCTGGAAGCCCCCACACATGATAGGACTGATTCAAACAGCCAATTAGAAACTGCTCATTGTGGACGGGGCACAATTTATTCTTCCTGGGTAAAAAGTCCTGACAGGACAGGTGTAAATTTCTCAATGAATTCTAATTTGAGGGACTTGACCCCTTCACATCAGTTGGAGGTAGGAGGTGGATTCAGAATAAGCGAGTCAAAGTGCCTGATTCAAGACGATGCAAGAGGCATGTTCATGGAAGCATCTGTTTTTTGTACTTCAGAAGATGGAATTGCATCTGGCTTTGGAAGGACTGTCAATAATGACAATTTGATGGATGGAAATTGCACACCCCAGAACCCTCCGCAAAAGAAAAAGGTTATAACTTTAAGAATCATTTGGTCTGTCTTCCATTGTCTGCTAATGTTATTTCTATAACAGAAAGAATCCCAGTGTAATAAAAACCAGCTGGTGGGTCATATTTGCATACTACAGTGTAGTAGACATTCAGGTGAAATGATGAAGGGCAAAGAGAAAAGCTGCATAAAACCATCAGTAAATGTATTTTTCCAACGTAAAAGATAAAAATTCTATTTCATATGAGTCTTACATGAATTGCCCAATAAATAATTGCTTTTCAGGTTTGAAAATGGTTGCTTATGCCACCCAGTGTTACAGTATTCTGTTACACAGAATATATACTAGCATCATAGAGATCGTATACTGTGAGCATCTGTTACGCATTACTGCAAGAAATTGCACCAACAGATTTATGCTACTCAGACTTCAAAGTTAGAACTGCACAGAAATCCTTAGTTCCAAGAGATATTTTTCTTGGCTTAATTTGTTTGGGTTTTTTTTAAATATTGTTTGAAAAATAAGCACAATCTAAATTTGCTACTCTCATGAAACAGTTCTTGTGGATAAGTGAACTAGTCATGGGCAACTCAAACCAGGATTGGAAGTTACTTTGCATAACTCGTAGACTGCGTTTTATTGTCAGGTTGACTCCCTTTGCAGAAAGGATGACAAACATGAAAGGCAGTAGTCTCCAGTGTGCCAACTTGCCTGTTCTGTCTCATCTCAGACTCTAGTAATCTTTCTTGTTTGAAAGGTGTGATTTATTTTCTTTATGGAAGTAGTGATTAGGAGGGTGGGGTTGTTTTCTGCATGTGTATGTGCATGCACAGTGGGGTTTGAGTATTTTTGGTCACATTGCAGCCCCTTGTATATGGCTGCTCCTCTGGGGGCATCCTGCTGGGGAGCAATGAGGAGTGTACCTTCAATAGTTCTCCATCAGAACTGGATTTTTGTTTACTTGCTTCAAGCTGAGACATAAATGGAGCGATATTGTAGGAGCTGTGTTCTTACCTGGTCACAGCCCTGAGAATTTGATAGATCCTTGTGTGTGTTATTGTAGCCCTGCTGTTTTGGCAAACTCAAAAAGAAAACATAAGCTAAAATTTCTGTAACTTGACATTATTTTTTTCCGGAAGGCTAAATTAGTCTTCTCAAATCCCAGCAGCGCTTAGTACTTCAGTAACCCTCCCCACTTCTCTTGCTGGCAAGGATTCTTCCAGGTTGTTCCTGGTGAGAGCTTATGCTACACTAATCCTCAAATAAAAAAAGGGGTGGCTGCCCCCTGACACCCCCCCAATCACAGGATTCCCGTCTAAAAGTCTGTTTGAAGAAACAACCAGAGATAATTGTGCCCCTGCAAGAAAGGGTTTTAGAGCTTCTGAGGACACACACACAAAAATTTGAAACCTTTGACAGTATAAAAAAATAGGTGGTGGGCTGGACCCCAGCTAAAGTGAAAGGTGAGAATTCAGGAATTTTGTAGGAGACTAATAAGAGTCTCTTCCCTCGGGTCACCTAAGACAGCAATATCCTTAGGTAGGTCTGTGCAGGATGTTTTTGCATACTTCTACATTTCAGTGGACAGTTGCTCCTGTTTTCTCTTACTATTGCACAAGTCCTTTATTGATACAGTCCTGTACATTGTGGCCATATTACACAAGTTTCTTAACATTTAAGCTTTCTTTAAAGCAATATTCTGTAGGGGATCCCTGTCACATGACATGGAAATAATACAAAATTGTTTGAAAGCAATATCAGTTCTTAACCTGAAGGGTTTTTTGCAAAATCAGGTATTTTTCAGTTTTTACCCTGACATGTGTATGGGTCTCTAATAGGTCTGTTTGAAAGCAAACAAAACCCCTTGGCGTGCAAACAGAGCAGCTTGCCTTGGTTTTTCTCTCTGTGTAGAAATGGATGTCCAGTTTTATTGAGGACTAAGCCAGTTAAAGATTTAAATTTTTTTTCATTATTGCACCTTATAGTTTGTTGGTTTGTATGCTGTATGGTTCAGAGCAGGATGTTGGTAACTAGAAGAAAATTTATAGACATTAAATGTCATTTTTACCAAATTAGTGTAGTTACTGAATGAAGTAGGTCTGAAGGTCAGTATTTCAGCTTTCTACTTCAAATCGTGAAGATTCATAGTGAAAACGCTTGAACATGTATTTTTTTCACTGGAAGCAATTTGCTAACCATTTAAACTGGTTTCTGTTCTATGGAGTGTTGGTGTAGTGAGTCTGCATACATAATACATGAAATAGGAACAATATGTCATTATTTTTGGTAATAAGAGTTAGCTTAATACATTCTTAATCTCTCTTAAAATGCAGTAAAGACAGAAATTCAGAATAAACTCTGGGAAAAGCAAGTTGCAAATTCTGTATGTTAAGAAAAGGTATGAAGAGCTTAGCAAATCCTTTGATATGCAGCAGAATGAAGCAGAAGGGTAGTGGGTTCTCATGCAAGGGAGTAAGTCTGAGAGCAGAATGTGACATCTCTTGAAATTAGCTTTACTAGATCAGTATAATCTTAAAATTCTGCAGTTCCAGGAAAAACTGTAGGGTCCCTTGTAACTACAGCCAACAAAATTACTTCAGCAGTGGACCTTTTGCTGACCTGTGTCATCTGCTTCTTCCCTGAGGCAGAACACATAATTCTCTTGGAAAAAGCATTGTTTTCCTATCATCTTTACAGTTGGTAGTAGCTCAGTAATCTGTAAATTCACTGCAGATGTGGTGAAATATCTTCAATTAATCTCTGCCCCTTTTTTAGAACCAGTTACATGGTATGTCTTATTGAAATACAGTACATTTAATAGAAACTGTGAGAAAGAAAATGGGTAAAACTTCCTTTCTAATGTTTGTTCATGGGGTTTTTTTCCCCTTAGGTGTCCTTGTTAGAATACCGGAAGAGGCAACGTGAAGCTCGAAAAAGTGGCTCAAAGACAGACAACTTCCCCCTGGTTACTGTATCTCCTCAGGCTGCTGGTGGAGGAAATACGAGTAGTAACAATGGTGCTAATGATGGGTACAACAATAGTGGTGAAAATGGGGAGCAAACTGATAACACTGCAAGCCTGCCTTTACCACTGCCAACTACTGTTTATAATGCAGCTCCAGAAGACACTGGCAACAACTGTGCAGTTAAGGAATCTTCCTCCAGTGAGAAGAGTGAACCAGAAGTTCAGTGGTAAGCCACAAAACTATAGGACTAAAGTCCAGAAGAATTATTTATGTAAATCTAAGTCTTTGGTATTCGAAATCCGTCTTCGTTAAGGTTGCTGTTGCAGATTACTGACTGGAAGCCCTTCTTTCAGCTTAGTAGAGAGTTGTGTTACTTTTTTCCTCAGAAATATAGCAGATACTTCATAATGATTAGAATACATGAAGAATTACCCATAAGATACTTGTTAAATTATTTTAATTCTGCTTTTTTTATTTTCTAAGAGCAAAATAGGTATTGGTTTGAGCATTTCTGTCCTTGTATTTCCACTGCTTTGTCTGTGGACTGAAGAGAATTTTTCATGTTAAATCCAAAGCCTTTCCAAAAGTATTGTAGGGCATAGAGTGGAACAGGAGAATAATCTGTGTTGATTAGCAAAGGCTTCTGGAAGACCTTTGGAGGTCTTTTTCAGTTATGTGGCTGGAACGTGTGTGGGATGTTTGCTGTTGCTTAATGGCCCTGTGCAGGGCTGAATGCAGCCTGGTCAGTGGCTCGTGCTCAGGTGGGAGCTTGTGGTAACACTCACAGCATTGTTCATGATTGCTCAGTGGTTCCCTTATTTGCAGACCCGACCATATGGGCAGTGTGTGCAATGCCAGATACTCCAAACAACCCGAGATCCTGAGGAGAGGTGGAGTATGGATGGGGAGGAGATAAAGCAACTTCAGTCTGTGTAAAACACTGCACAAATTTTTCACTGAGTTTTTGGTAGCTTTATGATCAACTGTGATGACACTGTCTCCAAAATGTTATTAGTGCAAAATAAATCCTGCAGCTGTTCTTCATGTTGTAGTGAAGGCCTAAGTGTGGTGGGGAAGAACCATGGGCTGAGAAGTTGAACATCCTTCTGCTCAGATACTCCAGCTGTTCCAGAATAGAAGGATTTTGTAAAGCCAGTTGAAGGGAGAACATAAGTACAGTCTTCAGTGATCCACTGAAAAGTGGCTGTTAAGTTCACTGTGCAGAAGCTACTGCACTAAATTGTAAGCAAAGACTGTGGAAACAGGCTAAACAGGGAAGAATTTACTACTAAGATTTTGCAGTAACCCTGCAGA
Source organism: Ifrita kowaldi (assembly GCA_013398055.1). Classification (NCBI taxonomy): domain Eukaryota; kingdom Metazoa; phylum Chordata; class Aves; order Passeriformes; family Cinclosomatidae; genus Ifrita; species Ifrita kowaldi. Next base: position 86,832 of record VZRS01013830.1, on the reverse strand, counting down.
GCAGCCCCAAAACTTATTCCAGTGCAGCAGTATCATGGAGTGATGCTGTCTGTCCTTGCCAGAAAGGAAAATAGTTTGTGGAGTGCTGTCCCTTACAATGTTCTTGATCAGGTTGTGATTGAGAGATGAACTCAGTTAAAAGAGGGAAGGTAGGACTGTCATTGCGTGCCCACTATCTGGCAAGTTAAGTGTAGAAGCTTAAACAGAGATAGATTTGTAGTGGTACACAATTTACAGCTATGCATCTGCTATTAGAGAGCAGATTCTTAACAACAGACAAACAAGACAACTACTTCCAATTCTGGAAGAAGACAGTTTTCTACAAATGGAGACTATGAACCAGTAACTGTGACCTTTATTTTTTTACTTTTCAGTTGTTTAGAGAAAGAAAAACCCACAGATCCACAGATACTTCCTTAATAAGAGGAAATGCCAGTTTTCGTGATATAACAAGGTTGCAGGAAATCACTGTATTTAAAGTGGAAGAAAATAGATACAAACCACTTCAGTAATAATATTCCTTATGCTCAACCAGTTATTTGGTTGTTATGAGCAGCCAACACTCTAAACTTTCTCTGACTTGGTATTTGTATATTCATTGTCCTAAATTTGGTCCATGGGAGTACATCCTCTTAAATTGAAAATGCACTTCTCTTGCAGGACTGCATCAACCTCTGTGGAACAAGTGAGAGAACGAAGTTATCAGAGAGCTTTACTTCTCAGTGATCATAGGAAAGACAAGGACAGTGGTGAGTTGATTTATTGTGTTGAAGATGCATAAATCTAACCAGTTCCCCCATGGTAATCTGTAATCGTTCTAATATTGTGTTTGGGTCTGCTTCATCTGTAGGGGGAGAATCACCTTGTAGGCCATGCTCACCGTCTCATGTTCAGTCTCCATCTCATTCAAATCTCATTTCCCAGTTGCAGCTTAAGGTCCCTTCTTTCACTGAAATTACAGAAGGTCAGTAAGCAGATGACCTTGTATGACACTTGACATATTCAATAGTCTCTAACAGCTTTAATACTTCTTTTAAAGTCAAATATAATGTGCGTTGTGATCTCTGCAAAAGATTTGATTTTCCCACTTTGATATTTATCTCTATTTATTTCTGTAGAACCTGATTCTGAAAATCCAGAGCCAACTTCTGAATGTCCGTCCCCAGATACTTCACAAAGGACTTGCAAGAGTCCATCAAAAGCAAGCAAGGTAATGCAAGGTGTTGGCACAATAAGCACAGGAATAGTTTAATCAATCTCACATTTATCTTTAAAAATGTTAATTGTAGGGTTTACTACTTAGGTGACAATACACACATGTTCATCTGTCTGTGCAGTAATTTCACACAGGTAAACATTTACAAGAATATTTGCCCATATACACTAAAAAAGGGTTTATATGCTGTGCTTTCAGTAGCTGTGTGTGTTTATGGATGATGTTACACTCTGTAGACAGAGAAGAGATTCTGTCAGTGGATTCAGTATCAGTGCTGTTCTGAGGGGTGAGTGCTGAAGAACTGGCACTCAGAAGTGCCAGCAGTGATGTGATTTACCCTTAACAGGAGCTTGCTCTTGCTGTGCCAGGGTTTGGCACTGTTTGGCAGTCAGGGCTCTGATAATACGGAGGAGGATTTTGAGTAGTTGCCATATTAAATGAAGTAATTCAGCTTGTCTCATGTAGTCTGTTTGCTTGGACTACTCCAGCTTTAAAATGTTAAATCACTGTTTATTTCTGTAAGTGGTCTTCTCTGGAATTATTTCTTTCAGATTCAGAAATCTAAAACTTCTAACAAAGAATGGATTCAGACTTTGATCTAATGGATCATATTTCTGTTACAGCTTTAAAATACACTTTAGTAGTCTTTGACTTGGAAGAATTATTGATATATACTTGCTAAAAATAGTGCCTTCTTAAGCTTACTGTTATTGATGTTTTTCTCACACCAAATATGTATCCTGTGCCTCAGCACTTTCTTTCACAATCTGAGAGGAGAGAGTTCTGAGATGCTCTTTTCTGTTTATTGCAGGCATGGTTGAGTATTTTGAACGTTTAGCACTGACTGCCTTTCTTTTCATTCCAGCCCTCTTCACCGAGTCCTGTAGTTTCAGCACAGTCACTTGGGAAAACACCCACAAAACCAGATTCGCACTGGGAAACTGCAGCTAATGCACCTGAGACTGAATGTGCGAATCATCCAAAATCCGAGCTGCAACAGAAACAGCTGACAAACAACGTCCAAGCACTTTCAAAAAATCATCCATCTCAGTCACATCTGCGCAGCTCTGCTGAGCAACTTTCACATTCACAGAAGTTGCCTTCCGCACCTTTGAAGCTGCATTGCCCCCCTTCGCCTCACGTAGAAAATCCCCCCAAGTCTTCTACCCCTCACGCGCCCGTGCAGCACGGTTACCTTTCACCAAAGCCTCACTCACAGCAGTTGGGATCTCCATACAGACCTCATCATCCCCAGTCACCTCAAGTTGGAACGCCCCAGAGGGAAACACACAGAAACTTCTACCCGGCAGCACCGACCCTTCAGCCGAGTAATCAGGCGCAGGCCAGTGGCCCCCTCTTCACTCAGACAACATCAGGACAATCTTCAGCTTCCTACAGCCAGTTTAACCAACAAAATTTGAACAGCAACGCTCCACCTCCCCCACCCCCTCCACCCCCTTCTTCTACTTACTATCAAAGCCAGCAGCCCTCTGGAAACTTTCAGAGCTACAGCCAGCTGAAGGGCAACATACCCCAACAGACTGTGTTTTCATCTGGACCAAATCAAGCACTTCCTGGCACTGCAGGTCAGCAAACAGTGCCGGGACACCACGTAGCTGCAGGGCATTTTTTGCCCTCTCAGAACCCCAGTATTCATCACCAGGCATCGGCATCTGCTGCTCCTCCTCCTCCTCCTCCACCACCTGCTCCAGGACCCCACCTTGTCCAGCAGCAAAGTACTCATCAGCAGCACTCTGTAGCACATGTTGTCGGTCCAGTTCACGCCATGGCAGTGGCTCCTGGATCACACATTCATTCTCAAGCTGCTGGTCACCATTTGCCACCACCACCTCCACCACCAGGTCCTCTCCCCCACCACCAACCTCCCCATCCTTCAACAGGACACCAAGGTTTGCAAGCACAACACCAGCATGTTGTAAACTCAGCACCGCCTCCCCCGCCGCCCCCTCCCTCCAACGTTATCAGCTCCGGGCACCACCCTGCATCAGCACAAGGGTTACACCACCCATCTCATCAAGGACCCCCCCATTTCCCTTCCAGTGCTCACACAAGCGTCTCCTCCTATTCCTCACAAGCCCCACATCACACAGCCTTAGGACCTGGACCTCAACATCAGCCTGCTGGCACAGGACCTCATTGCCCACTCCCTGGTCAGGGTCCTCACATCCAACCTCAAGGACCAAACAGTATTGCAACACCTACTGCTTCCGGGTTCTGCCCTCACCCCGGCTCCGTGAGCCTTCCCCACGGAGTGCAAGGGCAGCAGCAGGCCTCGCCCGTGCCGGGACAGATCCCCATTCACAGAGCACAGGTGCCACCCACCTTTCAGAACAATTACCATGGGTCAGGGTGGCATTAAAACAGATCCCTTTAGTTATAAACATTTTTAAAATGTTCTGTAATATAAACTGTGTATATTTAATATGTACCTATTCAAGGTACTTTTTAAAGCTTGTACATGATACTTTGTATAAAAGCAAACACCAGTGCTCTTCCATTGTATCCTTTCCATTTTTTGCTTTTTAAAATTCCTGAAAATGTGCTGTTAAGCCAGTATTAGGTATTTCTTTTTATTTTCTAAGTGGACATTCCAGCTGTTTTTTCTGGCAGTAGGTTTGATGCTGCATAATGTTTAAAATTTTATTGTTGCAGTTAAATTCATTTAGTGAAAGTTTTCTATATTACTTTTATACAAATGTAATTAAATAAGTACACAGGCTAAGTGATGGCACTAACATTTTTTTTTTCCATTTTCTGTCAACAGTTTTTTGTGTGCATAGAGATAGGAAACAATGCAATACAGATTTTTATAGTTTCGGTGTGGACATGGCTTTTTGTTTCATCAGTTATTTGCAGAAATTGTAATTTAATGTATAGACTGTTTCTAATGTCTCAGACGAATGCTGTAAATACTGTATTTCTTTCGCTTGTAAAGTTGCTTAAAGCTTCTTTCATTTGATATAGTATTGTATATAATAAGTCTTTTGCAAAAAAAAGTGTGATCTTTGTGAAAGTAGTACAGTATCTGATCTTTAATTTTTTTTTTAATATACTGTCACATTGCAGCACTGGTTGGGCATTTTAATTCATGTTAATAAATCACAATTATGTCAGTTTTACCTACTTGTCCTGAAAGGGTGCTGTGTCAGCAGGAAAGTGGCCTTAAGTCTCTGATCTCCCCTGCTCCCTCTGAGGCTTCACTTCTCTGTAGTTTCCAGCTCTGGCTTCACTTCTGTAGCACAGACAGATGTGGAACAGGCTCGAGGAGGGGGATTCTTTATCCTGCTCAGTTTAGAGGTTGAGGAAGAATCACCCCAAGCACAGCAGGGTCTTGGGTCAGTTTACTGCTAGTGTAATCAGGAGCACTGATGGGGTATTTTTATGCTAGAGGTGTTCTGACCTTGGTTAGAGAGCAGGGAAGCACCTGCCTGCTGCAGTACCTTCCTGTTTCCCTTCTCATGCCTCTTGAAGCCCTCCAGTTGGGTTGTAGGGGGAAGCTGAGTGGGTGGTGCTGTAATGGGGTACAGAATGTTACAAACTATGTAGCAGTTTGGGGTTTTCATAAGGGAAGTGATTTATTCCTGCTGCTGAAAGCGGCAGCCAAGGTGGTGCTGGTGTGCTCATCAGTGTAGTCACTGTGTCATGGGTGAGGGTGTCCTTCCATCGCAGCAGTAACTGCTCAGTTGTGCTCACAGAACAGGAAGGTGCTCAATGGCTCCACCTCAGACCAGAAAGGAGAACCAGCGTGTGAGGAAAGCTGAAACAGAATAGGAGGGGAAGTGGCTGCTCCTACCCCCAAAAATAAGTGGTAATTCATTTTAACATGTAGAAAAAAAAAGGGGGGAGGCACTTTAAATTCTGATTTGCTTATAACTACTGAAAAGTCTTGCTAGTTAAAACCATCCACCAGAAATGCTTTCCTGAACAGCTGCTGGCTCTGCAGAACACACACTGTGGAGTTCACATTTTACACCAGCATGTGTAGTGTAGGACAGGATTAGACTAGCAAAAACAGCAGAAAAATCCAACCCACCCTCTGTGTAGTTGCTCAGACACTGATTTTGAAAAAAATGTGCATCATCCTGTATAGCTCAGCATTCAGATCTGGTGGTCTGCCCCTCTTCCATAGCTCCAGGAAGTGACAACATCATTTCAAATACAAGAGAAAGTAAAATACCAACTGTGCCTGGCAAGGTCTTAGTGCAGTACAGGGAGCTGCTGCACTGGGGAGCAGAACAGGACGAGGCCTGGGCAGGGCTCCCCAGTGCTGCTGCAGCACCAAGGCCAGGCAGAGGGCAGAGCTGTGCTCGCTCACCTGCCTTGGGCTGCCCCTGGCACTTCTTCCAGTGCCAGCATTTTCTGTGTATTCAAGAACGCCTTTGTAACTGGTTGCAGTAACCAGGCACTACAGTGCTAGGCTGGGTGTGAAGCTGAACATAATTTTTACCTCCAGTGTGAGTCCATTGTGGCATCATCCTTCTGAGCAGTGTTGTCCTTGCAGCCACTAAAAGCAGTTCCAGGCATGAGGATGAAGGCACACGGTCCTGAAACCCAACTGCAGTCGGGGCCCCAGCACTGGACGAGTTTCCCCGGACCAGAGTGTGTCGCACTGCGGTGCCTTGGCAATTCTCTGGAGGAGTGGCTGCCCCAGCCCTCGGCATGGGACAATCGTTCCCTTGTTACCAGGACTTGTTACAGAACAGCTGGTGGGAAAGACGCTTTTTTTTTGTCACATTTCACCCAGCAAACCACTCCCACCCAGCCCCTCCTGCCACAGGACCCGTGGAGTTGCTCTGACTGACACCAGGTGATGTGTTTCATAAATGAGCACGGGAAGCTGCCTTTCTCTTGCCAGGACAAGCCAGCCCCCACCTCCCACCCCTCCAGCACCCCAACAGCTGAGTCGTGGCTAGGCAAAGATTCCAATGACCAGCAACACTGTCTGAAAAAACAAAACACTTTAATTAGACAACTGCAAGCACCTCAAACAACTGGTTATTGTTACAGCATGGGGCTATCTTCTCACAATCTAGTTATTGCAAAGGCATGTGAATAAATTTTATATGGACAAAGTCAAGAAAAAAGTGGCACTGTAGTTACATGAAGATCAGGAGTAAGCTTACATTCATCCCACTGACTTCTAAAAGAGGCCCAAACACACCTCCGTACTGTACATTCTAAAATCTGTATTGCCTATAAGCTTCAGCCTATGCAGCTTTTTTTCCTAGGAAACACATAATTGTTGCGTGCAACTTACAATGGGCAGTCGTATGTCTACGGATGGGAAAGAATAAAGCTAGTGCAATTTGTTTTAGAAACATGTAAAGCTATGAATGGAATGAGCATGATCTTGCTTCTTGGATTATTTTACCCACTGCACTGTAAATATCTGCAGCTATATCCTTCCTTAACTGATGCCAAGCACACACTTTTATTATAAAAGATCAGTAATTCTACACAGAGAGTGGTTCTCATGCTCTACTTTTAATTTTTTTTCTTTTTCTTAAGGTATAGTACAACTTACAGTGCTTATAAAAAGGCAACACCATATGGTACCATGTCTTCACTATCACATTGTAAGGGAAATTGCTATTTTTCTTTTCTTAAAAGCACTTAAAATAGGCAAAAGTTCTAAAAGGGAGTGCTAAATGATAATGCATACTTTATTAGAAAGAAGTCTAGCCTTCCTTTAAAGTGCCATTTGGGGAATGAAATCCTGTAAACCAGAGCCACTTTGTTTAAAACCCAATGAACAGGAACTGCTACAGAATAGAAAGTTTACACAATTCCTTAAAGCAGTTTGAAGTCCACTACATGCAATTGGTTTGCTATAAAGCTCTCTAAAACTTAGTCGCTTTACTCTGAAATTGAGTCCCCAGTCCCATATTTAAATGGAAATAAACATTTACAGGGTGCATTTACATACACTATAATACAAGAATGACATCCCTTTGCCAGAAGATAAAATTGTACAATTCCTTGCCGTAACTCAGTTCTGACTTGATAAATTTCTTACACTTGTAAATTATATAATATGCATCAGCTAAAATATTTTTTTTTTCATAAATAGTTACAAAACTTGCCAAAACACATGGGGGGAAGTTTCTTTTGTTCAAAAATCTGACATCTGAATGTCACACAACACAAGAAACAATGCTTAAAGACACGTTAAGTGTTTTCTGAAGAAAGTGGGTGAGTAAACTACTAGCTGAGGACAAAAAGACTACCCTTCCCCAAGAACACAGTGCACAAAAAGCAAAATGTCAAACAGTACCTCAAGCAAAATAAAGGTCTGAGGATTGAAGCCAGCTCACGTGTGATCCTGCTAAAGATTTTGTGACAGTCACCATTTAGGTCCAACACATTGGAAAGTGGTTGCTGGCTTTTTTTTTTTTTTTTTTTAACACCTGGAAGATTTTGCTAAGAATTACGCC
>VZRS01013830.1:49311-78578 GCA_013398055.1 Ifrita kowaldi | reverse complement strand
CAAACCTTTGGAAAGGGTTTGTGGGTTTTTTTTTTTTTTTTTTTAACAGCTGGAAGATTCTGCTAAGAATTCAGCCACGGATGCCTAAGGCATTCTCCAGCTGAAGCACGTTTCTCTGGGACCATTTCTAGCATGGGGATCAGGAAGTCTGTAAACTGTGCAGCATCTTCATGAGGCCAACCGTACTTCTCCACAAGCACATCAAAAAGACTCCAAGGTTTCAACTTGGTGATGTGTCGGAGTTCTCCTGCAAACAAATACAAATAGCATTAGAAAAACACCTTGTTATCCAGGTCAATGACTAATCCCTGTTCCGTTTTTCTCCCACTCTGCATTCACAGCACCTTGACCAGGCTGGGAATCGTTGTTTAGGAAGGGCAGCACACACCAAGCTTGCTCGAGGTCCTCAAAGGAGACGGGTATGTTCGATGTCAAAGCCAAGAAACTGTTCCTACGGCCATCAGTACATTACACCTGGACTCCACAGGTTCTTCTGCTGTCTTCACTCTCCCGTGCACAAAGGCACTCACTCACACACACACCATGGCCAAACAACACTGCAGGCCTTGCCTTCTTAAATCAGCCACTGAATCCAGATTTCACAGCATCTGCTCCAATCCCAAAAGGGAGGTCTCAGAAACACAGGTCCTTGCCCCGCTATGTGGCATTTGCCAGCAATGCAGCAGAGCACTGATTCATTCCTAACCAAGCCAAGCAGAGGTGCTGCTCCATCTCCTGGGCAAACACCCCCAGGAAGCTTGGTCTGAATCCTTCCTGAGAGGGAAGCACCTGCTGCCACCCAGGTCTCTCAACCAACCACCAACACAAGTGGCAGCAGCAGCTGCAGGACTGAGTCCCCCCAAAGAGAGGGGACTTCTGCCAACCTGGCAATGCGTCCCAGACCAAAACAAAGCAGGCGAGAACCCCTCTGTAATTCAAACCAGCAACACTATCCAGGTCTCTCCACGGGTCATCCAGCATGATGGGGAAGATCTTCAGTTTCCTGCTCCTCCATTGTGTGAGAATGAGGCCCAAAGCCATGAGATGTGCCATGAGGTACGTGGTGAAGGGATTACTGTGGGCACGAGAGGGACAAGCAGCTGTCAGGCCGGATGACCCTCCCTGCTGCCAGCAGGAGGGAGCGATACTGAGGTGTCACCTTGCACGAGACCCACAGCCTTTGCAATCCAGGCTCTCAATATCCCTCATTTACATGTGATGTGGCTGCCCCCTCACCATTCACGATGGCAGTAACAGGGTATTTGACTACAGGTGCACCTCCACTTCTCCCGAAAGTATACGTCTGACATTTGAAATCCTCCTCGGAGAGGATGAGAATAGGACCCTACCTTGCAGACAAGTCAACAGGCTTGCTCCTCTCTCCTCCCCAAAGCAGGGGCATCTCTTTGGTAACATCTGCCTTCTGACTGTGTCAGACCATAGCCAGAACACTCCTATGTAGTGCTATACACTTACACTTTGTAGATCGAGTGCATTTATCACCAACAATCTAATGAATCCATGGCCCCTTGCTTCAACGAACTACACTGGTCATGAATCTGGGTGTGTGAAAGTTCTTACTGAATGTGACCAGACTTAAGAGTGCCAATCTGTTCTAATCAGTAATCAAGCCCTGCCATACCCAGCCCCTCTGATCTCTGGGGACCAGCTGGAACACAGGAGCAGTTGTTTTCTGCTGAATTTCTGTCCTTTTAATGCAACCCATGGCCATCCCCCTTTTTCTCAGGCATATATCCGTGCCAGACAGTCTCCATGGGACACTGCAAAAACCTTTTGAGAGACCCCTGTGGTGCTTCTGCACTCAGAAGAGTGATGGGGTCTCAGTCAACACTGGAGGCTGAACAGGCTTCACAAGCTCACTGCACCACCTGGGATGGGGGCATCAGGCCATACTCCTTGTGAGCCAAGTGGTTTGGCAGCTGGGGGCTTGTCCATGCCTGTAACCTACTGCCCATAAAATGCCATCAGACATCAGCTCATGGGTCAGAGTTTCTGCACATCCCTGTGGCTAGGGAAGTTCCAGGGCAGGAGAAGTACCCTGTGTCTGTACAACTGCCCCAGAGGCTGAGCATCTCAATGCAATGGATTAAAACCCCCAAAGGCTCAGCAGGCCCTGTTTCTGCTGCCTCAGCCCTCAGCAGTAGGCTGGGTTGAGTGCTTGAAATTGCTAGGTAGGGTACAGTGCTTCAAAAAGCAGCTCTCAGCTGCTGTCACAAAGTGCCCACAAGAGCAAGTGTGCAAACAATCCATCACCCACAAGCTGAAGAAGAGCCCTGCTGGTAACAGAAGCTCAAGGTGTGCTGCCCACAGCAAGGAATGCCAGCAGAGGCCATGTTCTGGTTTATGTGTGAACATTCACAGCACGAGCATGTCCCATCAGTACCCATAGACACAAAAAGGCTCCACCTTGGGCCCACAGCTGCCCCACATAACAGGAAGGACAGCACATCTTGGAGCAGCATATTCTTTTCCAGGCTCACTCTCAGCCCTTCAAATCTTTGTGCAACTCTGAAATTTAACTGCTGAAAATCTTACCTTTTGGAAGGCTTCCAAAAGAGTGTATTGGTGACTACTTACAAGAACAGGTAGTAAATTATGTAACAGGAATGCACGAACTCAAATACTGCCAAAAAGCAATAGGAAAGTGACTTGTTACTGACTGCAAGCAAAAAATTACTAAAAAAAAAAATATCATGTCCCTGGCTTCTCCAGCTCCCAGCATTCACTGCAAGGGCTGCTGTAATCATGTACCAAATTAGGCTTAGCTCTGGGGGAGGGTGGGTATGTGCTCCCATCCAGCACTGTCTTCATCTTTGCACTCACATTTTGTCATTTCCCGCATCTTTCCTCCCTCACATCTGATAAGGTAAGACTGCATGATGAGGCTGCTGGTGCCACAGTGGAAGGTGAGTTCTTGCTGTTTGAATACTCCTCATTTTGTGAAAGCCCATGCTAAGGCCAGCACAATATTCAGCAGAGTTTTTCTGCTGAGGAACAAACTATTTAGCACTATGGACTGAAGTTTTCCACAAGGAATTCCATTAAGATTGCAAAAGTGCTTAAGATAGGATACAGTAAAAATTACCTGTATGGGGGCCACACTGAGACTAATGCTTCTGTTTTCAATAAGGATCCTGATGCTAACTATGGAAACAAAATAGGGTAAGTAAAAGACAATTAACACCACTCAGGTGCACAAAAAAGTCTAAGAATTAATTTTCATGTGGGTCCTTCTCATTTCCACCCTAAAACATGAGAGTAGCACAGGAAATGAAGGTGTCTGCCAACAGGAATTTTCATCTAGTTCAAGATGTTTGTACCATGTCATTGAAGGAGAGCAAGGCTGTACCTATATTTAACGGAGAAATTTAAAAAGCACAGGCCCCACCAGTCTGACACCATTCGCATTTCGGCATTAGCATGAATGTTCAAAGAAGTGCTAAAAATGCACTTCTTTGTGAGAACTTCCTAAGACAAGCTCTTTATTTGGATTTGTGATAGTGAAGCACACAGGAGATAATCCGCAGAGGACAACGGAGCTGTCAGAGCCAAAGAACTCCTGTTGCCAAAGCAGAGGCAGCAATGATCCCTCTGAAAGATGGACTGTTAGGTCACAAGGAGATTACTAAAAAAATTTCTGAAGGACCAGGGGTTAAAATGCTATTTAAAGCTTTCTCTGCTGACCGTAATACAAAAACCCCAGAGCTCATCGATGAAATTCATCCAAGACAAATTTAAGATGTGTCACCAGGCAAGAGGAGGATTATTGAACACTAGGACATGGATGATGTGAAGGACTGGGGAAGCAGCAATGGGATATAATCTTCTGCTACACACCTCTGACACGGTCCCCAGAACTAATGCAAGGACTGCTGGTACAGCAGCTGGAAGCGAGGAGCCTGGAAGGAGCCCTCCCTCCCTTCCAGGAGGTTAAAGGAGCAGCATAACAGTGAGTGCTTCTCATTGTTCAACTTCCAAAGGGCAAAGCCAGCACCTGGCCAGCATCTTGCATGGTTTAGCTCACAAGGAAACAGAACCAGCAAATACCAGAAGAAAAACGGAAGGGTTTTATGTTTTAGTGCCAAAACATATTAATAATTTTTACAGTCAAAATAGCTTCCATGAAGACACTGGAGAAAAGGATTCCCTGGAGTTACTACTGGGCTCAATCAAGATGAGACCCTATAAAAATACATGAGCATTTGTGTTACAGTATAAGAAGTAACTTACAAATGCTTTTCCTCTTTTAAATGCACCCTCGTATTTGAATGCCACAAACTGCCTCGGGCAGTTACTGAGAAAGGACTTGATCCTATAAACTCATTAAGTTACTAACATTTTTCTCTTTGTGCCTGTGACTTCAGTAGCACAACTCAAATGTTTAAAGCATCTCTCTGAGGTCAGACTTGCTTATGGATAGGAGCAAAACTCAAACAGTAATTTCCTGATTTTCGCCCAAGAGTGATGTTTTCAAAACAGGAACTCACAGTGAGATTTCTAAGCCCACCCTTAGACCACAGCAAGAAATTCTCCCAAAAGCCTCAGGCCTGTACCACGAGGTTTCTGATCCCCGGTGCTCAGGCCATAAGCAGATGAGTACAAAATGCAGCAGCTTGCTGGCAGACTCTGAAGCCTATCCCTCATACCCTGCCAGCCCACCTCACACAAATCCCTGCTGGAGACACCAGAGGCTGGCAGTGCTGGGGTGGCCAGGGAAAAGGAAAAGGATACCTGGTGCCCGATGCAAAGTAAAGATGCTCAAGTAAGCAGGACACTTGCCACCTCTCCTTTTCCTCCACTAGGCATTTCAGTTTCCCCAACTTGCAGCAGTAGAATAACTGGTATGATCTGAAAATGCAGCTTGGTTTGTAACTCCTTTGTCTTGCATTTGAGATTCTCTGGTTTAAGTAGAAACAGGTGGGATCCAGTCTACTTAATCTTCCACAGAAAACCTGCACTTGTATTTTGTGTGGTTGGTGAAACAAGCCTTTAATCCTACCTTAAATCCCACCCTGTGGATTTAAGAGGCACCCCCAGTGCCTCTGAGGAATGTCACTGATATTCAGGCCCTAGAGGACAACAGTGACACTCTGCAGTTGAAGATGCTCGTGGAAGCACCAGAGACTGCCCACATCACAGGAATTTTACAAACTGCCCTCTCCTGTGCACTGCCAACACTGCAGTTACTGAGTAACTGTTAGGTCATTTTACAGTTCTGTGGCATCATTAGAAAATGCCAACCCGTCTGCTGTAAGGTGAAAATTAGCAATGTGAGATACACTCCAGCAGCTGCAATCCCTGTCTGACAGTGCCGCCGGGTATCTCGTGCCCAGCCCTCTTACTGCTTTATACATTTACAGACCTGTAGGCCTCGAGTTTGTACATCTCAGTTACCAGGAGATTGTCTGAAGCCTGCTGACACAGTCTCTCTCTCTGCCTGCCATGGCAGCCAGCTCCTGAAACTCACTGCCTGCTGTGCAGGGAAGCACTTGTTTTAAAGCCATCCTCTGCAAATTTCACTGGCTTTCCTCCAGCTCTGACATGGTGGGTGCTGGCAAACAGCAGTTCTGTCTTCAACTTACCCACTAACTTCCTAATTACATAAACCTTTATGATTCCTCCAGCAACCCTCTCTGCTTCACACTCAAAAGCCCCAGGCATTTCAGCCCCCCTTTAAAGGGCAGCTGCTCCCTCCTAGATCATCACTGCTGCCCTTCTCTGCACTGCAACGCCATTACCAACCTCCTTAAGGAGACGGAGGCACATGCAGGTCCCCACTGTACCAGAAACACCCAGCACAGAACAGGCAGCCCTCGTGCACAGGAAGGTCAATCACTGATTGTGTCCAGCCTCACAACCCCGAGCTCCCAGAGCTCATGCTGCCAGCTCAGCCTCTGGACACCAACACCTCACTGCAGCTGTTGGGCTGCACTGCCCAGCCCATGGCACAGCTCAGGCACGTGGAGCCACAGGCAGGGCAGTCCACAGCTCTGGTCAGCAGGACAGTGCCCTCCCCAGCTGTGCCAGCCAGCCCTGGATGTTCCCCTACCACGTAACAGGATGCTCCTGACAGACCCTGTCCTTCCATGCAGCACAGCACTGTCTCATACACCGAGGGGATGGAAGATACTCGAGACATCACATCCCCCACATGTCAAAACCCTGCCTTAAAGAGCAGCCTGGGCAAAGTTCCATGGCTTGGCACACACTGGGGGAGCTCTGCCTGCCCCCCCAGTGTGACAGTGACCACACTCAGCTCAGTGTCCACTGCCAGGTATTCCCTTCCCACCTCCATTACTTCTTACCAGCAGCACCTGCTGGTCACCATCTCGGACCAACGCTGCTGACAGATGATTTTCCACCACGTTACAAGCTACACATCACCTGAGTCCTCACACTTACATGAACGTTAGACAACAGATTCACACAGACACTTGTTAATATCCACACTTTGCTGAGTACATCCCCAAATGAATTTTAAATGAAATACTGAAATGAACACCGCAAATTGTGTGGCTTTTCCCAGAAAGCCAAGTTTACACCAAAATTCTTCTTTAATAACAGCTCTCCATTTAAATGGATATATTTCTTCAGTACCCATAAATGAACATATTCTCCTTTTGGATAGTATTATGCTTTAAATTAGTGTTGCATAAACACCGTTACCTTTTTTGGTGAAAAACTCCTTGGAATATTTCCCCAACATAGCGTATTTTCGAGGGATTTTTCCCAGCAGTTCAATGATCAATGCTATGTGGTCTGCATTGGAGAACATTGCCAGCAAAACAGAAACATACAACAGTTTAATCAGTACATTGCATGCACACACTAACACTGGCCCGGTACAGACAGAAATAGATTGATCCTGGTAAAAAACACACGTTGCACACTGCTCGCTCAGTGGCTACTTTGCAAAGATGCTTTCAGCAAAACTTCCTTCTCAAAACAATGTTTGAGTGTCAGCTGCCACAAACAAGTTTTGCCGTGTAATTTAAAATGTACCAATAGTTATTTTTCAGAACATTTGGGTAAAAAAAAAAATTGTCAAGAGATTCCTGGAAAGTTTGCTTTTCAAAATGAAAGATTTTGTTGCGTGATTTCAGGAAATGCTCCTCACTGGGACATGCTACAACCAGCAACAGCAATTCCACTTCTGTCTGCATCACGGCACCTTTCAAAAAGAAGAGGTACTACCTCTGCGATTGAAGAATTCCCGAGAATATTTTCCAGATAGAGCAAAGTGCCTTGGGATATTGCCTAGCAGCTCTATGATGTGTGCTATGTGGTCTATGAGGGAGAGAAAAAAAGGATACGGGAGTGGAAGGGGCAGGGAAAGGATGGGATAAAAAAGAAGAGGAAAGAAACTGGAATTAGTAAAAAATCAGAAATAGTTTCAAATCAACAATGTTTGCAGCAAATCCATGCAGAGGTTTCCAGGATCAGCAGAGCTCTGGCATCATTAGTAGCATTTAGGAACAATGAATGATGCCCACATTACCACTGCAAAGAGCATTTACAAGCAAACAAGCATGAAAATGGACAGGTATACAGATGGAAGCAGGAGTTAACTCTGATTTTTAAAAAATAATTAGTAACCACCTAATTCAAATAAAAATACACAATGTAAACATTATTCCAGTGTCACTCTTATAAAGAGAAAATACTACAACGTTCAAATTTGTCGTTTCTTTTCTAAACTAAAATGTTATTTTCAATCAGGTTTCCACACATATGCAATCTTACAAGAAGGGCAGTTTAAATCCTTCAGGCAGTTGTTAAGTAGATGAATATCTGCAGAAGGGAGTTTTTGCCCACCCCCTGCTAGTGGTGGAACTTAAAACTAAAAAGAAAAAAAATCATGTTTATATTCTGAAAATAATGTGTATGAACAGTTCTACTCAAATACAAAACTTAAACCCCACTCTAAGCTCACTGGAAATTTAAGAGAAGGAGTATGAAAATATGAAGAAACTCTTACAGTATCTCTAAAGAATCATACCTTCATCCCTGGAATAGTCTTCACCAGAGTGTGGTTCAAACAAATAGTCTCCAGTCGCTAGCTCAAACGCCTACAACACAGCAAACACAGTTATGGGTATTTCAGAAATAACATTTTCCATCGTAAGATGTCAGCACAACATCACAACTGTCTCAGAAGTGAGAGGGAATTAACATTCAAAGCTCGAGGCTACGACTGGATCTAAGACTGAGGAGAGGCCACTTACCTGGGGACATCATTCCTGCAGTGCAGAGGCAGCACGAACCTGAGTTCTGGAGAGAGCCCCGTGTCCAGCCCTGTGCACGCCTGGGGCTGGAGGTGACAGCAGTGTGCCCACCCCCAGGTGCTGCTGCCCATGCAGCTGGGATGAAGGACGGAAATCCCACAGGGCTACAAGTGCAGCCCCTCCCTGCAGCGCCTGGCCCGGAGCATTCAGCAGCGCTGCCAGCTCAGAGCAGCACCAGGCTGCCGAGGGAGCGGCTCCCAGCGGGCTGCACCGCACTGAGCCGATGTCAAACACGGCTTTACAGACTCATGTGTGGTCTGGCGATTGTGGTTAAGTATTTCTAAACATGTCAGGTATTTCTAAATATGTAATAAAAGCTACACATATATCTGAAGGCTATTTGCCTGTCAGATTGCACGGTGGAGACTGAAATAAAGAAGTCTGAACCACAAGTAAAATCCATTCATGACTATAATTAAACACTTGAAATTAGCCAACAGGGTAAGCTTCTTTTATGACTCTAAATCCGAATTTTTTAAAAAGCATTTTTGTTGAACCAGATGTCATCAAATTAAATACCTCAATGATGGGATAAATGGTGAGACTGACACTGATGGGGAATCCAGAACAGACACCAGGACATCAGATCCCCTCAGGGCAGGCAGTGGTTCCATAGGATGCTAACCCTGTGTTGGGTGAGGGCAAAACTGACTTTCTCTTTATGGGTGTAATGAATATGAAAAGCTGCAAGGCACTGAAACAACTATGAGAGTCCCTATTTGTGTACAGACATGGATTCATCCAGTCTAATTTGTTAAACTATTCTCTTTTAGCTCTGGCTCACCAATTGCCCAAGCAGCCACAGGAATCTAATTCTTTCCAGGTGGTTCAAACATCAAACTATTTTCCATGTCCAAGACATGGGAACACATCTGATCCAGAAAAGCATTCCAAAAATGAGGCAGAGCTTCCTGGCACAATTCTAGGACAGGATTTCACTCCATTAGAACATTTACTATAAAATAGTTGTCTCCTGAAAACAGACACTTTTCTGTTCCAATTTATAATCTGGAGTTGTTAAATCACCTGTAAATTTAGCCTATTTATGAGCACTTGGCTTCTTCAAGCTGTGAACTGCAGTGTCATCCAAGTGGGCTACAGCCAACATAACTCACTGCAAGCACACACAGCAGCCAAGAAAACAAGAACACCCCTTGTTGACATTTCCGTTGATCCTATGAATAGGCCTTTAACTTCTGAAGTTACTATCATTAATAAACAGTCATTCACTACTTTTCTTATTCTATTCTTAGCTCAAGGTTGACAGTTTTCATTTCACAGCTGAAAAAAATCTGAAGGACTTCATGAAGTACCAGGTTTCTAAACTGAAATAAATGTTAAGAGCAGCCAGAAGCAATCACTGGGAGAGATCTCTGAACACAACACAGAGAACATTGTTATTCTCCTGAGATGAGACAGAGAAGACCCAAGTGTCCTCTCTGTATCTCATGGGAATATATTTATTCTTAGGAAGAGTTGGGCCAGCTTTCTCAGGAGAGCACACACCGATGGGGCTGACTCCTGAGGACATTGAGAAATTCACTGCTATGAAACACAGATCCCTGGAGAAGAACGGAAAGGTAGCTGAACTTAGCCACAAAGGTAGACTACACAAGAATACAGTTTCTGTCCCAAAAATGAAGTATTAATAGCTCAATATGTCTGCATGGGACTAAAAAGATTAAACTGAAGAACTGTGAAAAGTGTTTATAGAGAAGCACAGGAGGTAAGCATACTGCTGTGGTACTCTGAATTTGAGATCAGTTTGGGTATCACAAGAGCTGAAAGCTCTCATAGATTTGGGGTACTTATACCACCCTCTCGCTGAACAAAACCTAAAGCTTTTCAGAATGCTTCTTTTTTCCTTTTTGTATAGCTCTGACTCCATGCCCCAGATGGGCTGGGGCCGCAGCCCTTGATTTTCTGACTGTCCCTAAAGGACTCTGAGAACAAAAAAAACTGACTCAGATGCACAGAACCAGTTGCTGTGGTAAGTATTTGTAGTGATAGTTCTTTGCATCCATGGAGGACAATGTCTCACAGGTTCATCTGTTGCAACCTGGTAGTATGTTCCCAGGTATTATCAGGACAGACTGGCTACACAGTGCAAGATAAATGAAATTAATTTGTCCTCATTTAAAAAGGAGTAAAATCCACACCTACGTTTCTATCATAAAGAATCAGTGTTAGAGATACATTAATAAACACATAAATAGCTGTAAGAAGGACAATGACATCTCTGGGTTGTATCAGTCAGAGTTTTTTTGCTCTTTAAACCAATGTCCAAAGGTATGGTGCACTGGAGAGCCCATGCTGTTACCGAGTCAGTGCCACTGGAAGAGCAGCTCTCTGCTGCTGGATAAGGAGAGCCACAGCTCTGGCTGTGGAACCACTGCGGCTCTGGACTTCCTGGGCATTCTCAGTACTCACTCACACTTTACACCCAGCTGTAGGCACATACAGTGCCCCAATCCCCATAAGGGAGGTCACTGACACTGTGATGACTTGAGGAGACCAAGACCCCAAGGGCAGCACACTGACCACAGGTCTGGTTTGCCCAACTGTGACCCTGTCTGGGGCCACCAGTGTGAGAGACCGTGTCCAAGTGGAGAAAGGCCAGGAAGGACCTGGCCTCAGGCGTTACGGGGGCTGAGCAGAGGATGCAGGAGGGGAGGCTGGTGGGGCTGGGTTTGCAGACATGGGAGAAGGGGAGAAGGGGAGAAGGAGGGATTTAACTGCTGCACTCCACTGCCTGAAGGCAGTGGCAGAGAGTAACAAGATACACTCTTCCCAATGAAAGGACAACCGAGAGCAGACACAGGCAGCAAGATGGGAAATCCCAATCAAATATGAGGAAAAAAAATTCTTTGGTGAGACTGGCTGAGTAGTGGGACAGGCTGTTCAGAAAGGCTGTGGAAATGCCATCCTGACAGGTGTGTACCCCTCTGAGTGACCTCATCTAACTTTGACAATAACCCTTGCTCAAGAAGAAGGCAGATACCAGAGATCCCTTTAAATCTGAATTTGTCTATAATTTCCATGATGCTACAAATACAGACTAACCATATTTACTTACTTTCCCTTTGAAAGTAATAATTTGTAAAAACTAGTTTCTTGACTCCAAGAAACTCCAACTTTAAAATACCACGATTTTTTTTACTTAACGTTGACATTTACCAAGAGAAGTCAGCATTTCATTTATTATATGGAGATAAAAAATGAGATACAGCACACTCAACATATGGCACAGAAGCCCAAGGCAACCATCCATCCTTACTGACTTCTCTGGCAATTTCTACTTACCACTTTCCTAAGGTTATCACAGAAAACCAGTCTAGACTGCTTTTCTCCACCTGCAGATGGTGAACCTTTCATATAAATGGTTCCACTGCTGTTTTATAGGCTCTGAAGAGGCTCTATTTCTTTCCTGCCACACGACTGCATGTGAACCTACCAGAGTACAGAACTGGGTGGCATCACTACTGTATAGAATGGACCCATATCTAACCACACAGTTGGAAACAGCTACATTTTCACTGTGTGACAGCTGTGTACTCAATCTGCTGATTGAAAAATGGATGCACGCCTAGGGAAAGCTGTCTGGGAGAGGACTGGAAGAACATCCACTTGGACTGCATCAGCCTCCCTGAACTGAAGCCCCAGCTGAAAAAGAACAACAAGCTATAGGCCAGAATTATTATTTTGACAGATGAGATGCGCCTCCTGGCCAGAGTTTCTCTGCCCCAGCTGAAATGAAGAGACGTGAATGAGAAGACTATAACTGCTTTAAAAATAGGCTTGGTTTTAAGAACACTGTTCCACAGGTCAGTGGAAACATGGAAAGAAGATCAAACAGCTTTTTGAGATACACACACCAGCTGACAGTTTGCTCTCCCATGGACATCTCCCTCTGAAGAGCCAGGCAATGGGAAGAATATGAAAGGCATTTTGCATGGTTAGTGTTCGGTAAGAAAGGCCAGATATACAAAACAGACTTGCATGGGATGTTTGGAAAGGAAACAGGGTTCTTCTATCTGCTGTACTCCAATCTTGGAATCATGCACATAACTGAGTGGTTGCTTTGGAAAGTCAGCTCCCTCTCGGAAATCATTTTCTGTTGAGTATTTCAGGTTGTCCACCCACCACCTTCAAAAAGGGGGTACAGCGAGTAATAACAGCATTCTGTACTGTATCTGCCTACTGAAAAATATGTGCATAGCAACTTCAGCTTTTTTTCCCCTCAAAACTACATTTTTGATTTTCCATTTTTCCTTAAAATACTGCTTCTGTGCAGACTGAGGCTTGTCATCACACCTTTGGTATGTGCCACTCACACATACTAACACGATGATACTCATGATCCCATGGAGACATGATCATTTTTTCCTTGCTTACAACAGTGGAAGGGTAGTTAAGGACAGTTATCTCTCCACTACACATTAGAGAACATCATACAAAGAAGTAAACTGGGGGCACAAGCCTGCAATTTATGTAAGGGCACTTACATGTAGGTTTAATTTTAACATCATAACTTACAATATCTTGCTCGTTCTTCATTCTGTTCCTCTGAGTTCTCTCACATGAACAGAAATGCTGATGAATAAACCTCACTGCTGTAAACTTGCTTGTCTTGTAGTAGCACGTCCCTTGTTTTGAAAGATCTTTGCCTGTCCCCTTTCCCTCACACCTGGTAGTGATTTCTTTCATCATCTGTATTCTCTTTGGGTAGATAAAACACCAAGTACAATTTACACCTTCTCTGACTTCCTGCTGATCTACAGCTGTCATCTATTTGCTAGGTCTTATTACAAAGAGAAGACATTGCAGGAATCACAACTCTCCACAAAAGCCATCTCAGAAAAGTGTTAAAAACTTAAAAAGTCTTGTTCATATCCCAGCCTGTAACACAGTCACCTATTCCCCACAGCTCAAACAAAAGGTAATGAACAGAAGTCAGATGATGAAATTCATCACTTCAGGTGTTTTTCTTGTCTCCAATCCAAGGAGACTGGAACAAGGAAAAGCAGTGGAATCATGGCACTTGCAGCCATTTCCAGAAGCAATACAAAGGGATGCCGTCTGCCAGTACTACCTCCCTTATCTTGCCAGGATTTCTTGGCAGCAGCAGTGGAGTACTGTGTTCCATGTTTTCTGGGATTTAGAAAATGCTAAATCACTCCATGTCTGTTCAGCTTCTGCTCTAAAGACAGCAACCCTCTCAATACTGTTAACGTGGAAATTCAAACAGATACAATTAAATCATCAACAGTGTTTTCAATCCTGTCAAAGGTACTGCTGGTTCCAAATCTATTCTTTTTTTTGGGGTGAAAATGAGAGAGGTACCTCCCTGTTGGACGAATTAAATTAGGGCTTACTACAGCAAGGGAACACCTTCTAGAATTTAGTAAATGTGGAGAGATTCCCAGTGTCTCGGTTTCCATGAGAGCAGCTGAGTATTCCACTTAAATAGGCCATGTTGTTGAAAGAAAAATAAAAGAGCACTGTACAATTTCCCTAACCAAACTTACAAATGTCCAGCAAATGACAGCAACAATCATTCAGACAGAGGTCACCAAAGTCTAGGAAAAAAAAGTAAGTTACACTTTGTTGCATTCTTTGCCAAGCATTGAACAAGCAAACAACGCCACTGTGGTCTGGAAAAGCCCACTGACATCTAAGCTCTTTCACTGGCTCCACAGCACTTCATGCATGCACTGATTATAAGCCTCCAAAGATATGCATCATCCTCTTTTTTTCCCTTCCTTTATTTCTTTTTTCTAGGGACTGCAACTCAGATCACCTGAGCAGAGGACTGGTCCGAGGCTATTCACATTCATCCTTTAAACCTGATTCAAGAAGTTTGGAGCACAAGAACTGGGCCAAGTCAAACTATCTAAAATTAGAAGACTCAGCTCACAGGCTGCTGGCTTGCAATGCTACTTATTCACTGACATAACACCAAAGAAACAGCACTGTAAGGTTATTAGCACTGAGTTATTTTGCCCTCTTTTGCTGTTTGGGTAGAGTCCTTACATGGCTCTGATTACGTACACTTCCAGCACAAGTAATCCTGATCAGAAACTGGCTAGTCCCACACTAAAGTCAATACAAACAAAGCAGGCCTATTCTTTCCTGGAAGCTGCACCAAAAACATCGAGCTCCTGGCTAGACAAAGCCATCCCAAACTAACTGAGCCCAGGAAAGGAATGTTCTCCATGCAGACACAAAATACCATGTCCCAGGAGATTCATAAGGGGATATTCTGGAAGTTGCTGTGCACACAGGAACACAGATACTTTGCATGCTCAGGGCCCATTTATCAGAGGCTTTTGTTTAAAAACCTCATCTTCATCCTTATTATTAAAAACTGTGTAAAATTGACAGGCCAATGGTATGATGAAAAAAGACATTCTGCTGCTGCTGAGATCAAACACAACCTTCTGTGCTTAACACACTTTATGCCATAAATACAAGCCAATACAAGAACCAGTAGCCGGGTTACTCATGGTCGGTGCTATCCCTCAGAGAGCAAGATTATTTCATTAGCAAGCAAAAGGCAGTGAAAACCTTAGGCTCAAATGGAGATCTGTAAAGCACAAGACCAAGTTAAGACCCCAGGTGAATCCTGGTACCAAGCATTCCGAGTGATCCTTCATAAAATCCAGGACACATAAAATGATAGGTGTATTTTATATACGCATAAATCTCTGACACAGAAACCCTATGGACACTAAGGTCCAAGAAAGGCCTTTTTTGTTGCAATTTTTTTAATGGACAGGTAAGCTAGAATATCTGACACAGCACTGGATACAAAAATACATGGAGAAAATCTTCTATTTTGCAATCTAAGCAGTACTCCTGTGTGCTTGGTGCTGTCACATTAGCTAAAGTATGGATGGATGGAAACTTGCCAAGGAAAAAGTAATGGACATACTGCTGGACCACTCATTTTGCACAGTACTGCTTCCAAAAATGCCCTTAATGACTCTGGACTTGTACAAGCAAAGTAATCTCTGCTCTCCTTTGAGAGTCCTGGACAACATGGCTAACAGAGTATCTGAACTGTATTTTGGCTGAAAACAAACACTGCCTGCTCCAGCAGACAATCCCTTTGAAACCACAGTAAACGCTATGGAAAAAAGCGAATTAAACATGAAACAGGAGCAAGATAATCTAGAAGGGCATTTTCTGAACCAAATCTAGGTACACCAAGGAAACCAAGCTTCAAAAAGCAAGTGGGCTGTAGTGGCATTAAAACACTTTGGCATTTCACAGTTCTTGACTGCTTTAGGGATTGGAGAGATTCATATCATAATTTCCAAAGACAGCCTAAATAAGTTATTTGGGAGTTTGTGGTTCCACACCAGGAGTGTTTTCCTGGCCGTTAATCTCTGTTACAAGTCCTCTGCAGAAAGAGGTATTAAGGTCTTCAAGGCAATCCCTACCTCAGCACTGCTTTCCATCTGATACAGGATCAGCATCCACAGTGCTCTGACCCATTTTCTCAGCCACACAGCAATGAAAGCAGATTCTGGGGGTTTTCAAATGATGAATTTTTTCTATGAGCTTGAGAGGCTGCTCTCTATTTTTTACACAACTATACCATGATGACAACTGAATTCAAAACCTATATGCAGTGCTGTAAATATCTACTGCAGTTCTTAAGGGCTAAAACCTAAAGAGTGTGACAGAAGACAGAGTTACAGCACTACTGCCTCAAATGCTTTACTATCTGCAAAGCTTACATAACAAAAAGGCAGAAATACATTTTTCTCATTAAAATACTGAAATTTCATACATAATTGTGAATCTGAGTTAAGATACCCCCAGTAGTGGCAGTGACGCTTTAGGCTTTTTTCTTTCCTTGAATCTGAAGAAAGCAGTAACCCTTACATAACATGGAGAAGTTGTAATAGGCTGGGCAACCCCAAGTATTGCAAGAATATTATATTCCTTAGGTGTGATATTGCTATTAAGTAACCCACTATCTTTAAACACAATTCTAGATAGACTTCAGCCTGCTTTATGTGCCTTTAGCTACAAGACTAAAAGACTATAGAAGACTACAAAATTAGCAGCAATAGGTACAACTTTAAAGAAAGATGAATAAAGGGTGTCCAATATAATAAAAAGTTACCAAGCTCAACTGAGGTTTACCAAATAACAGGTAACAGAACAGATAGTCTCTATAATAATTTTTTAGTTAGTTAAGAGAAGAACAATTAAAATAATTAAAGAGCAAACTGTGAAATATTTTATATGCTTTGTTTTCAATGTAACAGAAAAATTCTCCATTTTGCCCCCAAATGGAAGAGTAAATTTGGAAATGGATGGGTTTTCTGTGTACTAAAGGAAAAGCTAGTATTAAACTCAGGAGAAAACATACTTTAATTTCACTTATGGGTTAGTTACTTCCAACACATGGCCTGCTGAGCTTATAATATCTGTAGGATTTTATGTTCCTTTCAATCCTCCTCCTCTCCCTCCAAGCTGCGTAATTCTTCTCATCACCCACGCCTGCAAACTGTGTCTAGTATTTGAATCTTCTCCTCCTCACACATTTACTCTTATCAGACATGTATTTGCAAAATATAAAGATTTGATCAAGTTTTCGCTTTTAAAATAGGCAAAGGTATTTCTAAATTTACTTTTTGGAAATACATACTATCTTTAATGAGAAGATGTATGCAGCTTGTTTATCCTCAAAGAGATATTACAGAGTGTTTCAGAAAGCTGCATGATTAAGTTTCCACTTTTTCTGTTCTCTAAAGACTCTTAAAAAGCTGTAATTTCAGTTCTGTGTTAAAACTAATTCTACAGAATTTTACCACATATTTTACACTAATAAACTGAATTCCTTCTCTTGAAAGTTTAGAACCAAGCCTAATTCAATCCACGTTTTCACTGCACTTGGCACCAATTTAAAGTGTTTCTCTGTTTTGCTACTTTATACAAGAAAAAGGGATGTAATCGCAGCTAACAGTAGCACAGGTTCTAAGACTGGAATGAAACAAGCAGCTGTACTTTTTCAGTTACACTTTGTCATTCAAAATAGACATATATTTTCTCTCTAAACTTGCATGTTTCTGACTACAAGTTTAAAATGCATCACATGAAAATCAGATGTGGTCTCCAAAATATTTCCTTTTGATTAAGAAGGCTAGAGAAATTGAAAGAAAGGAAAGAAAGCAGCAGCAGCTATTTGATACAACATAATTTACGATAATGTATTTGTGTCAAAATGTCAAAACCATCCCCATCAGGTTTCCTCACTTAATAACAACTGGTTTTAGAAGGTTTGCTCTTGTAAAATACACGTTGTATTGCTCTTACCATACAGGCTGTACTCCAGATATCAGCAGGTGTACTGTAACCTGCTCCTATTAAAACCTCTATGGATCTATATTGTCTTGTCTGGATGTCTTCTGTGAAGTGTTTATGCTAAAACAGAAAGAACCACATTAATGGGAAAAAAGGACAACAAAAAAAACTTGTTCTAAATAGTGAAAGCTAAAATGATGCAGTTACACTTACCACCCAGCAGGCATTCCCCAGGTCAGCAATTTTAACTCTAATTTTATCTGCATTTCTTGGGTCTAGTGGATTCACCAGTAAGTCAGCAGCACGAGTTTTTGCTAACACAAGCAAAATGCAGAGTAGTTAGTATGTTAAGCCTACTATTCATTATCTCCAAGCAGTTTTGCCTTGACACCTCATTCAGCGTTGTCATACACTGAAGACATCAAAATAATTCACTGAATGTTACAAGAAATTAAAGCAACATAAATAGGATTTCGTACCCAGATTTCTAAATATCCTTATACACTTCAAGTGCAAATTTTTTGCATTCTTTAGCTGCCAAATGACTATTACCAGAATATCCAGAGGAGCTTCTAAGCAAAACTAGTGTATATGCTTCCCAGAACAGATTCAGACAGAAATTGTTAGAGAACTCAGACTCCCAGAACTCACCCACTACACGCATGAAAGATATGTTCTTGGAACACTCTGGTTGAGAAAATAAATCTTGCACTTCCATGCCTGGCTACAGTAAATAAAATCTGGCTGGATTTTTCCTTTTTTTTTTCAAAGCCTATCCCAAGGGGTAAAAGACTCACCGAAACCTGGCTAATTTGAGAACCTAGGGGGGCTGTCATCCTTTTCACAAATAACTCAGCATTCAAAGTTCTCTGAAGGTCCTATTTGCATCAACTATGATCCAGACTAAAAAGGCAGAACTTTAATCTAATTATTCTTGCAATCTTTAGAAGCTCTTGGGACACTGAAACCTTAACACAGACCAGTGGAGGTGCTGCTTTTTTCTCTGTTTTGACGTACCACCTGCTAGATCCCAAACTGCACTGGAAAGAACGCAGATAACAGAACCAGATATCACAAATCACAGGGCAGCACAGAACTGGTCTCAGCTACAAAGACTAAAATGGAAATTGATGGTAGGATAAGAAAGAGGTACGAGATCCAAAAAGAACTTGTGATGCCAATCATCTGTTAAACTGGAAAAACACTTGGAAGAGGAAAATACACCAGACATGGGACAAGGACAGAAAATACTGGATGTCTAATGGTGAATTAGGAGTGACTGAAATCAGATGGTGATCTTCAACTGCTGGCACGGGAAGCCTGAATGGGTCATCAGAACACTGAATATTGGCCAACCAGAAAAGAAAGTGGCAGGGTCCACCAGAGGAGAGAAGGAATGAAAATACAGGAGTAAATAGCAAAAGACGGGGTGGCAACCTCAGCAAACACCCTTCTAAAAAAGCTGGAATGGAGTCCAAGACTCAAGTTTATAAAAAGCACCAACATAAGGACAGAAGTAAAACACTCAAAAGATAGGAACTAGTAAGACTAGTAAGCTTAATATTAAAGCATTCCCTTAAAAGCATGCTGCATAGTACAGTGTAATTTTTTTAACACAATCACATGCATTACTCAAGAAATAACAGGACCCCAGCTCAGCAGTCTTTGCAAAACAAAAAAAAAACAACAAAAAAACCCCCCAGCACTAGATAAATCCTTCCCACACATCTTGTTGAAGGACTGCAGTAAATAAAGTGGAAGGAAGGAGGGGAAAAAAAGCCTCATGACTAAGACATCTGAATATGGCATTAGGCAACAGCTTTCTTCAACCTTTTTCTAAGAGAGGGACCTGAGCAGGTAATAGGCAAGTGCCTACACTTTTGTGTTTTTCCCAAAAACTTATGATGCTTATGTCCTGTCTCTTCTGAAAGATGAATTCTTGGATTCTGTATTTGACAAACACAGATCATTTAAAACTGAAAGTGAAGCCAGAACAAGTGTATCTTTTAGTAAGTACTCACAAAAAAGCATCCAAGGAAGATTAACCTGTGCACAAAATTAGTGAGCACTTGTGTGTCCTAGTTCCATAAAAACTAAGAAATATCACCTTAATTCTCACAGTCTCAGCATGACAATGTACTTAGCAAACACTCAAACACTGGAAGGAGGAGGAGAAGAGTCGTGAGGAAATTACAGATCTATCTTCAGGGCATTTGGTCACGCAGTGAAAACTTGAAAAAGATAAAAACTGCTCATCCACTGAACACAAACTGGTTTGTGCACTGAATGAGGCAAGTACCCCAAAAAAATAAGATGAGACCATGTCACTTAATAATGCATAGCAATGCCTAGAGAAAGAGGAACGAATAAAAGTCTACTTCAGTGCAAGAAAAGGACACCAAAATATGGTGAAAAATGGCGTAGCATCATTTAAAAATATTGAATAGCCTCTAACTCCTGTATGCTTCTTCTCTCTAAATACCTTCATCTCTTTTATTACTGTTATACTCAATGTTATTATTGATGCCACTAGCATCTGCAACATTCAGCTTTTCCTCTTTCTGCAAAAAAAGTGAACTATCACTGAATTTACTGTCTTTCTTTGCACAAAAGGTGTGTGAACTGATGGGATAACAAAAACGAGGAGTAAAGTAGGTTTGCTTCTCCAGCTATGGAGAATAAGCTGTTTCCCTGAGGACAAAACTGGCTTTAATCTCTGGAGGCATGAGGATTTTACACACCACCCCAGGAAAACAGCAGTAGAGTCCTTCTGCCTATATACAGCTGGCAGAATGAAAGAAACTACCAGGCATCTAGGAACCTCCTGTATACTGTTTCAGGGACTTCAGAGTGTAAGGAGATGGACTAGAAGCCTTATTTGCCTGTATCTTCCAGAAATGCAGTTCTACTGAGCTGTATTTTATTTCATATTTCTTACCTTACCTGTCAGACCCTGTAATAAACTGTGTGAATTGCTCTTCTAGTCTTAAACCAAGAAATACACTTGACTGCATTTTTCAATGCAGCTCTATTTAAATTTAGTAACTTCATCTGTGACAATGTTGATGGCAGGCTTGGTGATCTTCTCCCTAAGCTCTCATTTTCTTCTATCTGCTTACAGATTTAATCTCTCAGTATTTTCTTTTCCATATATCTATCATTTAACCACTGGCACTATAAATAAGACCTGTGTGTAATACCCTGAAGCTACTTAATTCAATAGCAAAAATCCAACTCTTTGCAATGACACCCAGATTTCACCTTCCATATCTTCAAATGGATTTGGAGGCAAACAGGATTTACAGGCAAAAGTTTTGGATTGATGGCCAGAATTTAAATGTCCAAAACCATGCTGAATACAGAAAAGCCATAATGATTTGAGGGTTGGCAACATGCCCTGTTGAGTTTTAATAAAAGGTTAAGACAGGAACTGTTTGACACAGAAAGAACAACTAACGAATGAAAACACAGCATATTACAGAATTTTTCAATATGACTGAGAAAAGATGTGACAAGAAGTAACAGATAAAAGCTTCAGCCAGACAAATTCAAACTTGCTACTATTCTTCTGAAACAATTCAGAGTACCAAGCAGTGGAACACACTTCAATGACATTAGATTATAATTTCATTTGTCCACTTAAGAGCAGGTACCTCTTAGAAAAATGTTTTAAGGCAACAGTGAAGGTTACTGCATTTAACAGATGGTATATTACTGACTTGTTATCAAAGGCTGTCAGGTTACATGATCTCAGGCTCATCTTCTACCTTTAAACTACGGGAATGATGTTTCCTTACAACTATAGATTTCCTTTTCTCTTTCCTGGGAAGACTGACTTGTCAATGCAGATATTTATTCTACGATAATTTATCTAATATCCCTTAAAAACAAGCTCTAGAGTGGAAAATAACCCATAAATCACAGTTCTGCAAGAAGAATAATCCAATTTACTTAAACAATTTTTTCTTAACCTAACCGCTGTCTCTTTATTCCATTTACCTGCCTCTTGTATTTAATACAATACACCCCCATGCTACTAGACAAAAGTCACTAAGAGGAACACTTACTTTTTGGCAAATCCCCAGTGCTGGAAGCTGAAACTGTTCTGCTCCTGTCATGAGATGGGCTGCTCTCCTCTCTTTCAGTTACAGTTGATCCTTCAGAAACAGCAGAACCACAAGCTACAGACTCTAGAGCCCCAGAGAACACCGACGCTGAAAATTCAGAGAACTGGGACTCTGGAATTTTATGACGTCCATTTGGCAATTCACCATTAAACTGTTCATAGGAGCTGCTATAAGAGTAATCACTTTTTGCATTTGGATCATCAAGATTATACTCCTCTGGATTTGGACATTCTTCCTCTTCCTCATCTTCATCTTCAATCTGTTGTTCCAATAGGAATGGGCCGTTCACAATATGGCCATTTGTTTTGGGGGATTCTATCCACTTAGGGTCTGTAGAGTCAGTGTTGACAAGTTCCTGCTCAACATCATCATCTTTTTCAGTGTTTTCCTTCTCTGTGTCTTCTTTTTCATCCTGATCTTCTGCTTCACCTGAAAAATTTCAGTGAGCAACACATTGCATCATACATCAATAAACCAGACCAAAATTAGGTATTCACCATTTTTAACTCTTCAGTAGCTACTTGACTTCTGACATATAACACAAGGAAACAGTGAATATCACTGAAATATGCAAACTTTAAAATCTAAATTAAAGGCAAAAGAAAGGACTAATAAGGGTGTTGGAAAAATAAACAATGGGAAGTGGTTCAGGAGGGAACAATCCCTCCTGAGAGGGAGAATAATGTTATGACGGGAAGATGAATGAGGCCTTGAAAGTAAGATTTTAAAATCTACAACTCAATCTGTGTCAACAGGGAGTCACCACAGAAGTAGGAAAATTCTCAGTAAGAGCAGAACAAAAACAAACCAAACTGAACTACAGTCTCAGTAGTTACATCTTTATCAGGACTGAAAAGCTGACAAGAAAATCAGGGAAGCCAGAATGGAGCTGGACCATAGTGATTATGGTCTAAGTCACCAGGATTAAACAGGAATTTTAACAAGACATCTCAAAAATTTCAGTGAAGAAGTTGCAATCATTGTTACCAGATAGATCATTAAAAGAAACACTGTAAGAAGAAAAGGGGAAAGCAATGATGACTCCAACTACTGCAGTAAAATTACAGAAAACAAATACATCTTATAGTTCTTTTACTTCACCAGGATATGTTATTCCACTTAACATGGCATGATGACTGTTCTGTTGAATTTTCTACCTGCTCTTTTGAGTTGTTTATAGCTACAGGCTACTATTGATGGTTTTCTTCACTTCTGTAGTAGGTTTGACTTTACCTTTTTAGGTTTTGCAGTTACAATTTTACCTACAGGAGAAAGTTAACTTAATGACCTAGGACAGTTTGGAGATTTTGTTCACTGCACCAGATGCAACACTGCACAATTGCTTTCCCTTCTGAAACAGTAAACTCAGAGTCAATAAAAGAAAGTAATACTAACCATCATCATTTCCAGGTTCTTCATCTACTACTTCTTCTATATCAGCTGTTTTTAGTTTCACCTCTGGGTGGTACTCATCTTCTTGTTCATTTGATGGTACAGCTGAGGTTACATTTTCTTCTATTTTTTTCCTTTCAGCCTCCCGCTCTAGCTCTTCTATTTCCTGCAGGCGTTTTTCTAGCAGCTCAGCTTGTCTCTTCTGTTTTTTCTTCAGTTTTTTCTTTTTGTTTTTGGATATTTTCCCAACCTGAAATGTTAATACCAAAGAAAGAAAAAAACCCCGTAAATAATTATTTTCAAGGCATCTCACAGCAAACTCATTTGCAGTTTGATTACCATTTTTTTGAAAATACTAGATGGCAACTAGTATAGTAATTATATTGCTTTTTCCAGTTTACTTCAAATCAAGAATGATATAGGGTTATATGAGACAAAAATCCACCAAAATTTTACACAGTTAATCAGGTTTTTACATGGTCATCATTAGATACAAGAGCAAAATACATCTATACATCTAAGATGCCACAGTAAAATTCCTATGATCCTATAACCTTGAGTAAGCATAATAATCCTAAACCTCAATCCAGATTAACAGATGATACTGTATGTGGAAAATAATATGGTATCATATTAGTTGTTTGTATATAAATTTAATACATAATTTCTCTCTCTGTACAATGCAGGTAATAACCAGCAAAAGTATTCTGAGAAAAAAGGCATGAGAAAACTAAAGAGACTGAAAACAGTGAATTTTAAACAAAACCTGTTTTTTCTTGTGAAAGGAAAGCATTTTTATTATTCCCTTCTGGCTCAAAACATATGAATTACAAACAGCAGATGGCCATTATGAAGTTTCTCATTTTATATAACGTAATGATTGAAAAACTCAAGTACAACAACAAGGAAATGAAAAATGAACACAACAGAGCTAAGACTGAAACACTTCCTTACATTTTAACTGAATTGTGACTTCTATTTTTACTATTTGACAAAATAATTTGATAAATCAAATAAATATTTTATTTCATTCATTAATGTTTAGGTATCACAGTAAGAAATGCTCATATAATTAAAAAATTAAGTACAAGGAACAGAGAGAAACATTTCCTCAAAGGTTTATCTGTTAATCCTGTTATCTCTAGTAAGAAGCCAAGGGATAGTCTAAACAAGACAGCCAGTTTCACAACCCTGGTAATTTTCATCCATGTTGTATGCCCACTGAAATGAGACATGTACTGTGCACACAGAAAGCAGGTCTGACCACAGGTATTTCTGAACAGCTGTATTACCTTTGGTCTTTTGCTATATACATATGGCAAAGAGATCTTTCAAACCTCATAAAATTGCCACTCCTTTAACGCCTTGATGATTAAGGCCTTTATGCCCTTAAGATATCTGCAATGCACAGTATTTAGTGCATTCACCCATTTTTGTCAGGATTTGAACGAATGGATTATTCCTCAAGAGAAGAAAATGGCAATGCTTAACTTAGTTTGACATAGCTATAGAACTGTATGTCTGTGAGGATTTCCATCACAGAAATACTGTGCTTAAAATGGGTAAGGCCAGAGACATGAAAAGAAAAATGTTCTTTGAAAGATAAAAGCTTTATTTAAAGGAAGCTTTTAAAAAGGGTTGAGACTACTAACAGTCTAATACCTACTAATACCCACAGAAATACAGAAAATAAGGTAGTTAAATTGTATTATATAACAATACTTACAGGTTTTTGTTGTGGAGCTGTACTCACTAAAAAGACAAAAAATAAATTATAAATAAAATAAAGATTTTCTTTTTCAAAAACAACTCTATAAAAGCAAAAACTAGTAGAAATAATTAAAAATATTTCTAAATAAATAAAGCAGTGTTCAGTTTATTTTGTTAGCCAGATTTTTTACTCCTTACAAGTATGTGCTGCCTGAAATCATTTGATGTCGCCATTAGAGCATCTGGAATTAAAAGCAGCTAAAAGCAATCTGTGCTCACCATGTTGTGGTTGGCAAAGAGTCTATGAAATTTAAAAAAAAAGTCTGAACCATGAAGAGTGGATAGAAAACATCAAATGACTGCAGAGCTGTCACAGATTAAATGTATGTAGTCAGCTGGCTGAGCAGGTAGAGACTGATTAAATAGTTCAGGGAATATTAGCAAAGATACAACTACTGTGTTGTACCCAACAGAAAAGCCAAGTATTCATGTTTTTTATTCTGAAACAAGGCAGTTTGATTGCTAGGGCTGGAGGCATGAAGAAGTGCCTAAGGCAAAAAACACACCCTATCACAGAAGAAGCAGCTCCAGCACAGGCCTCTTCCTGAGCACCTCTGAGTAAGATTCCATCAGTGACTGGGTCTGATGAGATTGCAATGCTGACTGTGACATGCACAGAACAGCACCACAAGCCACACAAAATCTCCCCTCAGTGATCAAAACCAACAGAAATAACCAAATATGGGAGACAGAAGCAAACTGAAAGTGAGCAGGAGGTACTGAACAGGGGAGAACCTCTCACAAGCTTCTTCACACACACAGGCCTATGGCAATTAAGGAATGCAAAATAAAATACAGGATTGCTTTAGAGGTTCAGATCCTGCTGCTAAGCTCAGAGAAAAACAAACCAGCCTGAATACCCCTGAAAGGGCAAGGTTTTCAAAAAGGTTATTAAACCTGAACACTATCACTGCTATAAAAAGGGAAATTATACACAACTTATTCTTGCAATGCTGTAAAGAAAACACATCTTCAGCCATATATTTGATTACAATTTGCTAAGAACAAAGTGTGATAAGAACCTCATTCCTTAAAATAATATTTATTTTAATGTCACGAAGCAATATAACGGCTGCATGAACAAAACCAAATTATTTCCCACACAAATAACATACAATCTCTAGCTATGTGATTACACATTATGTAAAATTCAATATAATATATTCACCATTTAAACAATTCTCCATCTAAAAATATAAAACACTGTGAAATGGATTCTGACCACAGCATTTGTTCCCGATACAGAAACTATTTTTAGCATACCTCAGAGATTTTAATCTGCGATATATTTTCTGACAATATTACAAAGGAAGTTATTTCTCCACTGCCTATAGCTTATGTGCTCAACAGGCAAATTAGTAGCAACCATAGTACTACAAATATATAGTACAAACTACTAAAAAAAAAATATCACTAGAAAAGCCACGCTTCCTCCTTGTTTGTCTTCGCTGATTGCTGTGAACTTCTTTACCTTGATTTCTCCTAGCTAAATATAAGGTACAGTTCCTATCTAAACTCTTAGCAAGCTTAACATAAAACATTTTATACCACTAGGAAAATGGGCTTATCATGAGTTCAGTTAGGTACAATAAATTCCAATTTTAAGGGTGAAAAACTATGAATGTAGAACTTCTCATTGCATTTTAAGAGTAAGTTACAACTGACAAGAAGGCAGATAATTCCATGAGGATACTGATGAACTCGTAATGGAACTACACATAATTTAGATAAGATTATTAATTATTGTCAATATCCGACATGCAAGCTTCCAGTGTGACTAAAACCCAGGCATTGAAGCTTGTGGGATGGGAGGGGAATAAGTTTATACTAATAAATCTTCTTCTGTATCTGGTGACCCTGAAAACTTGAATGTGCAAAACCAGTAGGAAAGCGTTTCTCTGCTAGTTTCCAGAGCAGGGTAAGAATTAAACAGACATGAATTTTTCACATGCAATTATTTAAAATGTGAATTTTCATTGAACAAAATACTGTTAGCAATAATATACTGATGGTAGCTCACTACATTGCATTTAAATATCCTGTTCATACCTGCTGAGCCAGAGGGGGGAGGAGCACCAGCTTTCTGCCACTCGGTAGCCTCAGCAGCCATCCTGCGCACGTAGGCATCATCCACGCACATCAAAATGTTCTCTGGCTTTATATCCGTATGAATGATCTTGCACTTGCTGTGTAGGTAATCTAGACCCTGAAGTACCTAATCACAACAGGATTTTTAAAAAATCTGCTTGAAACTGCAATTAAATTTATTAAGAAACTCAGCTTTCAGCAGCATTTTAAAATAAGCCTGATTTTATCCCAATGCTCGAAAGTACCCAAAAATTGGAAAAAATATATTATCAAGTAATAGCATAATAGCATAATTTTCTATTGCAGCATAGAATTACAGAAGTTTATGAAACAAAACTGATGCACAGTAATACCAGTGCAATAACTGAATTGCTTAATACTCAACTTTCATAAATCAGTTTTTAAAACATGTGTAGCACAAGTTTTGTCCAAGTAGAAAAAGAAAAAAGGATCTATATTACCTTTAATAAGCCACTTGAAAGCCTTACCAAACACTGCCACTCTCACTAGTCCAAACAGTTAATTCCAGTCTCACAAACATTAAAGCTTTTTAATCTTTCAGGACTAAGCTCTTCCTCTTTTCTCGGGTATGAAGTGCTTCAATTACTTGGAATTTTTACCTCTGTCTACATTCAAAAAGCAATTCAAGTTGGAAGACTGTGTGAGTCAAACCTTCATCTAAATCATACCACCTTCAAAGTTGTATCTAACCTCAGTATCAGACCAGCCTGCTCAGAGCCTTCATCCAATTCACTTCCACCTACCTCTCAAATGCAGAGTTGGCTGGGCTGTGCACGGTCAGCTGGGTAAAAACCTGAGTGGACACCAGGCCCAAGAGCTTGGTGAGGAATGGAGTTCCATCCAGCTGGCAGCCATCACTAGTGGTGTTCTCCAGGCCTCCGTACTAGGGCCACCCCTGTTTAATACCTTTATCAATGACCAGGACAAGGGGATTGAATGTACCCACACAGAGCAGTCTTTGCAAAACAAAAAGGGCAGGACTGCTGATTTGCTGGAGGCAGGAAGGCTCTGCAGAGGCATCTGGACAGGCTGGATGATGGCCTGAGGCCAGTCATGTGAGGTTCTGCAAGGCCAAGTGCTGGGTCCTGCCCTTGGGTCACAACAACCCAGGCAGCACCACAGGCTGGGGCAGAGTGGTTGAAAAGAGGCCCACAGGAAAAGGACCTGGGGGTGCTGGTTGACAGTGGCTGAACATGAGCCTGTGTGTGCCCGGGTGGTCAAGAAGGCCAATGGCATCCTGGTTTGTACCAGCAATAGTGTGGCCAGCAGGACCAGGGCAGTGATTGTCCCTCTGTACTCAGCAATGGTGAGGCCACACCTCCAATCCTGTGCTCAGTTTTGGGCCCCTCACTACAACAAAGACATTGAGGTGCTGGAGCATGGCCAGGGAAGGGCAACAGAGCTGGGGAAGGGTCTGGAGCACAAGTCTGATCAGGGAGCTGGGGATGTTTAGTCTGTTGAAAAAAAGCAGGCTGAGGGGGGACTTGATCACTCTCTAAAACTGCCTGAAAGGAGGTTGCAGCCAGGTGGAGGGTCGCTCTGTTCTCCAAGGAAACAAGTGACAGGACCAGAGTAAATATCTTCAAGCTGCACATCGGGAGGTTTACATTGGGTATTAGGACAAATTTCTTCACTGAAGGGGTTGTAAGGCTGCCAAGGCAACAGCTTGCCCCGTGAAGTGGTGGATACTCCAGAGGTATTTAAAAGAAGTACAGATGTGGCACATTAGGACATGGTTTAGTGGCGGACTTGGTAATGGGTTAATGGCTGGAATTGATGCTCTTTCAGGTCTTTTCCACCCTGAATGACTCTATGATATATTATATATATGCTTTCTCCTTGCTGAAACACTTTCTCCTTACAATTGCCTCTCAGCAACTTGATTTTCATAGAACAGCAAAAGAACATATTTTGAAAGAACACATCCCAGTGAAATGTTCTGAAGTGTTTCAACTTGCTAACACTCTGGCTCTACAAAAACTTAAATACAGACAGACAGCAATTTTTTTAAAGAACAGGTTATTTTCATTTTTCAGAGAGATACCATTTTTGTTCATCACTATCATCATCATAATGGTATTATATCCCACTGTTACAATGATTTACTTTTCAGATTTTACTAAGAAGCATGACATGTCAACCAAAACTGCAATTTAATATGAGTATTTTCACATCTATTCCCTCAACTTTTTATTCTCTAAAGCAGCTCAGCAAACTCCCTTGTCATTGGGAAACCTCGGTT
>VZRS01013830.1:0-49065 GCA_013398055.1 Ifrita kowaldi | reverse complement strand
AATCATACCACCTTCAAAGTTGTATCTAACCTCAGTATCAGACCAGCCTGCTCAGAGCCTTCATCCAATTCACTTCCACCTACCTCTCAAATGCAGAGTTGGCTGGGCTGTGCACGGTCAGCTGGGTAAAAACCTGAGTGGACACCAGGCCCAAGAGCTTGGTGAGGAATGGAGTTCCATCCAGCTGGCAGCCATCACTAGTGGTGTTCTCCAGGCCTCCGTACTAGGGCCACCCCTGTTTAATACCTTTATCAATGACCAGGACAAGGGGATTGAATGTACCCACACAGAGCTTGCAGATGACACCAAGTTGGGCAGGACTGCTGATTTGCTGGAGGCAGGAAGGCTCTGCAGAGGCATCTGGACAGGCTGGATGATGGCCTGAGGCCAGTCATGTGAGGTTCTGCAAGGCCAAGTGCTGGGTCCTGCCCTTGGGTCACAACAACCCAGGCAGCACCACAGGCTGGGGCAGAGTGGTTGAAAAGAGGCCCACAGGAAAAGGACCTGGGGGTGCTGGTTGACAGTGGCTGAACATGAGCCTGTGTGTGCCCGGGTGGTCAAGAAGGCCAATGGCATCCTGGTTTGTACCAGCAATAGTGTGGCCAGCAGGACCAGGGCAGTGATTGTCCCTCTGTACTCAGCAATGGTGAGGCCACACCTCCAATCCTGTGCTCAGTTTTGGGCCCCTCACTACAACAAAGACATTGAGGTGCTGGAGCATGGCCAGGGAAGGGCAACAGAGCTGGGGAAGGGTCTGGAGCACAAGTCTGATGAGGGAGCTGGGGATGTTTAGTCTGTTGAAAAAAAGCAGGCTGAGGGGGGACTTGATCACTCTCTAAAACTGCCTGAAAGGAGGTTGCAGCCAGGTGGAGGGTCGCTCTGTTCTCCAAGGAAACAAGTGACAGGACCAGAGTAAATATCTTCAAGCTGCACATCGGGAGGTTTACATTGGGTATTAGGACAAATTTCTTCACTGAAGGGGTTGTAAGGCTGCCAAGGCAACAGCTTGCCCCGTGAAGTGGTGGATACTCCAGAGGTATTTAAAAGAAGTACAGATGTGGCACATTAGGACATGGTTTAGTGGCGGACTTGGTAATGGGTTAATGGCTGGAATTGATGCTCTTTCAGGTCTTTTCCACCCTGAATGACTCTATGATATATTATATATATGCTTTCTCCTTGCTGAAACACTTTCTCCTTACAATTGCCTCTCAGCAACTTGATTTTCATAGAACAGCAAAAGAACATATTTTGAAAGAACACATCCCAGTGAAATGTTCTGAAGTGTTTCAACTTGCTAACACTCTGGCTCTACAAAAACTTAAATACAGACAGACAGCAATTTTTTTAAAGAACAGGTTATTTTCATTTTTCAGAGAGATACCATTTTTGTTCATCACTATCATCATCATAATGGTATTATATCCCACTGTTACAATGATTTACTTTCCAGATTTTACTAAGAAGCATGACATGTCAACCAAAACTGCAATTTAATATGAGTATTTTCACACCTATTCCCTCAACTTTTTATTCTCTAAAGCAGCTCAGCAAACTCCCTTGTCATTGGGAAACCTCGGTTAAAAAACAGAACCCAAACCCCCCAAAAACCCCAGCATGCAGAAATGCAGGCTACCCATTAAGATCCTCTTGCAAACCACACTGAGATTAAAACAAAACTATTTTACCTTAGATATTAGTAAGAGTTCAGTTTAAATATTGTTATTCTAACCTTCAAACTGTTAACAATGGTGGAAAAACCTAATGAAAATATTAACAAAACTTACCTGTCGAATTATGCTTTTTACACAACGGATAGGAAGGCCTTGATAATTAGACTTGATTATCCATTTTAGAAGGTGATGTCCAAGTACTTCGAAGACCATGCAGACATCTGGAATTTAATTAAGGATGACTTCGAAATAAACTTGTTCATGAGATCAACACAAATGTTTGCTTCTGTTCTGGCTAAAGGAATCTTCACCCCCTTTAGAGGGAAAATGGTTTCCCCTAAAATGAGCATGGTAAATGCTTTGGTACCTCGTTTCAATTATACATAAACCCATACAAAACCAGTGCTTGACTGCAGAACAAATTAAAATAAAACATTTAAATTAAGCAAATCTTGTCCATTATTTCTACATGTTAATAACAGCATTAGGGTGAATAATTAAAATAAGTAATTGTAAAAAGTAACTAATTCATTTTTGTTTTCTTTGAAACAGTTAAAAGTACTGATTTGGCCTATCATCTCTAGTTTTTAATAAATTTTAAATTATCTGAATAAAATGTTTTAATAACAAAAGTGTGCAGCTGCAGCAACCATGTTTTAGAAAATTAACCATAATAAACATTATTTTATTAAGCTCAATATAGTCACTTGACAACAAATACTAACATAGTAAGAGAATGGATCTCTTAAAACCTGCAGTTTTAACTGCTGAGAATAATGGCAATTACCAAAGAATTCAAGAACAAAAGAAATGCAGAACTCAGAAGCAACATGCAAAAAACACAATGACAAAATATTTAATTTGACACAGCATTTACTACTGGCCACTGACAGAGGCAAACAGTCAATTATCAGGGTAGGTTATTAGGAAAAAATAAGATGTAGGAACTTCCTGTGATTTGTGGTTCAAAGGCTTCCTAAGTTAAGAGATTCTACATTTATATACCTGGGTATGTTACCTTTCTATTGAGAAAATCTTCAGATACTGAAGCTAATCTAAACATAGATATTGAATCTAATCTATCCATAACATTCTGGCAAGAAGT
Source organism: Ifrita kowaldi (assembly GCA_013398055.1). Classification (NCBI taxonomy): domain Eukaryota; kingdom Metazoa; phylum Chordata; class Aves; order Passeriformes; family Cinclosomatidae; genus Ifrita; species Ifrita kowaldi. The sequence continues at coordinate 46,287 of VZRS01013830.1, read as the reverse complement.
TATACAATTAGACTCTACTGAATTAATCCTCAAACATAAGCTGGGAATGACCTTAATGTACCTGGAAATCAGAAAGGATATTAAAATCTTAACTACATGATACTATAACCTTGCAAAGAATAATGTAATACAAATAACGTAATATTAATTGATGGATACTGCAGGAAAATCTCAATGAATTAGACTGTCTCAGAGACCATTCATATGGAACTACACTGCTAGGAGAGAAATCTTACCTAACTTCTCTAAGTTTTATTAACTACAGTCCTGGAGATGACCTTAAGAGTCACTGCCTTGTGTCAAAATGAGACATACCTTGTCTGTCAGTTTATCACACACATTCTTCTCAGGTGCCTACATAAAGGTAACTCAAGTTTTGACACCGACATCCCCTATACTGAAGTTACACCAACAGTAAAAGGTCTTAAGACTGATCAAAGCACATTGTGAAGAACTGTAACACAACTGTTGCCAACTGTTCATCTCATTTCACATTCCTGAATTCCTGTAGTAGAGGAGACACTGAATTTCCCACTCACACCAACTGGGTCTACTCAGAACATTATAAAACTCGGTTCCATTCAGAAGAGGAAACAGTCTTGGTTACTTTACCCCACAATGAACAGTAGTCACTAGCAGAGCATACAGCCATCATAAAGGATGAGCAGAGCACATCAGCTCTGCAGGGTTTTTTAACTGAGCCCACACAGTCAAGTTGCAAAGCTACACAGATTTCAAAAAGGCAGGACACTGCCACATTCAGAAATGAAATACAGGCCACCCGCCCACAGTCCTTCAGACCACTGCTGCTGCAGACTCTCCAATGCACATTCCTGACATTCCTTGCACTTACAAAAGTGTTAAGCCTTGCCAGTAACCAGAAGAAAAGGGGAGGTACGGAAGTAAACAGCTGAGAGGCAAGGGGAGGCCACCAAGAAGGAAAATGTAGGAGGAATGGCAGAGGCAGGCAGAAAGAGGGTCACATGAAAGTGATGTCTACCTGAAAAAAAGATTGCAACATTTTGCTGGGAGGACTTGGACAAACTCAAGGGACACTCCATACTGGAGAGACAACTGGAATGGGGAGAAGATACAGAGCAGGTTCAGTGTTGGGAGTAGGTATGCAAAAATGTGACTGCTGTCTGATTTACTATCCTGATCTGAAAAACATTAACCTGAAGCCAGACTGTCCAGAACAAAGAGTTTGGGAAAAGCTGTGCATTAACTATTAGGAAACCAGCCTTTCAAGTCCCAGGATCCTCCTACAGCACCAATAACCTGACTGGTCAGCAGGTCTAAAAAGTCCTGCAGCAAAAAAACCCTGAAGTCCACCCAGCAAATATGCTTCTTGTGAACTGCTCTTTCAAGCAGCACGGGGGATGTCTCCCAGTGGGAAACGAAGCACAGCAACAAAAGTGAGAGCAAATATAACATTAACCAGCTGACAGGCTGAAGTACTGAGAGCTGTTCTTTCTTGACTCAAATGCTACCTGTAACTATCGATCTATCTACAAATGCACATTACTTGAGCATTTAGAAATGACAAAGGTTAAAGGCTAGTTAAGCTCTAGCACCAACACTGAAGTCTTTAGGATGCATCTCAGCTGCTTTTGGATTGGCAGCATTTAGGCACCATGGCATTTAATTAATACTCTATATTCTCTGGAGATACATTTATTACAATCATTATTGTAATATGCCTGATTGGTGGGAATGCTTCCTTCTTTATTTTTTCCATTTGTCTCTCCAAACTCTTCTTCCATTATGTGATTATCTGAATCTTTCATTAAAAAACTGCTATACTCAAATGAACATTTATTACGGCTCTAATAAATGTCCACTGCAAACAAACATAATAATTTACACTTACTGAAAACACCAAAGTGCCCAAGTTCATGCGTTCTGTTATTTCATGAAAAAGTCATAATTGCAATCTATGTAAAATATACAAGTAGCTAGTGCAGCATAACACAGTATTAAAATTCCTCTGTATATAAACACTTACTACAGCTCCTAGGAGAAAGACGACAGTTTGCAGTCACACGGTGCAGGCCAATGGCTCTGCACATTCCCAGCTCTGTTCTACATGGTTCTTGACAATTTTCCCTGTTTGGAAGCTCCATGACATTTTGTGGTATTAACCACCCAAAGGATTCACCCCCCTCTCTTATGTCTTGCTTTAGCTTTCAAATGCATTCCATAACCAGTAATCAAGCCTCTATGATGCATATGTTGTTTTATTTTATAGTCAAGCAACAGATATTTAGTGACCTGCCCAAAGGAAGCTGGAAACAGCAAGCATGGAAAAAAATCTCAAATTACTCTACTTCTGTCAACCTGTGCAACTCAAGGACACTAATACAGCACTAATAGGCCATTTTAAAAAGTAAACAGCACCAAAACATTAAAATCAATTACCTTCTCCATCCTAAGAGAACCTACACCAAAGATTATTTTCCCTAGAAGATAAAAAGGAGCTGATGGAATAATCAGTGCAACCAACCACTGCTCAAATAACTCAGGATGCTCAAGATGTTCACAAGAAAACTCAAAGCATAAGATACCTGGTGTCCTATTTTTGCTGGCAGTCAGGACTTTGACAGACTTTCAGCTGTAATTTAAATTTCAGTCCAGTTATCAGCCCATCCTGTATATTGGTACTTTTCTGGAAAATGTACTTTTCAGTAAGGCAGGAACATCTGCCTTCCATATAAGAATTTCTGTACTGTCAGTTTTCGATATGAAGGCAAAACTGAAACAAAATAAATTAACATCAGCTGTCCAATTTTCATCTGCCAACACACAGCTACCTGACCCCTTATTTTTCACTAGCACGTGGTCTCTTTTGGCTTTGTCAATGTTAAGTGCTATATTTCAAAAAGAAGTAAGTTTGGATATGCTTTCAAAGTATTATCACTCACAAAATTTACTCTTCACACCTAGAAACAGCCCTCACCTTTAATACAGTTGCATACATACACATGAATTTTAGCAAGAACTTAAGAACATTACTGGGAAATTGCTCTGATAAACAGATAAGAGTTATTTCTATGTACAGCTATTAATGCATTATCTTACTCTGTATTTCATATTAGTGTTTTACAATAAAACAGTAGATCAAAATTTTTGGCTTCTGAAAACCAAACTGTACAACTGTCAGATGAAGACCTGAAGTGCTTTGGTAGCATTATATTTTAGTGAACACAGACAAAATACAGATATTTATATAACACTTCCTCATAAGCATCTCAGCTCAAACAAAAACCTATCTTTTGCTGCTGCACCATCAAGAAACCCAACCCAGTGTTCTTTGCCTCACTGTGTTAAGCAATTTCCTTGACCACCATTTATATTTGAAATGACTACTAGCAACTATATGGTTTATTTTAATTCTTTTTAATTTGATGGTTAAACCCAGGAAAAAAGCAGACCATACAAAGCAGCTCATACCCTTCCACCATGGCAGCTGACTGCTGAAGCAACCAGGAAACAAATAAAAATGGGGCAAAGGAAAAAGAGATAAGACTCCAGTCTGTAACTGAGAATACTTGACCCCACACTCTCGTTGTCACCACACACCCAAAGGCTCCACAACTAATGTCACGAGACAGATGAATGGCATGAAAAGTGCTTGCACACTTCTGTCTGGAAGGATGCTTTCTAGTGAAAGCACATTTCAGTAAATTCACATTTACTGACAGTCACCTTCTATATTCCTCTCCTAGACGACGAGAGTTGGTGAAAGGTTCCTTAATGTCATCTGCTGAAGACTGAAGACACATCACCAAAATCAATGTATAATTAAGCTCTCTAGAGCAGGAACTGCCTTTCTGGCAATATGACACCATGAACAATGAGGTCTGCTACTGGGCTCCAAAACACAGTGAGCACACACATAAATCCAGCTGTAACAGTAAATGAAAGCACAGTAATATAATAAGCTGCTAAAATACCTAATATAATTAGCAAGGATAACTCAGTTTAGCTCAACTCTCAAATCAAATCCATCTACAGACCCAAAATTTACCGCAAGAACAAGTCAGTTATATTTCACTTTGTCTCCTTTTCCACCTCCCCCCTTTTGTTTTTTTAAAGTAAGCATTTGAAGGCGAAGCTTCACAACCTTGGCCAAAAACAAGGTTAACACCTGGCCAAAAGATGATTACATGAACGAGAGAAGCATCTCCATGACCTCACACTTCCCACAAAAAAACAGAAACCAGTTTTTTCACGACACTGACAATTTCTCTTTACTAGTCTAGAACAAAGAAATATTTCTTTTACGCTTCAGTTACTACAAATGTTTTCAATAAACTCTAGTTTTTAAGTAAACTATTTCCAGTTATACCAGACCATGACAGGATACACAGGACTTCTTTTTTAATTTTGCATTGTGTTTAGAAAAGCTAAGTTGCTTTCACTCCACAGAGTGCCTTACACATTGCACTTCTCTTTGCATATACATATATTTTAGTCTTTCTACTTTGTAAATTTGAAGTATGATTAACTAGAAAAAATCTGGAACTAAATGCTTACTTATTTCAGTAGAACATTTTTAATGAGAATGCCATGTTCTTAAAAGGATACGAATTCCATTCATTCCAGAAATTTTGAAGTCATCAATTAGCTGTACAACCATATCCTTGTTGGGATCATTAGGGTCACTTTCACGAACCTAAACCAGGAACGCAAATACTGACATTTTAGGAAAAAAATCACTTTAAAATACTAATTAGTTAGATTTCCACATAAACAGTATTTTGGAGCTTCAGAAAACATGGTAACACATAACAAGCCAGATGTTTAGAGGAGAATATGTAAAAAAAAAGAGTCTAAAACCAATTCTCTGTGTTCTTTTTAATTCATTATTACTGTTACTATTGTTATTGAACGTTGTATTGCAATAGTGATACTTACACATTTGAGCAACTTTATTTCATCCAAGGCTGTCTCTGTATAATGCTGGGCACTTTTTACAACTTTCATTGCAACAAACCTTTTTCCCCTTAAAAAGAAAAGAAAAGAAAAGGAAAGAAGCATTTTCAACACATATGCTGAGCTAAAACAAACATACTTTGAAGGCTGGGAAATTTAAAATAGACTACTTCATAGTTTAATGCATTCTGACAGAAAATGCTGAAATTACACTTAACAACAACTTTTAACAATACTCTGTTAACAGCCTAATTTGAGTATTTTGTCTCCTTGATGCCAATGTTTCTAAGAGAGGAATCTGCTTACACATTTTATCATTTAATGAAGGTAATTACATTTTTTCATTAAAGATACAACCAAAATAAAAATATTAGCTTATTCTTGCATGCTCAAGACAACATGCAAATTCAATAAACAAAGCTAATTTGTCAAACAAAATAGAATTACATTTATTTCTGAGAGCTTTGATAAACTACACCGTTAATCAAGAGCTAAATAAGACTGTAGGCATCTTTCTGCACAAAATGATAGCAAATGTTTACATAACTTCATTGTGCACGTAAAACAAAAGTTACTGCAAACAAAAGAAAGCAACGTATTATGAAAAAAGTATATGGAAATAAATAGTTTTCTTACTGCATATCCCAGCATAGCCAGACTGTAGAGAAGTGTCCCCATCCTAACTTTCTAATAACATGATACCGGCCATTGAAAAGATCACCAATTTTCACTGGATGATAGCCTCCTTTCATGAAAAAAAGGTAGAAAAAAGAATATTTAGGAAACAAACAACAATTTTCAGGTTTTCAAGTAATTCTCTTATAGTATGAATTTTCCTCTTCAAATTGTCCTGTACTGTAAATAGGAAATCTAAAGAAAACTTTAATGTTAAAAATTCTGCCCTGCTTGGCCTGGAGGGAAAAATCTCATGTCCTGTAAATACTGTAGAGTTTATTCACCCTTCTCTCTTATGGCTTTTATTTATGGTAATATTACCGTCTGTTCTCTATTTCCTCAGGCTTATCTTCCACTTCACAGACAGGACAGAAAAGATCTACATTATTTCTTTATCATATTTGAAGCCTCTCCAGTCAACATATTTTGGATGATTGCAGAATCTCAGCAGAGATTGTTTTAATTCCCATTTGCTTTCTAGTAATAAAAGCAGCAATAAAATACTTCCTGAGAAAATGTTAAGAACAATGCAGGCTTTATTGATGCTTTTCTACTTGGCTCCTGCCTTTTTCTCATCTCTGAGGGTTTTACAGTGAGGAGGAAGAAGAGAAAGCAGGCAGCTCTGGGCTTTGTCTGAACTGCTTTTTCCGAAGTCTACAGTCCACACTTGCACCACTCCACAGGTTCTCCTCAACTCCATTAGGCAGAAAGGCCAACAGGAGAGGGCAAGCTGGAGCTCAGGTTTCTAGGAGGTGTAATGAAGCCTTTTATTTCCTTTGTATTTTAGGAGACATTCCTACTCCTAGTTAAACACAGGGAAGACAATGAACACACAAGATTTTTATTCAGACCTTAACACACCAACAATAACAACCACAATTTTACCTAAATTGCAAACAAATAATAAAGCTGCACCATGCAACCTTCCAGGACATCACCAGCAGCAGACTCAGAGTAGCTTTCAACGAATCACTTCTTTGTACCCTTCTGGTCCTTCACAATGTCATGCCCAACTATCCTTTGGCAGCATCCTCAGTTATTGACTATTCCATTTAGAATCAGGAAAACCTCAGACTACTGCTGTAAGTTGCTGTATCTGTTTTGAATCCCCTGAAAATCTTGTTAGAACTGGTTAAGACAACAATGTGAATTTATAACTTAATTCCTTGGATTTAAAACAGGGACTTCTCTCATATCTCCTTTTATCTGTGGGAACAATGATGTCCAATCTGGATATATTTATATTCTTTTTTGTTAATAACATCTTCTGCCTTAACAGAAGTTCAACTGTGTTTTTATGAACTCTCATATGCTGCCAGAGCAGATTAATAAATTTAACACAACTGTGCAACAGAATTATAAAGATTACTTGCTCAGGAGAAGGTTAAAGCTTAAATGACATATTGTATTAGATGTTGATATGTCTAACAAACTCTGAAATACACACAGCTTTGGTGTATGTGTGCTAAGGTGTAACTGCAAGCTTAGCAAACAGCAGACCCTTCCCTTGGGGAAGACCACCCCACTCCTCCCATCACTGGAAAGGAAAAGTTCATGCCAGCTGCCAGGACAACTCACCCAGCAAACTAAAATGATACTTCCATTTCCACTGCTGAGTTGTGCCAACCTCAGTAAGGATGCCCACACTGCCAAGCTGGAACTCCTTATTTCCCAATCAAAAACCAGATCACTTTTGGAACCCCTGATGGGATTTACTCTCCAGGGGAGAAGGGGGGACATGGACTTACTGAGAGTAAGGATTGACTATTACACTGTCCATTTGCAAAAAGAAACCGTATCAGCCACACAGGAATCCCAAGTCTACTGCAGCTTCATTATTATAGAAATTTTGCTGAATAAATGCAAATACTGATACAAAAATTAAAAACAAAACTAAATTTTATTTCGTCTATTTAAGCCTCCTTCTAGTAACAGCTGATGGAGATGTTTAACAATCTGGATAAATATGATCATTATTTAAGACAGTTATTGACTGGTTTAAAACAAACAAACAAAAATATAATTACTTGGTAATTTTTTTCCCCAAAATTCTATGCAGGATGATGAAGTCATAGATGCTAGAGGAAAGTTAAAAGAACATACAGGAATTCTACCTTTACATTACTGAAAAGGTTTGCATTTGTTAAGTGAATCAAATCTGATGACCTGCAAAATTTATATGAGACTTCTACATAATACACCATCACAGATAAAAATATGTTTCTAGAAATAGTTTAGGCAAACAAGTGCCTTTTAAGTCTGACTCTACAAATAGCTTTTGGCATACTTGTGTTTCGAAGGGTCAAAAATAATCAAAAACTTGTGATAGCTTCTTCCCATCACAGACAGAAAACAGCAGAGAGGAAGTAAGAGAAAGACTCCAAAGTTAATAAACCAGGGGTTGAGAAGTTATTTTAGTAAACTCTACGTGTTGGAAGCATAACAATACTATGTATATAAAAACCATGTTAGTTTGCTCCCTACACCACTGTCATAACTAATTATAGCAATACATCAGCATATGTTACAGATGCCAACAGTGGTAGCATTTATAGCATAGAGTATATATATTTCACAAGATACTTTCCACTGTCCTAAGTCACAACAGGAGCAGTTTTGGAAATAACCTGTTACCACTCCTCTACATGTTATTCTCTGATTATTCCTATCAGCAACATATGCATTTACACAACCAGGTAAGAATCCACTTATGTGTATTTTAAAAACTGGTGTCATCCCATGATTAATGTAATCATTTAGTTCTCCATGATAACAAAACTATTTCTAAATATTAGTAACAAGAAAACATCGATGCAAAATTAACAAGCTGATAAAAATTATGTGCTTTTGGAAAAACAATACTAGCATTTGAAAATACACAATGTATAAGTTGCACTGCTGATAATGTAACCAAAAAAAAAAAACCAACCCTGTTGTATTATTCACTGCAGCACACACAGAAAAAAAAGTGTCTCTCACAGCTAGCTAGCTACATGCATGCAAGAAAGAGGGTCAGAAAAATGAGTTCATTATTCCTGAATGTCTCCTGAATGTGTTGGTAATTGTAGCTGGCTCGTTCTATGTTTGTATAGGGAATTATTCCCTTTGTGAACTGGATGAATGGGAGACATCTCCAGGGGGCAAAGAAGATGATCAGAGAAGCAAAAAATTCCAATTACATCCATGGCACAACAGACTCTTGAAAAAAAATCTCCAAGTGTTTCAAGGCTTTTCAGAGAAAAAGAAAAACTAGCTTTACAAAGTACCCCTTGAAAAATCATTCAGTTGGACTTTTGGTATTTCTATTCCTTAAACAAATAAATATTTGAAAAGCATTTTATGCAAATTCAGTGACACAAACAAAAGTAATGTCACAGATTTAAACAGGCCCTGAAGGAAGTCCCCAGGGAACAGAAGTTAGTCTGCTTTTCACAGATGGCTGATAGTCAGTCTCTTTCACATCAGGTGCTAATACAAAGTGATCCATTTTCCTCATTAAAAAACACTACTATGACTATTTACTAATCACCATGTAATGTGGTGAAGATGCAAGCCCAGCACACAGTAACATACCTTAAAAATAAAATCAGTAACAAAAATACTCAGGAAGTACAGTTAAGAGGTCTTATGTTGAATTCCTGAAAAAAATAATTATATACTCATCATCAAAATTTCCCTCCTATGAAATTTCAGATTGGGATTGAGAAGAGATGAAGTATGCTCTGTGCCTCAGTCAAAAATCCTGGAAGACTGCCATTTTGAAGACAAAATTAGGAATAAAAGAGACGCTCCAGTAATAAAAGGTAATTTCCAAATCTTTGTCTTCCACTCTGTAAATACAGATTAGGCTACCCAAAACAGAAAAGGATATTCAAACTAATAAAAAAAAAAATCTCAAAAAAAAGGAAAATATATCTAAATGCCATTCCTGGAGTTCTTTACCAAATAACTTACTCATTCCCTATACAGAATATAAAATATATAAACAAATCCCAATGTGGTCATGGAATTCAGATCCTTATGGTGACCTTCCCTTCAGTTCCATGCCAGCAGACTGAAAGAAGGAAATGCACTGCTCAGTCTTACAGGAAATTAGGGTCACAAAATAAGTAAATCCTCTACTGAAGCAACAAAAGCACTGCTCTTTTAGAAACAAGTAATGATCATGACATCCAAATGGACCAAAGCTTGAACCATCTTTAATATACTTTCAAAAATTCAAAGCCTTGGGATCAGAAGAATTCAGAAGAGCCTTTACGCATACAGGAGTTCCCTTTAATTTTTCAGGAAGCCTGCAAGTAGTCTTAATGTAACAGGTAGTTTATTTTAAAAGTATACAGGTCTCACTACTGACCTGCTCTAGTTAAACAGGTAACTCATAAGCAGGCTCTCAACTTAGACTGTTTTTTTTGTTTTGTGATCTAGCTTCTGCGGATGGTGACTTTTTCAAGAGATACTGGAAAACAGACAACAATGGATTGTTTGAAATTAAATGCAGCCCTTACTTTAGGAAAGAATTAAGTGAGAGCTTTGAAATGCTTAATCTCAAGGAAATACAGATGTTTACAAGTACACAGATGTTTAAACAAATCCTTATTCGCTGATGGAAGATAACCGAAAGAGTTATCTTAAGGAACAAGTGTGTTTTAACACAAAGAATAAAAAACAAAATACCTGAGTATGGTTTAGCAACATGTTTTTATTTGCCCTGCTGCAGATTTCAACATTGAGTTTGAGTTCATTCTTTGGTTTTCACTACTGGCATTTCTAAGCCACTTACATACTTGAAATATAATATATTAATAAAACTTCTTACACCAAAATGAAACAGTCACTTTCCATTGTTAAATCTGAAAACATGAAACACTTGTTCCAGGCTGGGAAGGGGAATTCTTAAAATAGCTTATTTCCAGGCTTACACAGAAACTTCTGACAAGATGACATTATCATATTTGACACAGGAAGTGTTTCTTGGTATGAGGAATACAGAATAACAGATACAGTCAGTGTGCATACAGTGCTTTTTGACTCTTCAAAAATATTAATCTGAAGTCATAAAACTCTGATGTAAGTGTATTTGTATTCTTGAAATCTACTACAATAGATAACCCACAGCTGATAAAACTGTTATGTATCATTTTTTATGTAAGTACAGTGTACATTCTACCCTAATAGGAACAGACTTGCAACTTTAGCAGTGACATTAAAACAAACTTTAGTATTGACACTGCTGTACCGCAGTCGTGCTTTTATGCATTTAACAATATTTTAAAACTGAATATAACCAATACAAAAATTAAGGAAACTGAGTTAAAATGAAGATGTAGAGAGGCTCAGACAATGCTGAGAGCTGTGAAAAGACACCATGTGGAAAAGAAGCATGTAACATCTTAGGCTAGTGCAAGTGAGAGAAGAAAGGAAAAAAAAAAGATACAGTTTAAAAAATAAATTTAGGTAACGCTGTTAAAGGCACCAAGGCATTTTAGAACCTTTTGGAGTGTGAGAGGGGTTGTTTGTCTTGGTTTGGGGGCTTTTGCTTCTCTTACAACTCACATCAATCAAGGGAAGTTTATTCTCTATTCTTTTAACTAGGACAACAGGAAGAATACAGGGATGCAGTACTTGTATATTTATTGAAAAATATATAAAGAAGCTATGGCCAAGTCAAAAATTAAAGCTGAAGACAATTATGCATCAGGACCTGAACTGAAGAGTTGTTCTTGTATAAGCAAATTCCATAATTAAAGATCAGCTCTTTAAAAATCCCTCAAGAACCAGAACCAAGACTGGCATGACAGTGTTTACCTCACCACCACTGGTGAACTGCACACACCTTTACAGTAATCTGCAGGATCCTCTTGCTCCTCATCGTCGGACCCTAAAATCTCCTCCTCTGGCTCAGGCGGGGCGGGCTCCGGCAGGGGCGGAGGCGGGGGCGGGGGTGGAGGCGGAGGTGCAGAGGGAGCTTTCTGCTGAGGCTCTGGCCTGGAAATGGAAGAGAGAGCACACTTAGTAAAGAGCCTCCTCACTGGGGTAGCCCAGCCCTCCAGGGGGGATGAAAAACCATTGGGAAATAAAAAATGAAAAAAACACTGAAGCATCTCACATTCGTTCTCACTGTCACCTTTCGTATCCCTCTTGGGGAACCAGGGAGGCACGGACAGAGAGGAACCTGGCCAAACCAAGAGCAGCTCTCAAGTAAAAGAGCTTGCAAAAGATACATGAAATTCATAATCAGATACAGACAAGCTTTTGAAATTCCTGACGAGCAAATGAGACGTTAGGCCCATCTTCTTAAGCACAACTGAGAAGAAATATTTTTCAAAAAATATCAAGTTATTCAAAAGCTCCTGCCTGCTAGCTGCAGTAGGAAGGATCTCATTAATAGACAGCAAGAAACAATCTTCTAGAGACACTGACCCAAATCTGAATGCATTTTTCATTCTGTAGCTGCTGCCAACACTATTGAAAGCTGTATCAGTATACAAAATACTGAAAACATCTATTAGAAAGTAAGAGAAAAAAACTGATCTTCCTAGGTAGTCTACGATGCTCATCCCAGAGCATATGGCATGCTCTAATATGCACTAATTAATAAAGAAAACCAAAACAAAATCACCAAAGCCTGACACCACCAACCAAGAGATGGGTTTTTTTTTTTCTTGCAGCTCCAATTAAAAAAAAAAAAACCAACCAAAGTGAAACATATTTTATATCCTGTTCCAAAGAAAGCCATACTTGGTTCAACTACGAGCTACTCACATTTCAAAATTGAGTATTTTCAACAGACTTAAGTTCAGGGTTGAAGTGATATGACCTCTTTGTCATATAATTAAGAAAGCCTTCCCCAAACAGGTTGGTGCTGTTATTTATTGTATTCATACCTCTTACAAATAAAAAGTACATACTTTCCAAATACATTTGCAAAGTAACTAAAAGGATTTGTGCCATCAAAAGCTGCTATAACTTACATTTATATCTACTTCAAATTAACCACATCTGAAAACCACCATATTAACAGTACTTTGTCCTTCACGTCATAAAAAACCAGAAATCTGTAATTTGCTGATGTTTCAGCACCTAGAATTAAGATCCAAATACTTCCTTGATCATGAGTAAAAACTGTACTTATGTTTATCCCACTTCTAAGTCCTCTTCCTCATAATTCCTTTCTGTTTTTACACACTGCAATTGTTCAAGACAGACTGACAGAGTATTTGGTGTCAAAGAGAACATGGCTGGTCAGAAACAAATTCCACTGGCAACATTCACCACCTGCACAGCAGCTGCTGTTACGCCTTTGCTTTACAGGACATCACTGCAAGCTGCACGGAATACCAAATTTATCTGCCTGCTACCCCTTTCAGAATACAATTCTTCAGTCAATAAATGGTCAGATTTAAAAAGGAGTATTTTGAACTAATTTATCAATTATTTAAGTTATGATGAGAAATCTAATGAAATAAATTTATGTAATTTTTAAGCACATGAAACTAGACAGAATAGAAGAGAATGAAGGGATCCATTTGTAGGACAAACAATAAATATATTTGCAATGCTCCTACATAAATTATGTTGGTTGTTTGCCTCCCTCTTTCATTTCTGGCTCCCTACAGATATCTTTATCTGGTACACCGAGAGGAAAGTAAACTGCAAATGGAAAGTGTAGCAAATTCTCTGACCAGCTAATCTTACCACAACCCAGATTACTGGCCCTCCTGGTTTCATGAACCAGCCAGGTTTCACAGTGTCAGCAAGCTGACAGCTCCCACACCTGATCTGAAAGCTTTAATCCAACAAACCATCGTATAAGGATCTACACAAACCCTGAAACTTCATCTGCTAGACACAGGACCATTTTGGATACACAGATCAAGAACTATGAACACTTAAAAATTAAAAACTAACTGTTGGACTTGACGGCCTTAGAAGTCTTTTCCAGCCTAAATGATTCTACAAGCAACAAAAAAAAGAGCGCATAGTGAATAGCCTGCACTTCATCAATACATCTGAAAGCAGCGTGCCAGGAACAGAGGCACATCCACCAGTGCCTGGACTCCTTATTTTGGATGGTACCATCATCTTCCTTTGCTCTGACCACAAGTTTCCATGTTACTATTTTGGTCACATGAAATGGTACAACTATAGAAAAGCCCAGGGTAGGGTAGGGGAATGCAATATGGGGGTCTAAGTTCAAAAATTCATTGAAATTGTGCTGATTTTGGTTTTTAAGGTAACAACTACTTGCTCTATTTCTTTACATGACAGAAGTAATATTTTAAAGATAATTAGAAGCATTTCAGGAATTGAGATTCACACATTTTGTCACTCATTTTCAAATAAATATTAAGTAATACTAAGAATCTCCCTCTGAGACAGGAAGTATCCAGCACAAGATTTCAAAAAAACCCACAAGATAAATTTTTTCCTAGGGAAACAGGTTAAGAAAACAGGGTTGGTTCTGAGTCCTTCTCAAGCTACTGCATTTGATTTTGGTTTGAAAAGGGTTATTTTTCCTGTCTTCAATCCCAGTTGATTTTCATATTCAGGACTGTTTTCTTACTGTCCTTCGTGGACATCAGGAAGAAAAGAAAGATATTACCGTATTTCCTTCTGGAGTTATTTATAATTTTATCTGCAAATAACAAAACACTCCTTTAAACTGAGGAAGATCTTTGATTTGTCCATTTAGCTTTGCTTGCACCTTTTGGAGCAATCAAATATTAGTACAGAAACATGAGGGAAGGAAAGCAACATGCTGAGTTACATCAGTCAGACTACTAATTCTGCATTTTTGGCAACTTTTTCCTCTAGTTTAGAATTCTTAGCAAGAGATTCTTATTGTTCTTTAGTTTTGTTCACGTCTACTTTTCTAGGGTGTATGTAGAGACCAAGTCTTCAACACTTCACTTGACGGCTTAAATTTTGCCTACAGGTTGAGTAACTCATCCTGGCATCCCCGATCCTGCTCTTCTGCCAATTCATAGTTCCACAGTGTTAGGAAGGACATCAGTGAGATGATCAGTGAGCTCCAGTGTTGCTATTTCTTAGTAGCCCTTTTATTGAATTGCAAAGACAAGCTATGATGAATGCTTCAACAACATCTTCATTTGCAATTTATGGCACGAATATACAGTTTATTCAGCTCAGATTTCCTGTCCTCCAGTATAGTCTGCTAAAATGCAAATTATTTTTTCTTTAGAGTAGATTTTCAAACATCATTGGCATTAAAAAACCCAACCATTTAGAAAGCTGTGACTCACCAACATGCCTGTAATCTCCATTTCCTTTTTAGAAATATAATTGTCAAATACTATCATAACATCAAAAGCTATTCAACAACCATTATTTCAAGTTTTTGCTCTTTCTTATTCCTAAAATGCTATGTAATGATATGCATTAGGTAGCACATGCATGCAGAGATAAATACTAAACCTGCTTTTCTTTTTTCTGAAGTAATCACTTGGTACTCTGTGGTCTACCACTATTAGGTTGCTCATCACCATCCAAGCATAAACACTTAATTAACAGAAGAAGACAACACACCATTTCTAGAGTCCAAGTATTCTGTCAGCAGGTATGCACAGAACCGACCATCTCCACAGGCTACAATGACAAACCTTATAATTGTATTGAAAGAAACACTACAAACAATTAGCAAACACTAGCCAGCATTTTTTGTCTTTTAATTACCGTCTTTTCCGTAGACAAAAATAAATTTACAGCAAAGTCCAATCAAAACACAACTAAATCCTATTTTTAAATTGCTCTTAGAGGGAATACTTAGTAAAAGACAAAAGAAAAGCTGAAGTATTTCTCCTCTGCAGTGAACTTGAAGCAAAACACGTCAAAACCCTGCATGGAGTCTCACAAAAAACCAACTGCCCACTGTTATGAAACACAACATTTCTGACAACTTAATTTTACTGTTCTCCCTCATGGACATGTTGCTCCATGCTCCCACTGGGTAGCAGCCAACAGTAAAAGCAATCTCCTTAACATTCAAACCTTGAAATGCTGAGAAAATTACACTATGAATGGAAAAATCCATTCATTTTTTTGTTGTTGTTGATGTTGTGGGGTCATTTGTTATTATTCTGTTCTGAAAAAGGTAAAACAAGAGCAGTGATAGTGATTAAAATCACAAAATGCCTTCCATATGGGAAGCATCTGAACATACCAGAACTCTTCAGCCAGGAAAACAAGACAGGAGAGTGCTACAAAATCTTGAGAGATACAGAGAAAGAAAATAGGAAATGGCTGTCCACTGCCTCATCCCACACAAATTGGGCCAAGTTGACAGAAAATCCAAAGAAAAAAAAATTACTCACGCAATATGATGTTAAAAACTAAAGCGAACCTTTTTCCCTCGGATATCATGGATAAGAGAAGTTAGTTAAGTTCAAATAGGGCTCGAAAAAACTCATGGAAGAAATATCAGCTGATGGCTAACCCAGGAGCACCTTTGACTCGTGAAGCCCAGCAGCCTGAGAGCACTGGATGCGGAACAGTATTCAGCACACTGGGGCCCAACCCTGCACTCCTCCCCAGGAAACTGCTCCTGGCCCCAGAGGGAAGGTAGGTGAACTTCAGGTCTGTCCTCGTGCAGTCACTTCATCTTTTCCTCAACAAATGAATCATTTCCATTACTAAAAACCAAAGCAGACTTCAGGCCTCTTTATCCAAAACCCTCATAGACAAAAAGTATGTTTTTATTATGAAGTAATGGATAAGAATGTCTTGCAGGCAAGACTGCTATAGAACAAGACTACCTGAGGAAATCCTCATGTTCCCATGGGGAACAGGCATACAACAGCAGGAGTCCTTCTCTAGAACACTGTACTGCACACACAGTGACTACTAAACCTGCACCCGGATTCTCCTAACTTTAGGAAAGCATTGTCTCAGAAGGACACAGACTGTGTCAAATGAAAAAAAATTGTGAGACAGAAACTGGTCAGATTAAGCTAAGAACTACCTCAATCTGAGGGGAAAACAAAACTCCCCTTAAGATGAACACAACCAAAGACTTTTTTGCTAACAGAAAATGCAATTAAAATTAGGTTAAATGACTTCTTCATATATCTAATAAAATAAACTACGGAATAAACTATATTCTAACAATGTTATGAACCTTCTGACATGCCCACAGAGGTTCTAAAGGGAATTTCAATCTGAAGACGTAAAAAGAGGAAGCAAGGATGAGGGTGAGCATCAGAAGAATTACGCTTTAAGCTTCCCGAGAGATGGGAGCTTTATGAAATCCACTAGTGGGTGTGGGTCCATCAGCTATGCTTCTCTCCAGCTCCAGAAGGCAAAAGCTTTCGTGCTCCTGGGCAAGGCTCTCAAGGTTCTGGATAGTTGAAAGTCTGAAATCTCTATACATAAATTTCTTACAGCTGTTATTAATTCCTTAAAGACTCAGCTATTTGGATCTCTTTCTTGTTTGTTCAAATGGTGTCTGCTTTATGAGCTGAATTCTTGCCTGCTCTTTTTTCCCAAATGCAAATTTAGCTTAATTAGACAGGTGCCTTCTAACACTGAGCTCTTTGAACCGGAGGCAGCCTTAAATGGAGGCTTTCTAAATAAATCCACACACATAAAACAAAGAACAAAAAACATAAAAAAGATCAAAATAACTCTGAAGTTATCGCTCAAGGAACAAAATGATGTTGCATGTTTCAAATAAGATTTTAAGTGGATTATAATTCAGAGTATTTTTAAATTTTAATAGTTATGATAAATTATTTGTAATTAAATAATTCTTTTTAATTATGCCAGAGGT
Organism: Ifrita kowaldi; assembly: GCA_013398055.1. Classification (NCBI taxonomy): domain Eukaryota; kingdom Metazoa; phylum Chordata; class Aves; order Passeriformes; family Cinclosomatidae; genus Ifrita; species Ifrita kowaldi. The sequence continues at coordinate 28,892 of VZRS01013830.1, read as the reverse complement.
CATCTTACTGCTTTTAGAAACAAAGTCTACAAATCCAGAAGGAAACAGGGCATAAGGAGACACGTTTTTAACTAACTCCAAGAAATTGTTGATGTGAACTCCAGGGACAGCTTTGCTTTACATGAAAAGCACTATTTGTGTTCTTACTGTAGTACAAAATTGTACTACAACCTCCAATTCTAGAAAATTTATGCATAGAAACAGAGAGCGCTGGTATGTCAAAAGCATTAAGCGGTTTCTACATCTGGTCATTATCAAACAAAATTATCATTCCTCCTGGGACTGTTAACATTCCTTCCAAAGATACCATCCTACCATCAAACACCAGTAAAACTCCATCCCAGAACGGAGCAGGCTGAGACACAGTAGCTTTCGTAAGCTCAAACAGCAACACAGAATGAATTTTTCATTCCCATCTTGCTTACTAGTCTTTTGGAGGCCACCTTGGGCACACTTGAAGTCCAAGTGAAATGCCAAGGAACACTGCCTTCTTCCGTTCAAAACAACGGCTACTATAAATAAATGCCATTTCACGCAGCAAGTACTGCAGCTTTACCACGCCACTGCTCCAGCCCAGCATCACAGGGGAGAGCACATCCCCACGGGCAGAGCTGAGGGGACCCAGGAGCAGCCTACCATTACAACAAATCACACTTAGGATGAAGAAGTAAAGTCTGCCAAGCTCAGGAGGCAGCTCTTACTGTCTTTCTCTGACACAGTTACAGCAAGTTCCCAGAAGTAACTGGTTTCAACCTCTGCAAGTCAGTCCCAAATGAAATTTTGTTCTTGACAAATGCAATTCTGTTAAACTGTTATTAAGACAGTCAACCAGAAGCCAAATCTACCCAGAAAGCCTCAAGCTTAATTGGACTTGCCAAAGTAATGTGTTTTCTTCCTCAAATACTGTTTTTCTCGCAGAGTTGTATTTTCCAGACGATTCATCCATTACAGACTTGCAAAGGAAAAAAGCTGTCAACAGTTAATTAAAAAATAAAGACTCACCTGGCAGCACAAAATGAAAATATATAAACAGATAGATACTCAGCACCTTACCTGTATTTCTAGTCATCAGTAAAGTGTTGTAAACGCTGAGAATGTTAAAATCATAGAATACCTTGAGTTGGAACGAACCAAGCAGCATCACCAAATCCAAGTCCTGGTCCTTCAGAGCCCCAGAAATCACATCATGTGCCTGAACATTTTGTCCAAATGATTCTTAACTCTGACAGGCTTGGTGCTGTGACCATTTCCCTGGGGTTCCAGTGCCCAACCACCGTCTGGGTGAAGAACTTTTTCCTAATATCCAACTTAAACCTCCCTTGACTCACTTCACACCACTTCCCCAAGTCCTGTCACTGATCATGAGAGTGAAGAGATCAGTAACACACCTTCTGCAGAAGAGCTGACTGTCAGACCCAGCTTCACAGAGAAGCATCAGGCACTGGGCAACCTGACACCTAAAGAGCTACACCTACCATCAGGTTTGTCTGGATGGAGGTCCCTGTCACAGCTGTAACTCCATGCAGTGACTCCAGCAGCGACTCCAGCAGCTACAGGGGAATGAGCTCTGAGGCGTGACCAGACCGACCCTGAGCAAGTGCTCACTACTGAGACTGGGGATCAGGGTGCCTCTTGGTGCCCTTCTGCACCAGCTACTGAGTCTGTCCATTGCCTCTGTTAGCAGCTCCCAGACATCATGGTCTGGTGCCTGGTTCCTGGGTTGCGTGTACTTGATTCTTTCACTCCACCAGTGGAATGGCCTCCTATGAGAGGAGCCTTTCTCCATGCCCTATTTGCCTACTGGGGTTGCTTGCACTCACTAGGGGCTACATTTCATAAGCATGGGGGTGGTTACACTGCATTTCAATCTCCCACCGCTGCTCTGGCAACACCCAAGTCTCATCAGTAGGTCCCACAAGAGCTTTTGGCTACCACAAATTAAGAAATTCCAAAGAGCCAAAGAGGAGAAACACAGCTGTCATAAATCCATGTACCGTGCACTGATCAATGGAGAATACGGTTTCTTATATGTGCATCCTAACATGTCAAAATGAAACCTCCACCTGAAGTACGTCAGACATGGAATACCACTCCAATGCAATGATAAAAAATTAGTTAAAAAATAAGCTAATCTCATAAAGCACACATGAAGCTTCACCTTCTTCAAATTCTCTTGCTACAAGAGTCCCCTCTCATGCTGCACAGCTTTTCCTCTATCTATGTGCAGGAACCTCCACTTCTGACCAACAGGGCAACCTAACAGAAAACACTGGCAGACGGTGACAGAAATGGCCACTATTTAGACTTCTTTTTCCTCTCACTATGGCCACACGATGGATTACTTTTAACAGAATGACTCACGAGTGTATAAATGGAAATTAATTTTTGACTTTCTTTCCGGCATGTTATGTTGTAGTATTTAATTCCTGCCTTTCTCTTTGGCATGTTAAATTATAGTGTCTCTAGTCTTTCTATTAATAAGATATATTCAGAAAACATGCTGTTGTTGCTTCAGTATCCTACAGTTGCCACTGGCAACAAATTTACAAGTTTTGAAGAGGGGGAACAAGCACCCTCTGCTCTCCAACAGCCCTAACTGACCCTGGAGAAGTTAGCAGATTTAACTTGATTTGGCACCAAAACCACTTAAGTAACTGACCCTTTGAGGTCAAATATGGACTGAAATACGAACTCATAACTAAATTACAAAATAGGGGATTTAGTCTTTATCACAAGACAGTAACTCCTTCAAGGAAGTATATATTCCATTTTTATGTTAGAAACCATATGAAGACAACCGAAGACAAATGAAGCAAAACGAGCTGAAGTAAACCAATAAATGCAGTGTTTCACAACCTTTTTTACCTATTTAACAGCCTAGTAGAAAACATTTCATAGGAACAGGAAAATTGTAACCCTTCACTTAATATCAAATGCAGTCAAGCAGCAGAGTACCTCTTGCCTTTGGTTGGTTGGTTTTTTTCTGACCCCTAACGCACCCTGGTAAAATGTAATCCTAACTTCATGTGATCATCTCAGTGCAAAAATGCATTTTTCATGCCCATGTTTACTTAATGTTTAAAAGACCGATTCATCCTGTTAAGTGCAAATGCATCATGCTCTGGATTATGTCTGGGAACTCAGTTCTTCAGGCAATGAGAAAAGGGTAATCAGACAGGCATTTTGGATTGGACAAACACTGAGGGACATAAGTGGTGGGTGAAAAAAACAGAGCCTGAAGGAACAAGGTTGCATGACTAAGTCAGCAATCAGAAGAACCTCTCTGTCTGCAGCAAATACAAACATTCACTGCAGTGATAAATTCCGAATGCACCAGCTGGAACTCTACTGATACCTAACTCCTCCTTGTTAACCTTGCTTTCAACAAGCTGAAACAAGCATCTAACACGAACTCTTTACGTTAACAATCGTAACTCCTTTTCACTAACAGGCTTTCTTTCAAAATAAAGAATTAATCTCAATCCTTCAAAAACACACAATTCCTCTTCCAAACTTCCAACTTCCAGTACCATTTCCTCTATAAAACAAGAGTTTTAATAAATCTCTTCATAATTCCTACTAGCATTTTATGAAAGTACCCAGCTTGCACTGCAGTATCAGTAAAACTGATAAAAGAAAGCTAAACAAGCAACTCAAAACATTTTAACTTAATTATTAGACAAAAGTTGCAAAGATGCCTATCATGTAAAGTTTTTTTGCTAGTGTTCAATAATCAGTTATATTCTTCCATTTTGGGTACATGTGGTCATAAGTACAATATATGAAATGTCTGCTTTGAGTGTCTCTCTGTATATTGCTCATTCATGTTAAATTAAGCATTGATTTTCCTAACAGAAATAAGTAAAAGCAGCAAAAAGATTGCCAAGTCCAGCTGCAGTCGAAAGCACGCAAATGGAAAAATCACAGATATGTTTTTCACAAAAACTCATTCTCACCAACACAGATAAATAACAAGCAGCTGGTTTTAGCTTCATGACCATGTAGTCTTTCTGTCTTCTTGTCTTCATAGAGGCAGTAACAATTGTTACTCTTCAGACACATGAAAACACACTTTTATTCGGATAATTTTGATAAACTGATCTTCAAGAAAGCAGTTACTTAAGCTCCTTGGGTTAAAAAGTATCTTTTTTCAAGTGCCTGGATCTCTGATTTTTTGTTGTTGTTGTTGTTAGTTTACTTTTCATACTTCTTAATGCAAAACTTCAGCTGATCTCTTGCCCAACAACCCCACAGGACATGGCATATTTTATTTATTTTATGCAGAAGTTGTTTCCAAAATCCACTGCATTCAGCATGCTCTCCTGTCACATTCCCTCAATGAAGAGGTCATCATTCTCAGTCTGTAAGACCCCTCCACGTGCCCTTTGACTTTCCAGATGTTTCCAGGGAACTGCCTTTCCATCCCTTATTCCCATCAACCATTTGTCTTGGGGGCTGTAGGAGCAATTTTGGAGGTTTCCATTATTTTTACAGCTTGCAAGTGAAGGACCTTTCATTTGACTAGATCTTCAACAAGCAAGCAGCCATTTCAGTAGACTTAGGAAAGTCACCCCAGTATTACGGAGCACCGTCCAGCTGGCTTGAATGAGGCAATTTTGGATACTAAATACTGTGACAATTCCTGTTGAGATTTTCAGAATCTATTTTGTGTCAGCAAGTCTGAGAATAAGGGTTATCAGACCATCTGACTCATCCCAGCCTTGGCATGCTTTACCTCACAGCATGGATGCTGGATGACTCACTTACTGGAATATTCCTATTTCCAACAGCAAGAGAGAGTCTCATCCACGGTGGAAAAGCATTCAAGGAATCCCAGCTGTCGTGATATCCCAGATGAACTGTCTCCTTTGTAGAGAAGATGCAACTGTTCAAGAGGCACCTGCTTCTGAGAGTGAGATCTTTCCATATCCTGTGTCTTGCTACCAGAACGCTGTGACTGAAGCTTCCTCCACCAGGGCAGTAAACTCTACAGCTCAGGAAAGGAAGTTCATCTTGTAAAGCTAAATTCTGGACCCAGTTTACAACAGGAAGTGGACAGCAACTATTATTTCCATGAGGCTACAGCCTCCAGTTCACTTCTTCTCCAGGGGTAACTTTATCTCAGGATTTCTCAGGGAAGGACAATGGTGTCTGCTGCACCCGATCCCACACAGAGCTGTCTGAAAAACTGAACAACTTTCCTATTCTAGGTTTCAAAAGTCAAATGAGCAGGATGATTGGCATGCACAATAAAGATGAGAAACACTGTGGTGCTGAGTTCTAATGGCAGTAAAAGACCCTGATAGCATGACTCCAAACCCATGACATTTTACAAGCAGAAACTGAGGTCCAAGGAATATGGCAAGCTTACTGCTGCTGAAAATGTAAATGTTTAGGCTTTATGTTGGTGACAAAGCTTCTGATCTGACTGGCTCTAAAACTATGACACACTACATGTTTGTGATGTGCCACTGCCATGACTTTCACTGAGACAGTGTCAAAGGCAGCTAAAGTCTTCTTTGCCACTGGCTCACTAACAAGCCTCAGAGAAGTCTCCAAGCTATACAGACTCTCAGTAATAATGAGCAGAAAAGAGCTGAAGGAAACTCTGAGTAGAATCACTGTGTTTCAGAAGACAAGGCTAAGAAGAACTGGAAGCTCAGAAGGTTCATCTCTCCTTAAGTACCTATAGTTACTGCAGAGGCAAAGCTGGTTTTCTCCTCCTAAATGAGGATGTGTATATGCAGCCAGTGCCACTGTGCACACAGGCTATCACTGAGAGTTCTGATTTGCTAAACCTCTGAAAACATGATAGCTGAAGCACAGGCTGATTGCAGGATGGGATGGAGATATTCCAGTATAAAATGAGACATCCTTAAATCATCAGCATGACAAGGTAGCCAATCCTTGGACAGCTGTAAAATCAAGCTTAATCCTGACTGATAGTGCGGGTGCCAGACATAGGAAGAGGCTAATATTCTTCCATGAACATTTTATCTACTTGGATTTCTACAAGAGTCCCAGCTAGGGTAAATCAGCTCCCTTTAGACATTTGATGAATTGTTGCTAGGCAACATCAGACACAGACTAACTGTATAGTGCCAGGGTTGGGAAAGAAAGATGATGATTCATAGGGATGAACAGAGCCCTTCACACTTCTAAAGAATACTGCTTCCAGTTCGGTTCATCTTCTCAGAACATCCCACTTCACTGAGGTGGAGCAAGTACTTTGCGTGTAGGAGGAATACGGAAATTCGAAGAGATCACAGAACCATTCGGGTCAGAGAAGATCTTTAAGGTCACCAAGTCCAACCATTAACCCAGCACTGTCAAGTCCACCACTAACTCATGTCCCTAAGTGCCACATCTACACATCTTTTAGACACCTCCAGGGTTGGTGACTCAACCACCCACTCAACAGTCAAGATGAGCAAAGCTTCACCCTAGTCACATCAGAACTGCAGGCTTAAGAACTCCCTCCCCTTAATGAGTCCTAGTACTAAGTACCACTGAAAGATAACAAGAGGGCTGAAAGAACAAACTAGCAAGGATTATCTTTTGGAAATCCAGAAATAATAAAGAAAACCAGAGTGAAAGGACTGCCACAAAAAAAAAGAAAAACATTTTTCTTTAAGTCCTCAAAGTCCTTTGTGAAAATGATTTGAAAGGATTTCAGAAGGTGAAAACTAGAATGAAAAGGCTACAAGACTACGTCTCAGTCTATTTTGCCTGTTTTGCCTCACTACAAAACTTCCCTTGTCCTCAGTACATATATAAGTCTCCTTGCTATTTCCATGCAAATATAGCAGTTATAATTGTGTATATATTTAACAGTGGCTTTCTGTAATGTTAGATAAAACTAAAAATTTATTTTCTATTGCAAACAGCAAACAATAGGTTTCCATTTCTATTATTAGACGTATCTACTTATCCAACAAATTTACAAAAATTGCTAGATGCTTTTGTGCCTTGAAATACATTTCCTGTCTAAAAATGTAGGTCTGCATCTCTTCCCTTGCATAAAAATACCAACCACAGCACAGCATCAGCCTTTCTCCCAGTGCCACCGCGTTGCCATGGAAACTGGACCAGATTTCGACTGCCAACATAGGTTCCATGTAAGCAGGAAATGCGCTTAAGTAATATTTATATAATATGCAACAGAGAACATATATACAACATTTAGACTTCATTGGAGGCCTCCAGACTGGCTGAAGCAGCTTTAAGTATTCTCAGACTATTTTTATCAGATATATAAAGTATATTTTTATTACTAGCCTCAAAAAGATAACATAGGAAATGCACACGTATGTGGAATTCAGTATATTCCTTTCTTCTTGTTTTTACTGAAAAAGACAGACAAGCTCCATACGTCATCAGTAAATAAGATCATCAATTGCCCTGTGAAAAAACTAGAAGTTAATTTATTCCTTTAAGAGTCTTACTCTCAAAATGGCATGATAGTAGACTATGAAGGCTATTTTGTATAACGCAATCTGAAACAAGGGAAAGCCAACCTAACCTTCAGCATTCCTCCGCTTTTAATAGGATGGCATGTCTTTCTTCTCTTTCCCCCCGCTCCCTTTAAAAAAATTTCCTGTAAAAATATTGCCATAAAAACACTGCCCCACAATTCTAGTGGGGGTTTGGTGTCGTTTTTTTTCCTCTGAATACAAGCTGTGTATGCCCACAAGCACTGAAGGGACCTCTGGAGATCATCTGGTCCAACATCCTTGCTGCTCCAGCCAAACCACCGAGAGTCAGCTGTCCAGAACCATCTCCAGAAGGCTTACCTGGAATATCTCCAAGGATGGAGATTCTACCACCTCTCTCACGGGCAACCAACACTTGCTGGTGCTCATCTTTCAGCCCTAGGCATGAGATCAGGAGACATTTTCAAACTTCTAAACAGCAAACAATCCACTAAATGATGCCCAAAATACACTTTCAATACCAAAACAACTTTATTAGGCAGCCTACTGTAAAATGACGTAACACAAAATACCTTTCAAGACTATTTAAAGGGGTGGTAAATGCTGCAGAGACTTTCACGCAGAAGTAAAGAAACTAAGTCTAATTTCTGTCACCATTTTAGACTCTCTTAGAACAGTGTTTCAAAGGTAACATGTTACAAAAAGAACTACTGCTCTTAAGCAATTTTTTTTTTCTGGAAGTATTTATTCCTAGAAATATCAGAGTGGGAGACACAGAGGCTACACATACTCTCCACGTGCAGACAACATGAGGAAGACTCAAAAGCTGCTTCAAATCCTTCATATGCACAATCAGAAATGTAGTTTTCACTTCAAGTCGGTAGTTCTTCCCTATACCGTAAAGCCAATACCCAAAATCTATTACAAGAGTCAAGTCTTACCGTCTTGCTCACCTTTATAGTCCTTCTTCCAAACAAAATGCTTTAAAGTTGCAAACATTAACTGGAATGAATTATCTTGAGGGCAGAAACCTCATAAAAAGGAGCAGATGCAGGAACTTGAGCACAATGTTATTTAAAGGGCTATTCTAGGTCAGTTCAGTGATCCACACAGACCAATAACCTATATTTAGAAAAACAGCTACATGCAGATGTCAAAAGAAAAGCATAAGAGCAAATAAGCACACAGGGATCCTTCCTCCCATAAGCAGTTCCGTGGTCTCCAGAAAATGGCAGCTCAGAGGCCACCAGATGGGATTCCTGTGTATTTAGTAACTCCCACCTGATGTTTACTCTGTAAATCTATCCAGTTCCCCTCTGAGCAAATGGAAACTTCTAACATCCATCTCATATGGCATGGCGTGGAATTCCAGAGCATACTTACACCTTTTCCAAAAGATCATCACCTCGTGTTTGTTCTGTATCTGCCATCTCGTAGCTTCAACTGATACCCTCTGATTCTTGTCCTGAAAGCCTGCGAACATTCATTCTGCAGTCACCTTCTTCCTGGCACACAATTTTAGAGACATCTACTGTACACCCTCTGCCATCTGTTTGTCAGCCTTGAAGAGTCCTACTCAATTTTGTCTTTCCTCACAGGAAAGCTGCTCTACAATTCAAGATCCTACCCTTCACTCTTCCCTGAACCCTGTCATGCTATACTCTTTGTACGCAATATTCCACAGGCAACGTGTGGACGGGGTATATTTTGATACAATGACATTTTCTACCATGTTGTCTCCTCCATTGTTTCTAATCATGTATTTGCCTCTTTTTATCGCTACTGAGCACAAAGCTGATGCTTTTCTGAAACATCTATTTCAACAGTAGTTCCCTAAATAATGATTATCACCTCAGAATCCTTTATTTTATATGAAAAGTTATGATTATTTCTCAGTGTGTAGTGCTTCAACATTTATCTAGGCTGAGCTTCATTTGCCATTTTGACATCCAAAATGCTGGTATGAGTATGGTGAACTGGGCCTGATGTAGCTTTTTTGACCAAGATCCACTAAGACAAAAATGAAAAGGAAGAAATGCATATACTTCCATCACATAATATAACCAAAAGAAGTTTCTTTGTATGTTCTGGAAAACAAAGATTTGATTGGTTTTTTGTTTGTTTCTAACATCCTAGGTCTATGACTAGCTCTTATAACTGTGACTCCCCAGAACTGTCTAATTATTTTCTAATGAGAGTGTGATTATGGTATGAGTTATTAGATCTTTAAATAGAAGCAGATTAATCAGTAGATCTAAAAGGAAATGACATTTCCTTTTAAAATATCATTTTACATAAAAATAATTATGTACCTCATGAATTTTAAATAAATAAGATTCTAGAATTGTAAGAGACCTGAAATTAAAAATATTTACCAAAGTCATAACCAAAGACTCCCGCTCTGCTTTAGTTAACATTGGACAGCCCCACAAAACATATGCTTTGCAAAAGAATGCAGAGAAGACATATTCTCTAAAATAATTTTATCTTTGGCTCAAAGATACTACTCAGGTGTCATCTCTATTGGAAAGAACATACGCAATTTATAGTATAACCTGGGACTTCAAAACAGTCATCACATCCATAGAAATTCAAGTTTAAATAATTGTCATTGACAGGAAGAAAGTATCAACATGAAATACTAGGAAGTACAGACTAAACTAGAAGAGAATAGTGCTCATAATCACAATTCTGAAGCCATATGCCAGGAAGATAAAACGTACCTACCTAATTTAGAAAGGTGAGGAGATTAGAAACTAGAACGTAGAAACCTAGCTGACTTCAACTGTCTACAACAATGGCAGAAAAAAAGGGCAGTTTACAAATTAGGCAACTAGTAAAAATAGGTATTTAATTTCAAGTGAATTAGTGTTATATTAATGAATGAATAAACTTTATTATAAAAATAATTTTGCTTTTTTATGGGGAGATTGTAACAATTGAGAGATGGGGCTAGCTAAATTTCAGCAGTAACTGTTTACACTCCCACAATATGAATAAAATGAACCACACATGTCACAAAATTAAGTTTTGATCAGAAAAACTGTACTTCTCTGGAAACAGCTGCATTAATAATATCCTAGTGACAGTAGGTAAAGATAATTGAGAACAATTTAAAAATCAATCGTTTGGGCTTCACTGCTAGCTATTTACAGAAGCCAAGGATCAGTGTAGGCCAGACAGCTCCAAGCTTAAAGCAGATTCCAGCTCAGCAGTCTAGAGAAGATAGCAGTTTCTTCAGGCAGTTTACAAATTAGTAGAAGTCTTCCATGTGTTAGTAGCAAGGCAATATACTGAAAATTTTTTTAAGTTTTGCAGTGTAGTATGTTCTATTTTAATTTCATTATTACAACTGCAAAGAGACCTGGACTATATAACATTATTTATTGTTTTTCAGGTGACTGGAATATATCCAAATAAAGATCCTACAAAATTATAGCAAGCTGCAACTTAAACAAATAACACAAAAAAGAAATTTTCCCTTCGGCTATTTCTGTACAAACTGCTTTTCTCAGAGATACCTGTTATTTACCTATGTCTATCATTAAATAAAAAGTAAAAAATCTTTATGAATCATTAAGATCTATAAAAATGAATAATAAACCAATTCTAGTTTGAAAGCAGCTGCTTCTCCGTGCAAATGAGAACTCCAGTACCAGAGTGGTCTTTGTTCACATAATCTGACATTCAGCAGCATTCTCAGCTGTACCTTCCACAAAAGGTGTACTTTCCACTGCACATGAACAATGCACACATTTGTCAGTACTGCCAGGAATTTCAAGAGCAACTGGGCAAAATACACACATACAAAATACATGGGTAATAAATACAGCTAAATTAATAGGAATTAATCCTTATATGAAAACTGCTTTTTAAATATAAAATACTAGTTTGCACTTAAAATTCATGGTAAACCTCAAGAAGCTTGCTCTTTCTCAAAAAATTTTTTCTGTCCAATCCCACTGGAAAAAGCACTACACTACCTTACGTGCTAACACACAATTACATGTAGTTGAAATGGTGACAAATAATACTTCATAATAATCAGTGACCAGATGGAAAATTGTTATTATAAAGTGGGGCTTAAGCCCTGTGGATATTTCATGTCTGTTTGGGGCTTTTTCTCAATCTGTAGAGTAAAATACAAATCTAAGACAGGACAAAGATAGGTGAAGGAATACTTCCCTGCTGATCTTCAAGTCTTTGCTCACTCCAGCCTCTCCACACAGAGCCTTCAGCTGACCCAGCCCAGCAAGAGCAGAAAACAGTCGTAAGGTATAAACAGGAAGATTCATTCATTTATTTCCTGTAAATTTTCTGACTCTGCTAAGTGTTTAGATCAATTAAAGGAAAACAGAGACATAAGAAATGTGACATAGCTCACGTTTTCCTGCCTGGTTGTGAACTGTGACTGCAACTGCAGGTACCATGGCCTCCACTAAAAGAAAGGCTTTTGGTTCAAGAGTAGAGATCACAGCAAGAGGAGTGTGTAGGTACAAAGATTTTACTTCAGTTGAAAGGCAAAAAACCCCTTCATTGTTTTGCCCCTTCAGCCTTGGCCCCTCCTTTTTTGCCATTTATTTCAGGCATTTATCTCTGGTAATTATATTTAATACTCAGTTAACTGATACACTATCCCCATGAAAGTAAACCAAAATCTTCCTCCGAAAATGTCAGGAGTAGACAAAAATTAAGCACTCCCTCTCTCCTTTTGCAAAGTATAAGCTGGTTAAGGGCCTATGAAAAACTAATTTGCAAAACATGGTTCTTAAAACTCTCAACCCTGATAAGTAAAGGAAGGACCAGAATGCATTATCACTCTGGGTACTGCAATGAAATGAAAATGTCAAGAACATACACATATACAAGCAAAGCAACATGCACACACAACACCAACACAGATGCCTCAAAAGGTACATAATTTTGAGGGTTTTTTTACCTTTTCAAAAAACAGATTTGATACACAGCCACCACACAATTTCTAAGCTCCAGGCGTTTTTTAGTCTGTCAGATATAACGAAAGCAAAAGATAATCATACTGATTCTGTAGATGACAAAATTATGCATGCAAATTTTGTTCAGGTTGAGGAAATTCTCAGGAACCAGAAACAATGTGAGCAAAACTGCTGTTACAGTTTTAACAAAAATATGGCAATAATTTGCATTGCAATCAATGTGCAGTGCACAACACATGTAGACTCCACAGTGAAATAGAACAGTATTACTTGCTCCTTACAAAACAAATCTAGGATTTCAGGGCCACACAAATACTGGGGGTGAGGACCTCAGGAATCATAGCGTGAGACTTTATTACAGATGTCCTCTAAGAAACACAGAAAATTATCTGAAAACAGGTTTGAGGGAAAATCAAAAGCTTTCAATTTTCTTTACATTACCTGTCAATTGTATATTTATATCTGGCTTAGTAAGGATTTTCTTTTAAAACTGAAATGCAGCAGTCAGGCTGCATGTTTGTACAGGAATGGTTCTTTAGGAAAAAGTGGAAATATTAGAAAACATTACTTGTTTGCTGCACTGTTACTTCCCATGCTCTACTTACGGTTGTTTAATTAATTCTTTTAGAGTTAGGGGGGTTTTTTTAATTCTTCAGAGAAAATGAGAACCAGGATGCATGTACTCTTAGTGCTACATGTGACTACACCTCAGAGAGAGATCGAACTACAGCATTCTCCTACTCATATATGCACTGTAAACTGAATTAATCACCTCAAAGGCAGCTGCAGACTGCCCTGTCTCCATTCCCAGAGGTGGAGGAGCCAGGACAGAAACAAGTGAAGGGGTAGGGCCTGCAAAGCCATACTTTTTTTAATACAGAAGAGAATATTGGTGAGGCAACACACGTGAAATGAGTTGCTACATTTTGGTTTTCTCAGCTTCTGACAGTTCTGCAAGGCTAAATAACCAAGCATATGATTCCACGCCTAAAAAAGGTTTATGGATACAGACTTAAGAGAAAACCCTACAATGCCTGCAATATTCTGACATTTTGGTTTTTCAACTTAAATTACATTGCTCTTTGAAAGATACTGGAAGAAATTCACTAGTGGGAAGTAATTTGCTGCTGGAAAAGATCAATTCTAAAAATGAATAGACTGTTAAAAACCCCAGATTTACTAAGCAATCTACCTGAAAAGCACAGGTATTTGAAACATGCTGGTTTTATTTAGCCTATGGCCAAAAATAAAGTAACAGTTCTTCTGCCTGCTTCCTTCTTCTATCTCAGATCAAGTAACCACCAGGAGCTATGCCCAAACGACCCACAATAATTTGCTCAACTTAAAACTTCACAGATTTTTTTTTTACTGTAAAATTGCATGAGCTTAAATAAAACTAGTAAATTCAACTTCTACAAGCTAAAAATTACTGTAAATCAAATTTAAAAGGCATGTAATGATCGTGTCATTAAGTATGCTGCTGCACTAGTGACTACAAAGACTGGACAAACTCCTCTGCAAGAAGTCAAATGCTTAAGGTCAAAGAGAGAATGTGGCTATGAACAATGTGTTCCCTTCCATATTTTTCCTCTAAACCAAAATAATGAAAAAAAAATCAAGAATAGCAAGTAACTTAAAAAATCTATTTTCTTAGAAATACACTCTTGCAGGTCCCATTTTTACAGCTCAATAACCAGTTCAAACCAAAGGAGGCCATGTTTTGCAGAACCAGCCTCCTAAAATAAACATGCAAAAAGGACAGGAAAGTTCAAAAACTACTGCTGCAAGAGTGTATGAATAGAACAGCAAGTGACAGTTTTGGAAGTCTGCTTTCCGAACAGCAGAATCTGCCCTCAATTCTCTCAGGATAGGGCCTGTAGTTAAATCAAAACATGTCTAAATAGAGGGTCTAATCCGCACTGAAAATTTTTAAATGTGGGGACACTCTTCTGCCATGATAAGCCATACTTCAAAAAGACTTAAACCTAAGTGACATAACATGAACAGCTCTTAAGCTGTTATCTCTCTTACTCCTCACACCTAATCTAATCTACAATAATTTGGAAACATTGCAAATAATTATGTCATTTTAAAAGGACAAATTATCCTGAATAGTAGGATATAGAAATATTTTATGAAAATTTTAAAAGGACAGTCAAACATCAAAATGCAAAATAAAGTCACTCAGCATTTTTTATAGGACTCAGCCTTCACCTGCAAGCGTATCATGGTGGTGTTAAAACTGTAAAAGCAGAAAAAAGATCAGCAAAAATCTTTTAATAAACAGCTCTTGATACTGGGAATGATAAGCAGGCTAGTATTCAGGCTCAGAGTTGTTCAACCAATCTGATAGTAAGTTGGTTCTTGTTAGAGCTAAGGAAAAAGCTCTAAGCCCAAAGATATGTTCACTTTTTCTAAGTAATTTGATCTAATAAAAGCATAAAGTATTCTGTAATTTTAACAGTTTGCATTGCAAAGTTATTTCAGAAAAACACTCTCTTGCCTGTATCCATCCGGATGATGGACAAAGCAATTGTGTGCAGTTGTAGCAATAATTCTTCTGCACACAGACAACGCAGAAATCTTCAGATAAAGGCTCACAGATTTGCCTTCATTTCTCCAGGAGGTGCCTTTCAGCACTTCCTCAGTGGCAGCTGCTCCAGAACAACACCTCCGTGCTCACTACAGGAAGAGCTCTCCAGTAGGCTGGCTGCCAGGCCCTCGGGCTCAGCTCCATGTCCTGCTGCCCAGCACATCCACCGGCTCTCTGCAGGGTGAGATCTCCACACTCCTCCCTGGCACTGAGTCCCAGGAACCTGGGAAGAGCACGGGAAGTGTGAGAAGCGCCTGAGCAGGTACACACTGAAGAGCAGAGGTAGCTCCAGGCACAGGTACCCCAGGCACAGCCTGCCTGGGGAGCACTCCAAAGGCACTGAAGGCACAGTAGGGGATGCTCTGCAGTCCCCATGAAGTCCTGTCATTACACCTCTACCCACACAGTAAGGTTAGACGACTACAGATAATGGCAGCCTTATCAGCACAACCAGGGAGCTTTAGCAGAAAAGTGGAGATGCCACCTTTGAACATAAAAAGCTGAGTGCTTCTGAAGGACCTACTGCTCGTATTATGGATTCTTTGCCCTCTTAAATTATGGTAGGAGGGGAGAGAAATTGCTGTAGTAGAGAAATATAACATGAAGGCATCCAATTCAGACTCTCATTTTATACCTAAGATTAAAAAAATGTTCTCATAAGAAACAGGATCATTGCATTTCCATTGTAATTACTGAATGTACACTTACATGAAAACAAAGCCTGGAGTTTAAGTCACTTGCCAAAATATTACACTCTTTCCAAAATCAAAGGAGTTCTTTTTAAAATAAAACTAAGCATCACTGGCAAGGCCTGACAGTCAATGGGCTGATTAAGAAAGGAGGTTCTTTGTAACAACACTGTAGAACAGTCTGTGTAAAAAAACAGGCTAAAGATAACCTTGAATTTTCTGAGAAAGAGTCTAGCAAAACAGAACAAATTAACTGTGTTTCTATGAGGATTTTTTTTTCTCCCTTCTTGCAGAAGGAAGAAACTGCAGTCCAGAGTCACACGGCTTACACAGTACTCTAAATCCAGAGTACGCCACTTGCCTTCAAAACTGCAAATGGGTCTGGCTGAGTACAATCTTACTCTTCAGCACTGCCCATGAACTGTCATTCAGATTAAAAAAAAATTAAAAAATACAGACAAGTGGGTGTAATATTCAGGCAGCATGTGCCACACGTACACAGTGGTGAAAGGGAACTCAGCAGTCGATAAGGCACTATTAACATCTATAAAAAACTTCACAACTAAGCTTACAAAAATGCTTTTTCCTATTGCTACAAAAAAAGCAGTGGTGTAACGTATTTTTACACAAGGGTGATTTTCAGCATTTTAAAGCATTGCTAAAGCTCTGGACAAACACTGCATCACTGAAAATGGCTTGTAGCTTTCAGTAAATAAATTAGTGCGTGGGTGCCACCAAAAACTGTATGGCAATACTATGGCAAACAGAGACTGAAGTTACTCGCAAGACTGTAGTCACATTTCTGTGAGAGAGACTGAAACTAAGCTGGGAAATCAAAACAGAGATCTGAAACAGACATAAGTGACAAGATGAATGTGATGTCAGCTACCATATGCAAGAATCAGAGAATGGAATCTGTACACCAGTTATGAAAACAGGAAAGCAATAGTTGAATCTACTTAGATTTAAAATGGACCCCATTCATCTGTAGGAATAGGCTATAGGGTAGCTTGAAACTTCTCAACTGTAACAGAAGCAAAAGCTTGAATTAAAACTAGAACAGAACTTCTAAATTTTTTAAGTTTATATAAATTTTTAAGTCAACTTAAAATCAGGATTGCAACCTAAAGCCATTAAGCCCTGAGGTTAATTCAGTAAATGACACAAATAGAAAGACAACAGAACCGAAATTTTCCAAGAATTAGTACTCTTCTCACAACAGAAAAATTCTGGCTTTGGCTCTCTCAGAGGAGAACTCCAAAACACTGTCATGACTTCATTAATTCTGAATTACTCCCAGCCCTTCTATTTCTAGAAAATACATATAAAATGTATACCACGCATATCAAAGTAGCCTCAAAACCAGGTAAGTGCTGAAAGGGTTTGTCCAGTTTTGTGTGAACCCCATGACCCTGTGTATATCTCACACATACTGTAGTTACATTGCTATTGTCATCGAAAATTATGTTGCACCCACTTAACTGTTTTTCACTTAAAAAACACACACATGCCCCCTGAAAAAGAACAACTCAGAATACAGAAAGAGGTAGGATTACATACCCTCCTTTTACAAGTTCCTTATGAAGCTTGAAAACCTGTACATTTTCCTTCTGGAATTTAAATATTTTTCTTGCTTGTTCTTACTTTCAACATAAAACTACCATCTATGTTCGAAGATTCTGTAGGTGGTTAAAAGAATTATGTGACTATGACTTTAGAGATGATTAACCTAAGAATCAAGATGAGATGTGAGGTTTTATTCTATTTTGTCCTCTCCACCTCAGTCTGCGCTGATAAGGATTCAACAACTCTGCCACTTTAATTAAAACAGTAGGAACTACTAATGCACATCTGACTCATGCAAAACAGAGAATATACCAGACTAGAAATTTTATTTAAAAAATGTAAAGAGCTGGATGAGTATCAAAAACATTTCTGAGAGTAGGAGGGGAACATTTCAGAACACCTTCACAACTTCTGTATACATTTCAAAAATAAGGTATAAGTTTATTTCTTCGTTATTCTGTACATGGCATGTCCAAGTGAATAATCATTAGGGGGAGAATAGTTATGGCCTTTAGCATAGCACCTGAAATGGCTTCAACAACTTACTGTTCACCATTTCAAAACAGTTTTCACAACAAAGGATTAATACAGAAATATTTTCTAGAAAAAAACCACAGTTTGTGACTTTTACTATATACTACTGATCACTTCCAAACCTACACATATTAACTTTTTCTTACCTACAGATGTGAGGCTTTATTCAGGGATCTACACTGACCAAGGTCTTTAAAAATGTAGCATGAATTTGCAACACTCCATATTTTGTGTATTGAGTATATCAATCACTTTGCGTATGTGACTTAACCTATCTTCTGCAATTTTAATATAAAACAGCACAACTGTTATTCTACCTGTAGAGGTATAGTAATCAACAGTTGCATATTTTTATCTTCAAAAACATTTTTCTCACCTGAAGAGTTCAAAAATTATCATTGTCAAATGTGGTCCATTAATGCTCAGTAAGAAAAAGTCTTGATTTACTTGAGCCATTTATACATGATACCTAATCTTCTCCAAAACAAAACTTGACAATCCATGCAGCTACTTTGAGTTCTGCTAGAAGAAGGACAGTTACACTGAGTCACATCAAAGTTGCATCTACTTTGTCCATTATCCTATTCCTGGCAGGGGCTGAAAGTGGACATCTTGGGGAGAATACAGGAATGATCAAACAACAGCCAAACACTGGCCCAGTCAGCAACAATTTACCATAGGGGCCACAGACAAAATCTTTGTATTTATCAGTCTTCAGTGAAGTATTTTTCTACAAACTTGTTCAGTCGCTCCTTGAACTGTTAAAAGTTTAACATCCTGTGGCAAGAACTTCTACACATTTAACTGCCCATATCTGAAGAATAATTTCCTTTTTGTTTGTTCAGAAACTGCATGCAAGCTTCCTCTGTGGGAAGAAAGAGGAAAAATATTTTTTATGTACTTTTTTCACTTCACTCACCATTTTATATTTTCTGTGTAATTTCTCTCAATCATTTTATTCTGAGATGAAAACCATATTAAAGGCACGAGGCAGTGCTTATTCACTGCTTCCTTTCCTGACAGTCTCTAACATCCTCCTTACAGTCCTTTTACAGCACTGAGCTGTGACTTCTGTGGACCCAGCATTCCTTGAACACTGATAATAATTGCACTAGATCCCATCCACAGATGTAAAAGGTTTTCCCCCCATGAGCTTCATTTCACATTTCTCACACTAACGCACATTATTTCCCTCTCATAGCATTTTTTTTTCTGAAATTTTTCAGCAATCCCTCAATTCTGCTATCCAGACCGTATCAGCATGACTAGTAGTAACACTACAAGTGCATGAAGTCAAACTCCCTACTTTAATTTTTTCACCTGCCTCCTCTCCTGCTAAATCCACCAAAAAGTCCCCAAAGCAAAACCAACTGGCTAACTTTTCTGTCTTACAGGTTAAACGTGGTGAACTGAAG
This sequence comes from Ifrita kowaldi, assembly GCA_013398055.1. Classification (NCBI taxonomy): domain Eukaryota; kingdom Metazoa; phylum Chordata; class Aves; order Passeriformes; family Cinclosomatidae; genus Ifrita; species Ifrita kowaldi. The sequence goes on along the minus strand of VZRS01013830.1, from coordinate 9,707 downwards.
AACCGCAAATGACACAGATGAAGCAAGATAAGGCACAGAATAAACACCACCAGAAGAAGGAATCGACACCTTCCCTTCCTTCCCATTTTTGATGGCAGGAATTAATCTCCCCTTTTCCATTCCTGAGGCTGAGTGGATCTGTGGCTCAGTCACACATAGGAGGTCAACCTGAACTCAGTGTTGCTGTGAAAGAGGCAGTTTGCTCCTCTCCCTCATAGCCACGGGCATACAGCTCTGCCCTCTGCAGCAGCTCTAGCACTCCTTTATTCATGTCTTTTGGAAGCTGTTCTAACAAGCTGAAACATAACGGGCAAGTTGCAAAGTAAGTGCAAATGCAGGGATAACCTAATGTTGACAACACTGCACAGAGGATGGATAAGTTATTTCAATGGTAATGAGGTCTTGGATTTGCTGTTATTCAGTGCATCTTCTTAGTGGTATTTATTAGAATTATCACTTTACAATCTGCACAATTCACTTGCATCCAACTCGTTTCTTCCAGTGAAAAGGACTTCTGCTTAATTCCAGGCACTTCCTCTGCCTGTGTTTGTGTTCACACCACTATGCCACATAGCTCCCCAACCTGGACAAAAACCTGCTCCCATCCTCTGTGGCAATTTTCAGGCTCAACAAACCTTCATCCAACTGACTACATCAAAAGCACCAGTGCCAGCACTAAAGATAAACAGAAGAAGCGAGTGCTGGGGCCTAGGCAAGACTTTAAATGTAGGCTTAAGCCAACTGTGAAACTGCAGCCTTGTGTTTCTTCAATATGAAATATCTTCTCTGTGAAATTTTACACAGAACCTTAAGAACTATGCAGTAACACATACAGTACAAATGGCTTAAAGGGTAAATACACATAGTTCATTATAGACTCAAGAAGAACAAAACTCAGGTGAGCTGGGTGATTCACCCCAACATTTCTCCTGCCAATTATACCGAAATAAATATACACACACAGATCTTCTCATACTCTTGGTCTGTGCAGTATAACCTTGTATTGAAAATCTTTCTATGTAGACTTCAGCATCATCTTAACTAAGTCTTACTGACCTGACTAATTCAACATTCTGTATTGTAAATTATGATAAAGAAACACAGCATTTTTGAGCAAATGAACATGATTTCAACAATGTTGAGAGTATATACATGAGTGAATATTTTATAATGATAGGTATTATATGTATTTGAGCTGAAACATTTACTAGAGGTAGAAAGCTCTTACATTTTATTATATTAACAGGGTTCCTTTGCCAGGTGTTGCCTTTCTTCTCAGAATGAAACTGAATAGTGCAATATTTTTAGTCAGTGGTATTTGAAGATCCCTCCTTTTAAACTGCTTCAGGGAGAGCAAATGCCATCACCCTGAGTCACCTTGTCAAAAGCTCAGTGACTGGCAAATATTCTTCTTCTATCTCCATAAAGGGCTACCAACAAGGCAGCCCCATCTCCTGGGGTTACTAAACCTTAGATCAAATGTCCTTTCATACTAGCATGATCTAGCTATGTACTGTTCTAACTTTAAAGCTTTAACACCTTTCCTGCAACAAAAACATAACATTTCAGAGACAGTGAACTTGAAACCATTATTATGGTCTATAACAGCTACTTGCATGTTTCAAATGAGTCTTTGACAGCTTTTAGATCTCCAGCTTCTGGCTGACGTGCCCAGATCACTGAAATGGGCGAAAACACGTAAGGTAATTCTCTAGGGTATTTTGGTGGGATTTTCTCTCACAATTCAGAAAACTTTTCTTAAAAGTATTACTGTTGAACTAGGGTTAAAATTTAGAAAAATTTTTCATTCCAAGACTGGTCAAAAAAAGCCATAATATTGATTACAGATGAGAACACCTTTTCTCATTCCACAAATAACTATTTGTTGCTATGCATGATACATTCAGGAGAATCTTACACTGTGAACACATCATTACTTCATAGGAATTCTAACAGGACTGCCAATGCCTTGCTTTAGCAATATCTTCCTTTTCAGAAATACAGAGGTGATGCATCACACGTGCTGGACATGTTATCTTTGTAGGTCAAACTGTTACACTTTTTTTTTAAAAATATCTGTGACTACATTGTCAAAACTTTAACAAACAGAGACAGAATGCCTTAAAAGTCTAACAGTTCCACTGCTGCCAGTAAGAACTGCTGAGACAAGAAATTGAATGCCTTATACCACACAGATTAATTGTTGCTGTTGATCTGTGAATTAGAAGATGCTGGATTAATTAATGCTGAAAAGAAGTGGTAAAAATGGAAACCATCAAAATGCAAAGATAGCCAGCTATCCTAGCCACTTCTGGAGAGAAGTGATAAAATGTCACGCTCATGATGCTCCTATTGGACGATCAGGATCCAGAAAAAAACACCCATGAAAGTCTCAACTTTCATCCCCCCAAACTGGAAGGAATTGGGTGATAAGACTACAAGACCAAATGCACCTGTGTTTTGTAGGTGAGCTCTTCTACATCAGTCTTCAAGTAGTGGCTGACTTTGCAATTCCTGAGTGGGAACCATATACCCAAGAATACTTCATAGTTTTTCTTCCTGCTGTTTCATCTTCATGTACCTTAAACCCAAAATACCCACGCAGTATGCTAAGGTGAAGATCACACTATCTAATCATTAAGATGAAAGAAATGTCTGCCCACGTACCAGGTAGACATTGAAGGATTACTAAATAACTCAGTTACGTGGAACTATGCACGAACTTTATTAGGCATTTGATTATTCAATATGCTGAAAGACATTCCATAGTCTTACTTTAATATAAATGAGCTTTCATCTAGATCATCATACTCTTTTATGCCAGAATTTCTGTTAAATCCTAAAATTTCAATTGCAACATTTTCTTTTAGCTAATGCTTTAATGTTTGCCAACTGCAGCTATAATGGCAAGGACTGCAATAAAAAAATCCACAAAATAAGGGTGAAGTGCTAAGGCTGACTTAGAACAGTAACAAAAGAATCCTAGGTGAAGTTTTAAAACCTAAACACGAATGTTATGCTCCCATCCAGCATTCAGGCTCTGGCACTTACCTGATGCCCTGGCTCATTGTGGTGGAAAACTGGTCGGGGTAAAGGGGACTTCAGGAAGATTGGTGCTAGTGAGGAAAGCTGTACCACTCATTTGGGCTGCAAAATACTCAGGCTGCAGTGAGCCCTTCTCACAGACCCACACACAAAAAGTATTTATTTATCCCTTGTAGTTCGGTGGGAAGCATATGGAATCTGGGTAAGCCTGTCAAGCCACCAGCACTAAAATCCTGTTACAGGATTTGCCAACCGGAAATCCAGCAGCTATCCACCTCAAAGACAGCTGGGACAGTGTAACATATCACCAGCTCTCTAGGTACTTGTTTCTGTTCCAGAAATCAGCCTTCCTGAAGGAAAGCAAACAGAAGAGGGAACTAATACTATACCCGTAACTAATTAATCATTAATCCCAGTACTACCAGATACTGGTTCTCTAATAAGCCTACATAGATCCAAGGAGGGCAGCAGCATTAACTAAGCAATCCTCACACTCACACAGTCGGATCGGGTTGGGTATGCACACACACACAGAGCACCTGCCAAAAGCTTCAGAATGACTGCTGTTTCCTGCTGTACCACCAAAAAATCCAAGAAAGCACAAGCTTCATCAAAAGGTAAAACAAAGTATGGTAAACTCAGTAAAGGATCATCACAACCATGCCTTAGTTCCTCGCTGATCCGCAACTGCATAACACAATATGGAGAAATAAAAACGACAGTAAAAATGGCTGCAAGAATGATCAAAATGGCTTACAAGTTAAGGCAGTACGAGTACAGCAGCGTTTGACAACCAAACACAGGCCTTTTGCTTTGAGTGTCACAGGCTGGCATTATTTCAGCCACAGCACCATCAGATCCTGAGGGACAGTAATGACTTTTGGTGCTCTGCTTAAAACCTGAAGGACTATACAAATAAATATAGTTATTGATGAGTCCTGGAGGGAGACAGATCAAGCTTCCCTCAGGCAAGGATGCTCTAATCATCAGCCTCGTAAAAGTAAGCTAGAAACAAGAGTATTAGATGGAGATAGGTACTTTCAATCAATGTGGGCATAAATTAATGCTGCTCATTGAAACCAGAGTTTGGCCACCCTCGGTCAGTATCTGTTTCTTTTAGCTAATGCTTTAATGTTTGCAAACTGCAAGTGTAACAAGAGTGGGAACAAGATAAGGAGTCACCAAAACAATGCTGAGGTATTAGGACTGACTTAAAACAAAGCGCAAGAGAAGACCAGGTGAATTTTTAGATTTTGTTTAAAAAAAAGCAAGAGATACTAAACTAAGTTAAACACATAACAAAATTAAAACGATATATTTCATTTACATGTGCCTTTATATTCACGTTTCAAACAATTTCTCAAAACTGAAATACCGTTCCTTCTAAAAAAACAAAAATCCTTCTCTACAGACAATATACATACCATGTCTCTCCATACTTGTTTGGAAGAAACATATATATGCACCTTTCATACTAAGAAAGTCAGTCCTTAAGAAAAATCAAATTACTGGAAAGAAAAGTTCTAAATAGACAAATCACAGTCATACAATTGAAGACATGTTACCATCTCCTGTGTATGAGACACTCCCTTCGTATTTATACTGTTAATGAACTTAATTACACCACAACAGCATCATCATCTTAATTATGTTTATGAAGTCCAGCTCAACAAGAGCCTGGATTGTCCTGAAGTATGCAGATACAACCACTTGCAGTTGACTAGAACTTAAAAAAAAAAAAAAGCAGTGCACAATATGACCTATGCAAAACACAGTATATTCAACACATTTTGGAAAAATTACACTAGTCATGTCAGCAACATTGGAACAGTAATTAGTAATATCGAGACATACTTGCCAAATTTAACTAGCAGGAAGCTCATAAAACTAAGAAAACTACACTGCCAAATGAAATAAATATTGCAACAGCATGGTGACTCATACAAAGCATTTGACACTGTCCCACACAATATCCTTGTCTTTAAACTAGAGGGACATGAGTTTGACAGATGGATCACTTGTGGATAAAGGAATGGGCTGGATGGATGCACTCAAGAGTTGTGATCAATGACTCAATGTCCAAGAGGAGAGCAGTGAGGGCTGGGGTTCCTCGGGGGTCGGCCTGGGGCCGGTGCTGTTTAACACCTTTGTCAGTGACACGGATCGAGTGCACCCTCGGCACGTTTGCCAACAACACCAAGCTGTGTGGTGCTGTCCTGCTGGAGGGAAGGGATCCACAGGGACCTTAACAGGTTTGAGAGGTGGGTCTGTGAGAACCTCATGAAGTTCAACACAGCTGAGTGCAAGGTGCTGCACCTGTGAAGCAAATCTCACGGCAATCAGAGGCACAAACATAGGCTGGGGGGAGAACAGAGTGAGAAGAAAGAAGGACTTGGGAGTGCTGGTGAATGAGAAACTTGACTCAATTCAGCAATGTGTGCCTGCAGCTCAGAAAGCCTACTGTGTCCTGGGCTGCATCCAAAGCAGCACAGCCAGCAAGTCAAGGTGATTCTTCCCCTCTACTCCACTACTGTACTCCTACCTGGAGTACTGTGTCCAGATCTGGGGCCCCCAACATAAGAAGGCTATGGATCTGCTGGAAGGAGTCCAGAGTAGGCCACCAGGATGATCAGAGGGCTGGAAGAGCCCCTCTGCGATGAAGACAAGCTGAGAGAGCTGTTGTTCAGCCTGGAGAAGAGAAGGCTCTGGCAAGACATTAGAGCACCTTCCAGTACCTAAAGGGAGCTACAGGAAAGCTGAAGAGGGACTTTTTACAAAGACATGTAGTGACAGGACAAAGGGGAATGGCTTCAGACTGAAAGAGGACAGATCTAGATTCCAAAGAAGTAATTCTTTACTCTGTGTGTGCTGAAGCACTGGAACAGGTTGCCCAGAGAAGCTGTGGCTGCCCCATCTCTGGAAGTGTTCAAGGCCAGGCTGGACGGAGCTTTGAGCAACCTGGTCTCAAGTGGAAGGCGTCCCTGTCCATAATAGAGAAGTTGGAACTAGATGGTCTTGAAGGTCCCTCCCAACCAAAAGCATCTTATGATCCCATGAGACATTTCCTTACATCTCATTTTTTTCCCTTTGTAAAATAAATAGTGCATTTCACGGTTCCTAGTAATTTGCATTTTGAAGTCAAATCAACATACAAAATAAGATTACTTATAAACTCTCAACCTTACATCTTCCTATCCAGTTAGTGATTCACTCCCAAAAAATCACTTCCACTGACATTTTGCTGACATCACCTACACCACTACAAAACAGCAATTTAAATCCTCCAATCTGGCACACGGAAACCAGTCCGTATTTCACCAAAGTTTTAACAATTTCTGCTACGTTCCATGAAATAACATTCTAATTAAAAGCAGACTTTTGCATTGCTATGGAATTATGGGACCGAATGCTAACAGCAGCAACAAACGTGCCAAAACATAATTAGAAAGAAACTTGAAAACTCTCAGTCTTCTCTTGTATTTTAAATTACAAAACCCTGATTTTCAGCTCTGGAGGACTTGATTAAAAAAGAATTAAATTACTTGGGAACAAAAGATAAAATTAGATGTATCACGCTCATGGCTTTGGGACAAAAGGTTAACTATGCTCTTAACCAATTCCACCTATAAAATACTGTGTAAATAAATAGTAGCTGCCTGTAATGCCTTATATCTGCTGCACTTCACAGAATCATAGAATCACAGAACTGTTTGGGTTGGAAGGGACATTAAAGCTTATCCAGTTCAACTCCCCTGCCACGGGCACCTTTGACTGGGTGGGGTTGCTCTGCACCCTGTCCAGCCTGGCCTTGAACACCTCCAAAGAAGGGCCACGAGGATGGTGAAGGGTCTGGAGGGAAAGCCACGTGAGGAGAGGCTGAGGTCACTTGGTTTGTTCAGTCTGGAGGAGACTGAGGGGAGAGCTCACTGCAGTCTTCAACATCCTCATGAGGGGAAACAGAGGGGCAGGTACCCATCTCTTCACTCTTGTGACCAGTGACAGGACTAAAGGGAATGGCCTGAAGTTGTGTCGGTGACGGTTTAGGCTGGCTTACAGGAAAAGGTTCTTCACCCAGAGGGTGATCAGGCACTGGAACAGGCTCCCCAGGGAAGTGGTTACAGCAGCAAGCCTGACAGAGTTCAGGAAGTCTTGGACCAATATTCACATGGTGCAACTCTTGGGGTGTCCTGTGCAGGTCCAGGAGTTGGGCTCGATGATCCTGATGCGTCCCTTCCAACTCAGCATTTTCTAAGAGTCTATGATAATACATTCCTCCTCCAATCAATTAAGCTACTCACAAGAATTCATTTACATATGGCAGTATGCACAATATAAATCACTGAAGTTCACATTTCAATAAAAATAGCTGTAGCTCACTAACTATTATAATGTGCCTATCCTAACAAAAATGCAGTGCTACGTATTTTACAAGTAAATCCTTGTGCACCAGTATCTAAAGCATCTCTAAGCATGGAAAGAAAAAGAAGGTCATCAACAGGAAACAACATGGATTCACCAAGAGGAAATCACATGTGACCAATGCGATACCCTCATACAATGGCATGCCTGGCTGGGGTTGATGAGGACAGAGCAGTGGATGTTGTCTACCTTGACTTCTGCAAGGCTTTTGACACTGAATCCCATAACATCCTCACAGGAAAGCTCAAGAAGTGCGAGTTAGATGAGGGGACAGTGAGGTGGACTGAGAACTGGCTGAATGGCAGAGAGTTGTGACAGAATATATACTTCTACCACTTCTTTGCTATATCACAACACATTCTATTATGTCTCTTGTGAACTCTGGCCATTACAAGCCGATAATTGAGTTATCAAACTTTATACATATACACAGAAGTGAAGTATTTTCATGTCTCTGACTTTCACTTCATATATTCCACATCTCTTTCAATGCATCCATACTTTAAAATTAAATGTTCAAATAACTAGTACAAAATCAAAGGTATGAGGTAATGAAACAAACTGATGACAGAGGACTGTGACCAGATGGTAACTCAACAAGAAGAATGAAGACTGGAGTGGGAGGTAAAGGGAAAGCTCTAGGATAAATCTCGCACTGTATTATTTCCATGTAGAACTTCACTGCAATTCAGTCTCAGATTACTTTTTGCAGGCAACCGTACACACATGAACTACTAGCTGTGAACAAAACAACAAAGTCTTAAAAGTAGTTTAGAGAACCAAGAAGCTGTTAATCTCAGAAGCTTTCAGGATGTAAGGAAGATAGGGTTTTTCAGCCCCAGCTGACTCATACAGGTTTAGACCAATGGAGCACCAGATGAAAACCTAGTGAAGCCTTCTAGAGAAGAAAGGCAATCATTCAGAAGGGGAGAAAAAAAGCTACAACCAAAATCCAGGATGGACTTAATCTAAACACTCTTGTCTCAAAGAAATCCAGTGGAAATCTGACAGAAGCCTTGAAAGACAGATCTTAAAGCAGCTCACACCTGTCCAAGGGAAAGATCTGGCAAGAACTATTCGCAGTGAAGGGCAGGAGTCCTCAGATGCCATACAGCATGACCTGCAAACAAACTGCAGTGCCCAGAAAGTTAATAAAGGTATTATAGTGTACATAAAGACGTTTTTTAAAGCTGTACTTTAGGTATAGCATTTTTGTCCTACAAATTTTATGCCTAAGATTGAGCTACTCTCTAAGCATTCAGTATTTGGCTGCAGTCAAGGCTGAGAGTTCAGCTGAATACCCTCCTTTCAGTGTCAGTAAAAAAAGGAACATTAGGTCTTTTACACAACAGCTGAAAAAGCAGAAAAAAAAACCAGCAAAAAAATGCTGTGCCTGTGATTCCAGGAGAAAGTTGCGTGGGGTTTTTTGGGTGCTGTTTTCTGAATTTTAAGGGATTTTTTTAAGTACAGTACTTGCTAGACAGGCAGACTCGAAAACATCAGCAAAATAGCTGCTTGTTGCACTTTGTTTCTACTCTGCTCAAGCAAATGAGCTCTGTTTACATGTTTTGTGTAAATAAACAGCACTGCACACACACACACAAATTCACAACCTTCAAATCATATAATCTATTTCTCTTCCTGAGAAGAACAACTTGGCGAAGCCTCAAGTATTAGCTCTCTCCTGGGCTCTGAGAGTAGAAGTAATACATGCCAGGTTTTCTGAATACCGATGTCAGATAGCCAGATATTGACTAACACACATTGAGGCTCTTCGTCTCTTGCCTGCTCAGCTACCTTGCAAAGGAATTGAGCAGTATCTCAATACCTGCAGCTCAGATTAACAACTGGCCTTCCAGTCTACCTTGGAGACACAGCCTTGCTTAGAATGCAAGTAATATGATTCTTTTTGCCTTTTTTAAACTGGTGCTTTTTGACCACTATTATCAGACATGTCTTTTCTGGACCAGAACACAGAGAAGTAGAATGTGAGACAGTTATGCTCCAGAGCTGTTGTTATTATTATATTAGAACTACTATTATGCATCCCTGTGCTGTGCTACCTCAAATGGATTTTGTAACAAGCACAGTTACCAGTTCAGCAGAGTCAGTAGCATTCATTACTTGGTTTTGGTCATGCCTGAGCTTTGCCTTCATGAGATGTATGAGCCTGAGACACCCAGCAGCATAAGTCCAAAGCACAGAGTATGTATCTACACATGGTAAGAATATACATCACCCTT
>VZRS01013828.1:168446-379607 GCA_013398055.1 Ifrita kowaldi | reverse complement strand
ATTTCAGAGAGTAGGATGCACATCTTGTTTCCATAAGATAAATGTATGGACATACGTCTTTTAAAGACCAAGGAAAGCAACTGCAAACAACAAAAATAGATGTATATGCCAGTATTTAGAAATACAGTATGTACCTTGTGAACATTATGTTCTGTATAGGAATATATGTTTTTCATGTCACTTGACATGCTTATGACATCATATCCAACATGGAATAATATATGTGTGTGTGTGTGTATATACACACATAGCAAATCTGTTGCTATGGACAATAAAATACCATATAAACACATGATCTCATGTATTCATTTTACTCTATGATTTAGGGGTGTGTGTATGTGCGTATACACAGGTATATGTGCTATATACATGTGCCACCCTAAAGACAGCAAGCGTTTAGCCGGCAGGACAGCATTCTAAGAGCTCATGCTCTAACACGGTCGTGAATTGACAATCTGTGCACGGAGCCTACACTGCACCCAGGATTTGTACCCTGTTCCTCCCAGGCCCTAGTCCAGGCAGTCCCTGAAGAGAGCTCTAGATTTTTCCTAGCCTGCAGGGGTGGGGATCTCTTGTCATTTCTAGCTCTGCTGCAATCATATCAAGAATTTAGGTTCTTCCTATTGTCCCCTCCCTTTCCACCCTCTCATCTAAGTTACCTATATCAGTGACAGTGTCCCTGCTGTGGGACAGCTGCAGCTCCTCATTCTCAGACTCTGAGTCCTGCCGTGATAACTTGGTGCTCTTTAGGCTGCCGGCCCGGCGAATGCTGGAAAGGGAACCCCCCTTCTTCACCCGGAAACTGCGGGTTCCTTTAATCTGGAGCAAGCGGGAGCCTCCTATCCTGATCTTCCTGCTGGGAACTGTATTAAAAGAATAAAAGAGGACTTTTTTCCCCTTAATTTTTCCCCGTTTCAAAAAGAAAGAGATCCTGGCCCTCCCCACCCTCCCAACCCTTTGCTGCCAGCCTGTATTGCAGCGTCTTTTCTTCTGCCAAGGAATGTGGGATCAGAGGCTTCCTCCAAAGCCACCGCCAATGCAGCTCGATCAATCAGGCAGTAAAGATGCTTCACAAAATTGTGTTCAACACCTCTTATCCTGGAGATCTGGTACATTACCTCAGGCTTCATCTGTATTTGGAATTAGCCCTTGCTCAACCACCAGCATGTAGAGTGATCTGCACTAACAGAACCCCAAAACATGGACAAGAAAATCCTACAATTCACACAAATTTTAATCAATTCCTCCAGGAAGCAGGATCGACCCAGTGGATGCAAATTACAGTTTTCTTTGCCAGTCCTTGGAGTTTACATTAGTGCAGAATCATCTCTTGCTAGGGATAGCTGGCTGAATCCCAGGCATGAACAAGGCACCTTGGACAAACCTATTTTCCTGTGGGCCTGGGTCCTGTAAAACTTACTGAGCTCTGCAGTAGGATCAATTATTTATTCATACAGCATGTGTGATTGCAAGAGGGTAGTCTGCTTCATGAGGCTAGCACGCAAGGCTTCTTTGAAGTAAGATTTGCATAAATCCATGTCTCTGCATGTTACTCTTCATCATTAGAATGCTTTAGAGGAAACGGGAGCACGTAGATCCTCTCCTTCACACAAATCAGCAGCTTTCAGGCATTAACAACATCCATTGACACTCTGCATTATTGATGAGCACAGACATGGAATGGTTCAATGTTCAAAGCACCAATTGTTTGCACTTTCATTCTCCTCTTAGTTCAAAGGCACTACATGGCAGTATGTCAGTCCAAATGTTGCAACACTCAGTCATTTTACTGCAGATCTAATCAGGCAAGGCCACTTCTGATCAATTAACTTTCAGTGTGTGGTTGGGAATGAACAGAACAGAGCTTTTTGGATACCATGGGCAAGCTAAATATTTAAATAGAATTGTATTTTGGTTTCAGGATAAAGCAAACACATCATTACTCCTGAGATTGCCCCCAATTCCTCCAGAATGGAATTCCCACTCCCATTTCCAGTGGCTAGCATCCTGGTCAAAGACAGCTGGATATATTTTGAGAGCTACTCCTCAGTCCTCACAAATCAGTTGGCAAACCACTGTTGAGTGACTAAAGAATCTCCCTCCAAGTGACCATGCTGAGTTCCTTAGCAATTGCTACTGCTTGAATAATGTTCAAATCAGCCACACAAATGCCAAACCGCTGAAGCACTTGTAATTGCATTTCATGAAGTCTGCAGAATCCAGTTTTGGCACCCAAGGAGTACATATGATCATCTGAGAGCCTGCATCTACCTAGCTGTAGTGTCTGTATTTGAGACCTACCTGGAGCAGATTCTATACAGTAAACCCGTGGCTTTTGGATAGCTGCTAAGCCATGCCTGGGGGGAGCAATGAGAGCAAAGGTTTTAACAGTCCAGAAAAATGAAGGGAAACAGATTACTACTCATCAAAGAGTTTGAGATAAAGAAACCTCTCACTGCAGGCAAGCAAAATTTAGCTACATTCACACAACAACGTTTTCTTCTCTAGAAAAGTGTAGATTATGAAAGATGCCTCTGCATCTGTAGTGTTTGGCCCAGGTGGATTTCCAGAAGAATATGTTGTGGCAGGAGAAAAGAAACTAATTATTGTAATTTTAAAATACAACATTATCTTGTATTTATTTAGCTTCTAAAATAGGGGAATTACATTTTTGCCAAGGTATATTAGGATTCAACCTTCCTACCATAGTCACTCTCTCCATGTCTAAAATGCAGTAAAGAGGCAGCTTTAGTAAAGGAAAACTACGTGACAGCTTAGGGAAAAGGGATAATGGAAAGAAAACCCAAATAAAACTGCAGAAATTTGTGGTTTAACCAAGAAAAGGATGCAGAAAGTTAATACTATCTTTGCAAAAATACATTACACCTGTAGCACAGTAACATGCAAAGGAAAAGCTAAGTCAGCATTGTCTCTAACAAAAACAGGATAGTTAGAGACTTTCCCCCAGAAGTTTCCAGCAGGACTGCATGCTTGAAGGTACTCTCCCACTCAGGTAGCAGCCCAGTGGGCGGGACTGTTCCCTGAAAAGCTTAAAAATGTTTCAAGCAATTGTTATAACTATCCTCAAAACAAACCAAACACCAAACTCAAACTTTTCCTCATCTAAATAGGTAGAGACATCTTATTCCACACATCTTAGACTATGAGACAGACCATAAGGCTGTGTATTTTTCTGGGCTACCAATACACCAAGAGTAGACAAAATGAGGTTGAGCATCAATTTATCCAGCTCACCTTTCTTAGGTGGGTACCCATCTGTCTGCACAGAAGTAACTGGCCCACCGGACACACAGTTTTGGAGAAAATTTTATACTATGCAAGTCTTGGAATAATTTCTAGTATTTTCTCCAGTAACTGTGGCAAGGTCACAGCTGAAGACAACATGAACTTTATACAAAGCCCCTAGAAGTCAATAAAATCTCCTCTGAATCATTAATAGACATTACAGTTCCTAGAGGGAAGCCAGCCACAGACCCCACTGTTGTGAAACAATCATTAAACATTTATCCTTTTTAAGCAATCATCAAAATTATCATTCAAACACCTACATCTGTAAATTACTACTATGAGACAGAATGCAAATATTTATAGGAAACTTGTTAGCAAGTCATCTAGAGGTAAGTATCTGGAAGTTTAGTCTCTAATTGCAAATACACACGATGACTATATTGTATTGCAACACTTGTACCATCAGATAGAATGTGAGTCTTGCATGAGATGGCTCAAAAATGGAAACGATCTGCTATTCTCAGCAAACACAGTGAGCTTGGAGTTTGCTTGTACAGTATACGGTATGTTGGTACCATCAATCTGCTAGCCATCAAAAGCCACACGTATTTTTCATGTGGTAGCAAAGAATTCAAGAGACCAATAACAGTAATTTTTTGTGATGCCATGACTTCCAAACCGGTACAGATTTTCCACAGAAAAATACCAATTTTCCCTTTTATCTGTGATTTGCCCTAAATAAAAAGCTGTGACCAGAAAAAAACAAATAACACCACTTTTGATCTTTATTTTTACAGTGAATCAAATAGTGATGCTTCTCTCAGCATCCCACTTAGAGACAGTTTCAAACAAGGATTGCTCCTTTTTAGCAAGAGTGCAAAGCTTTCAATCTATTTCAGTCATAGCACTGTTTTATAAAATTTAACATCTTTGCTTCTCACATTCATTATATGTAACCCTGAAGGCCAGAAGTATCTCAGAAATGATTTAAAGCCACGTAACTCCATGGCTGCCTGCTTTTTAACACAGTCTATGCAAATGAAAACACAAAATCAAGCGCCACTTCACAAGCCTTGAGACTACAAAAGCCTTATTGTGCTGACAAACCTTTTTTCTCCTCGAAGCCAGCCTCAGATTTGAGGGTGTGGCTGCTGCTGTGTAGGGAATCCTTTGAATCTTCATTTTCATCCAGAACCCCAGCAAAGCTGATCTTTCTCTCATACCTGTGTCGGTCCATCTCAGGGTCCAGACGCAGCCTGCAGCTCTCCAGATCCTGTAGACCACACAGATGACAGATGTGCCACCAGTATGAGCTCCCACTGCAACTAGAGAAGCTTCAGGAAGAACTGCTTCGGATGGGGTTTATTTAATCACACATAAGCCAACTGCTCTTTGGCTTTGCAGCAGGCTGAGCCATCTGCCAGGATGGAAGAGTTACCAGGTGCTAACACACATTGCTGGTTAATATTCCTCAGTGCATTAACACTCTGGCTGCAGGCTCAGGAGGGGAAGCATAAATCACAGAATCACAGAATTATTAGGATTGGAAGGGACCTCTGGAGATCATCTAGTCCAACCACCCTGTCAAGTAAGGGTCACTCAGAGTGAGTGACACAAGAATACATCCAGGTGGGTTTAGACTGTCTCCAGCCATGAGCAAAATGAGCTTGTTCCATCATCAGCAAAAGGCTTTGGGTGAAACTTCAGTCAGGACTGTCTACCTCATTCAGCCCACAGCCTTGGCAAGTCTGCGTGCTCTCTTGGTAGTTAAACTAGTTCATCAAAACTAGTTCAGTTGCGAATGTTTCAGTTCTTCAAGGCTTCCAAGGCTGTGCTCCTATCTATGGAAGAGGTATGCTTACAAACACCAATGGAAGTGAGATTTGCTTTACTGAAATTCCAGCTATATGGATCATAACATTATGTACCCGATTTTCTTGGAAAGGAAGCATCACTCCAAAAATACAGACTTAATATTTTAATCTGGATTACTGTTGCCTCTGTTTTTCTCCTGTACAAAGTTAGAAGCAGCACTCTATGGTCATTTTAACTTACAGACTCTTGCATGTGACCTTACGGTTTCTTTCACCTATAGATCACAGAATAATTCCTACTCCTTGTCTCTCATATACAAGTCTGTTGATGCAGGTGTTAAGCAGTTACACTTCTATCTCACACAAAAGTACTGATTTCTGTTGACCTTCATCAACCAACATATTCTTAGTTCCAAGCCTAACTACTTAGTGACATGGTATTATCCTGCTTTTAGATGCAGTCATTTATTGTGTTCTAAGAATATCAACAATGTGTTTAAGGAGGATTTTGCTGAATTTATTGCTTTTTAAAATTGTTCTTGCATACCTTGGGGCTGAGCCACTTCATCACAGGTCTACAGTCTTTGGAATCATTTTCAGAACCAAATTACAATAATACCCAGATAAATCAGCCTTTCAAGCATAATTGACATCACTAAAATTTGATCTGTCATTAACAAAAAACTGGATAGTAGGGCTAAATCCTTCATGGAAATTTAACTTCTCATTTTTTCTTTATAATTTTCATCCTGATTTCTTAAAGAAATTAAGCTTAAAAGCTGAAACCATGTCAGCTGAATCCATGTCATGGATTCTCATCTCATTCCATGCTAACCACCTCTGAAGCTGATGGTCACCTTCAACTCAATTTGTCAAAAGATGACTGTGTGCATGTGTATTTTTTGAAACAACAGGCTAAGTAATGTTAAACCACAGTATTAGACATAAGAAAATCCACACAACAATGAATCACTGTAAATCAGTTTTCATGGGTTCTGCTATTCACAGCATTACTTGTCACCTAATCAGTTGTTTAGCTTACTGTTTATGCCAGGATTTGCCTGTGCCTCTCTGGGTCTCATGGAGATTTTTTTCTTTCTCAGCGTCTTGGTCACCATCTCTTCCCTTCCTTCCTATTCACCCTTGCAATTCTCTTGGTCTAACCCAAACCAAAAATCTACAGCTTTAAAGCACTGGCAAATTCTCTGTAAACCACTCTGTTCCTTTCTCCTAACTGCCTTGTTCCGATCCCTGACCACTCATTAGCCCTGCTAATCAGCTAATGAGCATGTGAGCTTGTCACTTCCTGTAGTCTACCTCCCACACTTCCCAGGTCCCCCACCCCACCCCCCACCCTTCTCAATTCCTCTTCTGTGTTTGGAAACTTTCTTGAACTTCCAGCAGCACACGTTGTGCTTCCATGGTCTTACCTTCTTAATCAACCCATTTCATCTACCCTGACTATCTTCTATTCACCACACAATGGCTCCTTTCTCCCTGCAGAGATCCACTGGAGTTTTTACCCCACCCTACCTCTTGTCAGGACCTGGAATTTAGTGATTCTGTGGGAAAAGCCCTCTCCAATGTGTGTGGCCCACTTACCACAAGAGGCTCGGTCCGTGGTCTGGGCATGTAGGGAAAGGTCTCTCGAAGGAATGTGGTTATCTCCAGGAGAAGCTGACAGGCTGCCATTTTTAGTGCAAAAGGACAACAACATTTGGTAGGATTCACAGTGCCTAGAAAAGAATATTTCTATCATGAACAAGGAGTTAATACAAGATCTGGAATCAAGAGGTGATGGACGTTTTCACATGTGGTGCACGATGGAAGCTGCACTGAAGAAAGGAAACCACACACTTCTGTGCTACTTTTCCTACACTAAAAGAAACAGAATCAATTAAATACCAAACCACGTATTTACCAGCACATGCAATAATACTAACATTTATATTGTATTATATTATATTATATTATATTACAGTATTGCATTACATTGAAGTAACATGACAGTTGACTATAGTGTATATTATAGAGTATTCTGCTGAAGTACCTACTAAACTAACTACAAGCTTACAACGTTTTGTGTACACCTCATTTAAGGCTAATACAGGTTAAGAAGTAGATGCCCTTCTTCCCCTGTTCAGTTCCGCATTCAGTCAAATCTTTTGCAGTTGTGGAAAAGAGCCACTTTCAAATATCAAAAATAATCTCAAAATACATGGAGTTATTACTAGCTGTTAATACTTTTCCTATTATTATTAATTACTACCCTGATAACTGGAAGAGATAGCCTCCTTTGAAGTCAGACTTCTATAACTGTGCAAGGAATCCATGTGGTATATAATCAAGGGGAAAAATCAAACTACTTAATCAAATTTTACATTCAAATGCTTAACCTAAAACTAAGAGGGAAAGGGAAGAGGGATTATCAATATACTTGAAGTTTTGTATCAGCTGAGTCTAAATAATCAGATTGAAAACCATACCCTTTTTAACCCATCTAATACAATTCAAAGCTTGGAAGTATGAAGGATTCTTCAGTGCTTGATCAATTTGAAAAGTACTTTTTAGGATAATGAACAGCAAAAAAAGTAAATAAAAAAGTTAATTGTGACAACAACTAACCATACCCATTTTTTTAGTTATTCCTGATATTAGCATTTACATACACTTCAGAGAGATTAGTGTTTTTACTTGCTATTCTCATGTATGATCTAATTGCTTTTGCAAAGAAAAAGACCGAACCAAACAAGTGAGGAGACACTGCAGGGATCAGATAAAACCAGATTAATTCTGTGATGCTTGCCAGATCCCCCGAACACATCGCCAGTAATGAATTGTGGACTTTGTAAAGATTAAAATAATCTGAAATATCAAATGCAAATGAGACATGGAGTATAATCAAATATCCAACTGCATATTTAATGCTCCGTGTTCTACTTCCTCCAGCATATAAGGCAGCTTTTGAAAACTCCTACAGCAAGGATGCTGATCAGCTATTTTCAGACACTGGTTTTCAGGAGAGCACTTGAGCTTTTAGATGGCTTTCTAGACCAGAACCTGATCTTTGTTTTCTTGTCTCAGGGCATCCTTTCAAAGCAGCTCCACATCCCCTCGAGTGCCTGGTATTGAGTGGCTGAACAGGGAAAAGAAAGCCTATTCTGTCACTCAGTCATGGGAATGCAGTTGTTCATTTGTGGTGCAGGAGAAGGAATCTTTGGTATGCAACCTCCTCCTGCTTTGGCTATATCCCCTAAAGGGGCAATCAAATATCCAGAACAACCACCCATGAGTCTGTAGCTGCCAGCACTGGCACATCACGCAGTGGCATATGGGAAGGTCTAGCTTAGGGCCAAGACCTTCTCTTGAGCTCATTTCTTATAAATGCCATTTCACTCTTCCTGCCAGCTTCTCTCTACTCCAAAGCTGGCCTTTATGCCATTACAAGAACAAATCCAGAACCACAGAAAGAGAAAGCAGAAGATAAACAGTGCCGGTGCACTACATCCAATGGGGAACAACAGCACACATAGACAAGCACCAGCAAATTACAGCATACATGTATACACAAATGGTGTCTAAAGAGCACATAATGTTTGTTACCACCTTCACCTACACCTACAACAGGATGTGTTTTGACAATTTATTTTGGTTCACAGGGTTTGCTATAAGTTGCATACCTATATGGACTTTCAGACTCAGTGATCTGTCACAGCTCTTCCACCCTTGTGCCCACACAGGTGCAAATGTGTGTGGATTCATCATCTTGTTGTTGTACAGATTTTTAACGATGCTTTTTTTTTTATTTCTGCCTGAAAATCAGGCACTATACTGAAGTAAAGATTTAAAAGCCTTTAGCAGAGCTGTGCCAATTCACGTCAGATGAGTAGACTCTTCAGTATTCAGAAATGGAAAAGCGGCTGATATTACACAAACATTTTGGCAGAAGTAACTGTGAGAAATGGAGCCTGAACCGCTTTTGACACTCAGGTGACAGCAAGGCTCAAGAAATAAATTATTACTCTGTGTGCAACTGCAGCTTCTGTGTACAGGAATTGCAGCTCACTGCCTGGTTTCCCCTTCCCTTTTCCGTCCAAGTCTCTCAGTACTGCTACACGTTTTACATCCAGGCACAAAAAGAACAGGGGAGGAATCTGGGGTGAAAGTGAGGGACTGGGAAATAAAGCTGGGTGGCAAGAAAATGAAAAGAGAATAAATATTAAGTGCTCCTAAAGCAGAGGTTCTTACAAGCGGGGGTTCTTGTAGTAAAGGGAGTCTCCTTACTGTCATCTAAAAAGTCTTCTTCCTCATCCTCCTTTCTCAGGCGCCTTTTGGTCTCCTCATCATAAATGAGGCCAAGCAAGTTGGCAGGGCTCTCGCTCTCAGCATGGCACAGCTCATTGAGGCGGACACCGATTGCCTGCAGATGGAGAAAGAGAAGCACAAGGAGGTGAGAATTTCAGCCCAACCAGAATGTTCTGGCTTTATTTTTCTAGTCTAAAGCGGAGAAAGGGATGACAGAGTGATTACTATCAACACCATAATTTATTTCCCCCTTTTTTTCAACAAAAATTTGCAAACAGTGTCAAATTTCAGGATGAAAAATTTTAGTAGATTTAGTAAAACAGTATACCCCCCCAAACTGGCACATGACAAGCGGAAAGAGATTAGGTCATTATTTAGTATTAATTTCTTCCACTTTTCTTTGTTCCTTTGATAGATTTATTCCAGATTTTTGCTAAGTCTTTCCACTGAGAATGTAGGTCTTCTGCTTAAGAAACTATGCTGTGATTTAGGAACCCAGTAACAGTCTTTATTTCCTCCACAAAACTGTTAAATGCCCATGGGAACCCTGCTTCCATCTTTAAAGGAAAAACTCCCTGATGCACTTTCCAAAAATGAGCTGAGAGTAAGCTTATAGAAGCTGGGAAGGTGCAGGGGTAATGGTGTACAAAGGCCCCATGGAAAGAGCACAGTCAGTCAGATTTCCATCTTACATTCTCTAAAAAGGCATTGATTGTTTATCGTGGCTGTTTGCCAGCATCACTATCAGCATGTAAACAGCCTTCATGTTGTTGTCAGCAAACTACAGGTAAGGGTGTGTTAGCAAGGAGATTGCTTTCCTGCTAAGACACTTGAGAGCTCTTAAGAAGCTTCTTGATTTTCTTTGCTGCACGTACATGAGTAGAACACAGATAAGTATGTAAAATTTTATCCTGTGATATCATCACTTTGTGAGGGAAAAGATATTTTAAATTATAGAGTTTTCATCAGCACTGGCCATTTGGTCTTTTTGGGTATGGGATAGTTTTAGATAAAGATATGAAGGATTTTTTCTGAATATTTTACAAGTCAGAACTGATGGTCATGCCAGCACTATATAATTTTCCTGCTGTGGCTGATGTGACACAGAAACATATTAATGGACACTTAGTATAACTGTTCTTCTTTTTAAACACTTCCTCTGAAATCCAGCAACAGGGGAAAGGGTAGATGATGCTACATAAAGAAAATAAGGTAATACTGTTGTGGTTTGCATGCTGATACGAATACTTGTCAATCTCAGCTATCTCTGAGCCTGTACATTGCTAAAGGAACTGCATGCGTCTCACAATTTTTCACCTTTCATATTTCAGGCATTAAAAGAAAGAAATGTTCTGCATGCTTGTCCATGAAACAGTGGTTTATCACATATTTTTTATGCTGTGTAGTCCACCTTAATGTTAAAGCAATAAGACATAATCCCACAGCTTCCCATCTAACGGACACTGAATTCCTGACATGTGTTTTCTGTATTTTTGGTTTCTAGCGAACAGAGAAGCAAAACCAAAAGTCCTCTTAACAGAAGCAGTCAAAGGAAGTGACAGACTAACCCGATCATAATAGATTTAACATTTCATTATTTCAAAAGACAGCAGAAGTCAGGTCTTTTGATTTAAAAGGTTTATCACTGCTATGGGCAGTCCAAGTCTCACATTCTGTGGAAAGGGTTCACAACTGTGATTTTCTGATGGCTATTAGGGAGGCCAAATTAAAGGAATTGGCATAGAAAAAAAGATTTACCTTCTTCCTTGGTCTGACTAAACTTTGACAATAGCACTGTATATCACAATTAGTGAGCAGTGAATCCATAAGCAAGGATCCACAAGCAAGAATCGATAATAAACAAAAATTTCTAGCCTTATTTACTGGAATAAAAGAACAGAAAAAGGCCTCAGTGCATTCAGAGTATTTTCTGAATACTCTTTACGCTTTGTTAAGAGATTCTTTTCTTTTCTTATTGTCCAAGATTTAACAGAGAAACAGCAGCGTCTTCTACAGCAGCTGCCTTTACTTCAGCCACAGGAAGCCAGTTCTCCTTATAATTCAGACTGTCTGGTTGGAATCTTCTCAGAGCCAAAAAAGGAGCTGCCTGAGAAGCTTTCAGATGCCCAGCCTTCCAGGCTAGACTGGTAGTTGCTGCTCATCCTTGCAGCCAGTTTCATCTGAAAGAGCTATTGGGAGGAAAAGCAGTACCAGAGGACCAGCCTTGCTTCACATTCCATATAAAGGAGTAGTGCTAGGTGCAGGCTGGTCTCAAAGCTTGAGTCTTTTGAGGGGCCAGTAATGTTGTGGGTAAATAAATTCTTCTGGCCTTCAGTGAAAAGAATCAGAACTATGAATGAGCAGTAAGACACCTTGCAGGAAAAGGAAAAAAATCACATTCTACAACTACCCTCCAAATCTTATCCTGCCTTACAGTTACGTAAATGTAAGGCTTTTCCCTTCTAAAATGTTCCTAAGCAGCAGCAAACACACACTAGTCTTAGAATGAAGAATGCATCCAGGTAAGTCTTATGATGCTATTTAAGTTAAGGCGAAGGCTCCTTTCTTATGACCTTGAATCACACAGTAGTACTTTTGACATTATGAAAAGAAAACCTTCCTGGACTTTTTCCAGGTCAAGTGTATCAGTTACTAAAAATTATAGCAGAGGGGGAATATAACTGGCTTCTAACAGTTACTGTCTTGCTTGTTTTCATTTTTTAGAATCTGAGAAAAAGGAATGTCTAGAAGCATAGCATCTACCAACAGAGATGGATAGTCCTGGCTGTCTGAAAGCATGCAAAAATTCAATGACTATGTAATCCTATGCCCTCCACTTAAAGGGAGACCTCAAAGGAGTCAGGCTAAGGCAGTGACTTCATGCAACATAGAAGCAAATACCTTCACCCTATTTAATTTTTCAAGGAACTTTGGTATTCATGCTGTTATTAAGACAATCTCCTGTGTTTGAGACTGTACCAGAGAGTAGGATGACCAGGTAGCATTTTCTGAGATAGCTTTAGAAATGGAAGGAGGAGATCTATGAAGATACTAAGCTTGGGTTCTCAGACCCAAACTGGATTCTTCCCCGACCTGTTCTGTGGTGGGAATATATTGATATGGTCAGCTTTATTTTGAGGTTCCCCACAACGTGCTCCACTGAGAAGCACGTGTTCATTTAACCTACAAGAATACAAGTCAGAATTGCAGAACACATGATTTTAAAATTCCCATAAGCGTTGGATTTTATGTCTTCTGCTTTTTGGGGGGAAGGGTGGGGATGACGGGAATCATGATGCTCACTGTAAAAATCACTGGTTTTTAGAAGAGGTGAGAACCCCAAAGCTCATTTCCAGAAAGATATCTGTAACCTGTCAAAAGAACTTCTCCCACTATTTTGAGTTGTGAGAAATGACCTGTATATGTGCCAGACATTCAGCAATTACATTGTAGGGGGTTTACAAGGAAATTGCAAGTGGCGTTGACAGGGCCAGATAAGGCAATTGCCTCATTCTTGTATGGTAAGAGATCACAATCAAATAAAACTTGAAGTATTCAAGCTCCAAACAAAAAGAGACATTGCATGACTCATAGTAGATCACGTAGAATTCCTTGACAAAGAATGATAAGCGCTAACAGTCTGTAAGGGTGCAAAGAGAAATTGAATAAGTACACAAAAGAGAAACCCATTACTAAGTATACAGCACCACACCTAGTTCAAGGAGCCCTAGACTAAGTATATTTGGAAGCAAGAAAAATAGAAAGTAGTATCACACATCACATTTTCATGCTTCCTTAGCCATTCACATATGACAAGTGCTGGAAAAAGGAGAATGGACCAAATAGATCCTTGGAGAGAACATATTCTAACAAAGTGTGTTGGTTTAACACAGCCTGGTTTTTGGTGGGGGCAGGAGAAAAGCTGCTGAACACTTCCATGTCTGGTACAGAGCCAATCACTGAAGGCTCTGACGATGGGCAGGTTACTAGCCCAATTAGACAAGTTGGTAATGCCGCTGTGATGACATATTTAAGAAAGAAAAAACTGCGGAAAGTTCTCTCACGAGGGGTGGTGAGGTGGCTGGGGCCCTCCCAAAGCCAGGACCGTGTGGCTGGAGCCCTCCTGAGGCCGGAGCCACCCGTGCAGTGCCAGAGAGGACCATGCAGCTGGGGCTGGCAGGGACCATGTGGCCAGCAGCGAGAGACATGACGAGCAATTCCCCAATGTGGAGCCCGGATGAGATTACCCTCTCAACTGCAACTTACAGACACCAACTTTCTTCCAAGTCAGAGAAAAAGGAAAAGTGAGAACATGTGAGGAAAACCAACATGGCAACACTGAGGCCAGTGAAAAAAAAGGAGAGAGAGGAGGTGCTCCAAGTGCCCGAGCTGAGATTCTCCTGCAAGTCATGGTGAGGACTATAATACAACAAACTGTTTCCCTGTAATTCATGAGGTGCATGGGGGGGTGCAGAGATCCATGCACAGCCCGTCAAAAAGAGAAGTCACACTGGAGCATGTGGATACTGAAAAGCTGTAATCTGGTGAGGAACTTGAACAGAGAGAAATGACCCTTGCTTTTAGACATAGAGGAAGAGAGCCTTCATTTCCAAACTGAAACAGCTCATCCTTAAAAGACTAAACCCCATGAATTAAAATGACCCACGCTAGGCAACTGTGGGAAGACTGCTTGGCCCGTGAGAGTGACTCATGTTGCAGCAGGTTCAGGAGGGACTGCTGCTTGTGGAAGTTAAAACCACGCTAGAAAAGTTCACAGAGAACTATCTCCAGTGGGAAGGATCCCACAGCACAGCAGAAGAAACTCTTTTCCTTAAGCATACTAAAGAAAGATTTTAAAGAAGTGAAATACTGACAAAACCCTCATGTTTTGTTTCCTTGCGTGGTCGGTGGAAAGAGGGAGGGACCGGGAAAAAAAGGTGTTCTGAAGATTTGCTTTGGTTCTTAATACCCTTTTTACTTTTAATTCTGTTAATAATAAACCTTTACACTTTTTACATTTTGAACCTGTTTTTCCATAAAGTGGGGTTTTTTCAATAGTCCTTATCTCAACTCATGAACAATGAAGTTTTCAATTCCCCTTCCTCTGCTCAGTTATAGCAGAGGAAAATAAGTAGATAGTTTTTTCGTGGGTGCCTGGCGCTTAGCCAACTTCAAAGCACAACACAAAGTCACTTCCTTTAGGAGAAGGAGTGATCCTGGCAGGCTGTGAAGTGCAAGTTCAGAGGGAGGCTTCTGAGTCCCCATCTTACAAGAACCGAAATTTTGTATAGGACCCAATTACCTTTACATTTTGCCATATTTTTTAATGGAAGTAGAATAGAAACAAACACTTACATCTCCCCACTGGTAGAAGAGCTTAGCTGCATTCCACTGCAGCTTCTGGTTCCTTTTGTTGCCCACAATAGGAGAACGGCCTCGGGACAGGCCTTTCTTGGTAATGTTCACATGGTGGCCCTTCATCCACTCAGGCCAGTTGCCACGATTACAGCGGTGAACAAAGCGTGCGCACTCAAGGAACAGGGCTGCTCGTGCCACTACAGGAGCTTCCTGAAATGTTTGCAAAAAATCACCTTAAAAACAAAAATGCTTTGGAAAAACTCCCTGAACATTAGAGTATTCTGCACTCTAAAAAACTGCTTTGCAAGCTTGCCAAGATGTCACACAATATAACCAATCTCTCCATAAAAAGCTGAGACCAGAGTCTCTCTGCGTAAGTCTCACTTCTTGAGCTACTAAAACCAAGATCATAAAGTCTGAACAGTCTTGCTTAATCCAAACACTAGAAGAACAGAAAGAAACACAATACAAACTTAAAAAGAATATCATACCCCTCAGTAATGTTCTCCTTCAGAAACCATCTAACTGCAAAAGCAGAAGCATGCATCTAGCACTGTTACAGTATAAACATGTCAAGTTTTAGTTTCACCTTTGCTACTGAGGCTGCAAATATTGCAGGAGCAAATGACAGCATAGCCACAAATCCTAGCATTTGTCACTTTAGGTCCTGCTTGTGAAACTTGGGGATGAAAGCATTAATGGTGGTTTGTTAAAACTAGGAAAAGCACTATTTTGTGGTAATAACAAATATCTGTGGATACAGAAATGTATTACTCTGGCATAAGTCAACAAAATTTCAATGGCTGAATTTCAATGGCTTTAGCAAGCGTCAGGCAATTTAGTACTGAAATAACCAGCAGCTGAGTTTTGAAAGGGCTGACGAGTTTCCAGAGGAAAATCCTCCTGTTCCTGGCTTGGAAGAATCATTTTAATGGGAGAAATTATACTGAGTGCACCTTAATTTGTATTAAATCACCCAGAAGCAGACATGTTAGACCAATAGAGAATGCTCTTGAAACTTTCTAAAATGTTCAAAAATGGACACAGTAATTTTGTTTCCTAAAGGGTAGATTCAGGTGTAGCTTTTTTCCTAGCAGTCTACAGCTGCCAAAATAATATCCTTACAGACATGGAAAGTGACTAAAAAGCAAATGGGTCTCCTACTTTTCATTTAATTTTCCCCTTTCTTCCTGAAATTTTCACAACCAAAATTCCTGCGGCCAGCAGTTTGTAAAACTAAGAACACAACAATGCCTACAGTTTACCAGCTGGCTTTAAAAGGTTCACTAATAGGGATTTCACAGAGCACAAACATGTGTTACACACTTTTAGATGCTGGCAGCTTTAATGAAATTATTTAAACAGATCAGCATGCACTTATAAAGAAGAGCTTGTCAAATGTGGTCTATAAATAATAAACGGGCCCTGAGACTCTGTAAGATGGTCTGTTGAACATTATTAAATAGAGCCCAACAGTGTTTTAACCAAAAATTGAAAGCAAGAAATTTGGGACCCGTGCTCCTAAAGTTTGATTTAAGAAATTATTGACACAACATCCATTTGCAGCTTTTGCTCACATTTGTACAAACACTGGGGAAAAAAGTGATCTATTAGCAATTCTCTTGAATAGGAAGATTTAAGCTGCCATGATGTTCTGATGAGGAAGGCAGAAATCTGAAGGAAGACACTCACTAACAATCAGAAACAAAACTAATATCTAGCACCTGGGAAAACATTTCAAACTACTTTTTGATCACATGCAATATGGAACACAGAGTAGGTGAAGATTTTATTATTTTATTCTCACAAAGTAAAACCTTAACCATGGAGACATATGTGAAGAGATAAAGTCCCAGCCTTACTCTACTACTGGTTTAGTTCATCAGTTGTAAAGTCAAAATTTCTTAGCATACTGGAATCCTGTAAAAACACGTGTTGTAAATGTTACGAAAGCATGCAGCTACCACAGTTAAAGGAGGATATATAGTATGGGGGGCAAAGACGAGGAGCGGGATTAATTAAAAATCACTGTATTATTTAAAAATCACTGAAAAAGACCACCTGCATGAAGGACTTTCTGAACATCATACTGCACAAGCTCCCTGTGATTACTTACCTGAGGCTCTGAGAAACCTGAAGCAGCAGCAGCAAGAGAAAGATGAAGATGTGACAGAATGGACAGAGATGGACTCACACAACAGAGAAACACATCACAAATGGAGAGAAATGAATCAGGCAGGTGACGTGTAGCTGAAAAGAACACAAGTTACCATGGTCACTGTCAAAACCAGACACAGCAGCAATACTCTCAGAAGTCTGTCTGTGCCTATGCAACTGTTCACAAGTCCAGTTTTAACATCAGACCTACTGTATTGTTTTGCTCCTTGAAAATTATACTGTATAAATTGACATGAATTCACCAACTGGTTAACAATTCAAGTAATTTCATTGATTTTTTTCAAAAGATTACCTGATTTGTTCTAAACAGCAAATGACCTGGGTGGAAGGAACCAAATACAGAATGGATTTGGAACTTCACAACATCACATTATTGTTCATGTAAACATGATTCTGCAGTTTTATGACTGCAGAGAATTTATGACCAGTTTTGTTTTCAAGAACAATGACTTTTACAATGCTAATCAACCAGTGGTAATTTTCCTTGAGTCCTTTCTTAAAGTCCACATGGCACTGTGATCAAAAATTCATTTCCTCTGGTCTCTTCAAGACAGAAAAGAAAGGCAAAAATTACCAATATACTTTTAAGAGATGCCAAAGTAAATCTGAGTACTGTAAAAAGATGCTGACTGGATAGCTCTGCATTGTCTAAGCAAAATTAAGTCTGACATGAAAGTTGTCTTAGCAGGTATATGAAGACAGGCTGCAAGTGAATTGTTAACTAGTGTACTGGAAAATCGCCTGTTTCAATTAGTTCAGACCTATCTGATTATATCTGAAGTCAAGTACAATCTGTGACACAGTTCTTTGTTTCTGTTCCTAGTCTTTTACTCAGGGGACCTGTTTGTAGCAATCTCTGATTTCCTTCCCAATCATAAGCACTTCTACAGAAAAATATTTCTGCCATAGAAACAGGGACATGGGAACAATAGAGCCTGTGTGACAAAAGACCCAGGGCGACAGGGAGTCAGGATACTGAAAAGTATTCTTGCAGTTTAGACTTTGCTTCTGCTGCCCCAATACTTAGCAGGTTGCCTCAAACACAATCCTACCAGAAAACAGTACAACTATTGCATTTCAGCAAGGATAAAAGGCTTACATGTTAAAACAAATAAGCTCACACATCTTATTGGAGAAATGTAGTGCTGACAGGTGTCATACACTGTTATAGGGGTCAAAGAAAAGCTGGTATCTCCCCACCTGAGTCATTTACATTAGTCTAATGAGGTACTTTAGGTAACACAATCATAGACAGCAGTTTATTAAAACACTCAGCACGACCTTAAGCATGGACTGAAATATCCCAAAGTAAATCAATTTTATTATTGCAAAGTCTGGATTTAAGCTGGGGACATGAAGATGAAACTGTCTGCAATATATCAATTATCACTGAATATTTGCACAGTATATATTGATTGTAGTTTTAAAAATTTAGTGAAGGATGGATGCTGCTTCTAGGAAAATACGTTAACTGCATAGCTGCTAAACCTAAGGCAGCACTCATTTTAATATACAAACAATTATTAGCTCCATAAGGATGCAGCATTTGTTTCACTGCTCTAATTTCTTTAAACCATTGTGGCAAACAGGCACAAACATCCAGGCTGATCAAAGATTTCAAAGTTGTTGTAAGAATAGAATTTTGCAAATCTGTATGAAAAAGCATGATCAAAAAGATTATGGAAGAACTGAAACTGGAGCTGTTTGCCTTTCATTTTTAAAAGGCCGCCTTAGCAACTAGGCTGGATAAAATTACTTCAGAAGCTTTTCATTTGCGCCAGGCCTGATTCAAACTATGCTTCAAAAGCCTGAAAACAGAAGTTAAAAAAAACATAATGCTTCCTTTTGGGTGTACTCTACTGACATTTAATGTGAGAATTTTCTGTTGCCATTAACCAATACAGTGAAACGACAGGCTGTCATCTTTAAAAATAGACACTGCATGGGACTGCCCATCTTCTATATATCTCCTATACTTTGCAGACAAAATGCCTGCTAAACAGGTACTTGGAATCTCCCAAGTCTATAATTAGGGCAAGGCTTCTTTCATCTTTAGCTGTAGACCTTTTAGAAATTCTGATACCAAAATCGTCTGCATCATTCAGTGGAATGGAGAGACAGTCACATTTTAGTTTGTATAAGTCAGCTCTGGAAGTCAGATATCTTCAAACAGTTCACTCTGACTGGTAGTTTCCAGCTGACTTCATGCATGGGCACAGAGTAAGCTGGTCTGTAACTTAGGCATTTGGGAAATTTAAAAAATAAGTAAGACATTTACAGGCAATAGGGACATATTTGCCAACCCCCTGTTTTATTATCTGATTTATTAGAACACAGAGTAGTGCATCTTCAGAAGGATCCTGGTGACAAACTTGCTAGGAATGAGCTCTTTCCTGCCCATGTACCTTACACCTTACTAACCCTATTAGTTTAAAATTTGCAACGGGATGGCAGCCTGGAAGCCTTGAAAACTGAAGCTGGGTGCTGCACACACAGCAGGTTGCAAGCCACCTTCTGAGCTCACTGCAACCCTGACTTGTAAGAGCCACCTCTGACTGTGAAACCATGGGATAGGCTACTCTATCAGCTACTGCATCCACAGCTTCCAGCCAGAGCAACAACAAGCTCTGGCAGGAAGTGTGGGAAATAGTGAATGAAATGTGTCTGTTGGAAGATGGATGAGGACTACTCCAAACAGTAGAGCTACGTGGGAACTGACAACAACTCCAGGCCAACACTAATGCAGACACGCTTGAATCTGCTGACCAAGTATGCAAGGTTAAGATGAAGATACAAAGGACTGGTGCACAGAGCATAACATCCCTACAGCCATAGAACAGGCAATGCAGCAAAGGTCAGGGCCCAGCGCTAGCAGGAAGGGAGAGTCCATGAGCCTGACATCGCCAGCACTGAAAAAAAACTGAATTCGAGCACAAACGGCACAACAGACCTTCAGGTGAGTGGGTGCAAAGTGGGAAGAAAAAGGATAGAGCGCATGTGGATGCTCTGAGAGCAGTGGCTTTTAATCTTTTTTCAGCTTGCACACAGCCAAACACTTATGGAAGGAAGTAGAAAAGCAGCATGCAAAGAAATTGTTACTATTTGGCTGGTTTTTCATAGTTGCATTTGTCATACTCCTTGCTTGTCACATAAACACCTCACAGAGCCCCACTGGGATATGAATCACAGGCTGAAGGCCACAGCTGTAGAAAAGATTGTTAAAAAACACAGCTGCAAGGATAAGAAGGAAGGAGATACAAAGTATCAAGAAGAAGGGATTCAATTGTGTTACTTCTTTGATTTGCATTGGCAAATCAGCAATACCTACATTTAAAAGCAAGCACACTCTAAGATGTTAATTTTTTTCCACTGACTGTCTCTGGTGACTAATAGTTCAGTGTTGCCTAATTGTAATTATAACTCTGTCAGAACTCGGGAGTGGAATTCCTGTGCCTCTCCAAGTAGTTATTCAATCTTCAATCCTTATGTATATTGACACTAGGAGCAGAAACAGAGTGTCTGTGAGCAAAGTATGAAGTCAACAATACAAGCTTTGCACTGGCAATAATATAGGAAAGCTAAGTTATAAAAAAGGATCTATTTTGTCTGCAAACTCGTCCAGTCACAGATGCTAAAGCTCCAGCTAATATCAGCACCACCACCTGGAATTGCTGTGATGCTTTGCATTCTTTCTGTGGGACACAAAGAACATTAGTGAATGACAGTGGATCACCATGTATGCACACCGTCTCAGCAGTTTACAACAGATCAATGATGACTTACAAGATCTAGAGCTGCTGCCAAAATGGAGGCATCAGGGATAGTGCCTGGTTCACAGCAGTTCAGCAGAAACTGAAAGCGCTTCATGCCTTGCCGGATTGCTCCCAGGTTGACAACATTCTTGGATTTTCCTCCTTCTTGGTTGGAGGTCAAGTGATCATCAAAGCTATGGCAACCTAAAGAGGTAGAGAGTACAGAGGGGATGCAGGGAGGGGTAGGGAGAAGGGAACGCAGTCTCTCACCAACAAAAACCTTGATGAGTACAGTCTTAGTGTAAATCCCTTTCTCTCCTTGTGTTATCTTGAAGAGAGGCACATTTTTACAATATCCATGACTTCCATGAAACAGATATACAGCAAGTCAGATTCTGGTATTGGTCATACTGATGTCTGCCCAGAACATTTCCCTCATACTCAGTGTGGTAGCCCAGGACCTACTCCAACACAGGTGAACTAGGATGTTGTCCTTCCTCCCCACCTCTTTAACACAGATCATCTTTCTTACAGTCTTTTTTTCCTTAATAATCTCCTACCTTACTCCTCTATTGCCTTTAAGTTTTCTTTAAAGTGAAGCATGCATAACCCTTGTTCCTCATGGATCAATTATGTAATATATAATCTACTAGGACAGCAAAAATCAGTAGTGAATGCGTAGTCTATGTAGAAATCAAGCACTGTCCTTTTTTCAGGCACACATCTGCAATTACCACAAGAGTGAGGAGGAAAGATGGACTGGCCTCAACTCCTAGGTATCATCATTCCAGCCGCTTTCCCTTGAAGTGTCTTGTACACTTTGGGATGGAAAAATCTCTAATAGTTCTGTTCAAAAATGAAGCTGGCATCCCACTTCAGGGACAATTTTAAACTCTATGTATACAGTTCACGTCATAAATCAACTAATCCCAATTAGCACTTCTAATGCAGAAGATCATTATGCAGTTGTTACTCAGAGATGAGAGAATGGTAGAAAGACACAGATTAGAAATAAGGAAAGCAGTTTCAAGGCCAAAGTGGCTGGTCAAAAAAAGGGATAGTCAGCTTCTGGGCTTTTTGCCTTTGTCCATAACACTCTCCCTGTTTACATCTGAAAGTACAACAGTTTACAGAATACTGCAGGATAAAGCACTGAAGAAGAGAACACGGAGTGGAGAATTCAAAATTGGCTTTAAACACGGATTATTTGAAAGACAATATTAAAAACATCAACTCTACAGGACTTCTTGAATTCTTCAGGAAAGACGAATGGCTGAAACTCAAAGTTATTTTCAGTGTGCACTCTCTAGAATTATTTGGAAAGCACTCATGTGCCACAAAAAAAGTCACAACAGAAAATGACAATGTAGATCTTCACTTTTCCCTTGAAGACAGAGGTATATCAAATTTCAAGAGACTACTTTACAAATTCCTTGGCTTTTTTCTCTCTCCAGTGAAGCTGTACCTAGCTACCAGCAAATAAAATGTCCCTATGTTGGGAAAATATTCCATTGAAATGGATCAAACAAAGTAGAAAAAACAGGTAGAACACTTACACATGTGAGCAATCACAAACATCCTTCCAAGTCCTTCTGTTTCCTTATAGCCTTTATACTTTATTTGAGCTTTCCTGCTATGACTGTCGTAACACTAATTCATTTGAGGTACAAATGTTTCCTGTTCAGGGCCCTGTTAAGGCTGTGCCTGTATGAGATAAAGAACAGAAACTTGCCTAACGCATGTCCCAAACCAGCACTATAAAGAGCTAGCGGAGCTTTTGTTCATCTGAGCTCAGTGGCATACCCTGCATTTTGTTGAAGCTTTACAAGACAATCCTTTAGAGGCAGCTGGTGACTGCCCCTTGCTATGCCCATCCTGGAGTAGTCTTGCTGTGTTTAGGGCAGCCCTCCCTGACCTACTTTATGTGACTCAGGCCTTCAGAAGTTCTTGCCCAAAGAGCAAAGACCATTTCCTAACGCAGGAGGATGCACAAGCTCCTGCCTCACAGTTGCTCCCTTTGAGAGTATAGGCTCATCCCTCAGAGCAAGTTTGAGCTGCTGTGACTTGAATGCCCTGACTACTTCTGTGGTCACTCACAGCATCTTCAGTAAGTGCCCAAAGGAACATTACGGATCTCATATAAATGCACTGTAACTGTATATATTTCTATATGCTTTGCTCTTCGTATAGGTAAAAAGATCATTAAAAGAACTATTTTTACACATGAATATGTATGTATTTATGTGTACATATATGCATATATATGCGCACATACAGATACACATACATATGTATGCTTACATACATATATAATACAGAATTTCCAGTGTTCTAGATGATAAATCACAATGAAGATTACAGTTCATAAATGATGTCACAAAATACTCTACATTTTATAATTTTTAATGTAATTTATTTCTCCTTTATCCATTTTCTCTTAAATTTGGTCTACTGTTAAAAACCCAAAAACACAAGAAGAAACACCACATGGAAAAAGCATGAGCAAAGTAATAGCATAGCACCATGAATGACAAAAATGAGAAGGCAGTGAGAGGTTCTAATTTAATGCTTTAGGATCAGACCTTCAGGGATCTAACAGTAAGCCCATCCACCATTAAAAGGCTTTTATTCTCTTCTTGTTAAGCACAGAAAACCTCATCATCTGTATGGAAGACAGAGAAGCACTGGAAATTTGAAGGCTCGGTGTACTGTTGCTCTTCTACTGGGTTATAAACCGTCCCACCATGAACGGGCCTCACATTGATATCACTGTGCACATGCAAGCACAGACATACACAGGGCAGGTACAAACTACTCTAATAGTTTTGCTAAAACTGTGACTTTCATTGCATACCAGAGATCCTTGTAGATACAGTGATATAACTTTCTTAGCTGTCACACTTGGCCTTATAAATTTTTATTACCCTTGTATTAGGAAGATGAAAAGAATTATCTCCTACAACAAAATATGAAGGTGATCTCACAGGCGCACTGCAGAAAGAGCTGTGGCAGTCTGTAAAGATCTCACTGCCCCTCAGTCATGTTTAACCAGTGAGAGCTGGGGAGGAAATACGGTGGAAGTATTTCATACCTACTTCAGCACAAAGCAGTGGATGAAGAAACTAATTCCTTCCATTGCTGGGTAATGCTACCAGACTTCAACAAGGTAGCTGCACTGATGCATTCTCCCAAAGGAACAGTACTTTTCATCTAGGAGCTAACTGAAAAGCACCACCATTCACCAGTGGCAGATAATGACCAGTTTACAATAACAAGATATGCTCATACTTTGCAAGTATCACTTGCCTGAGAAATGCCTTACATGCATTACACTGCAGGTCTGGGACAAGTGATGGCAAAATACACACAATGCAATGTTGAAGTGTAATGTCAGAAGAAAACCAAATATAATGCCAGAAAATGTAGCATATTGTAAAGCTACAGAAATCATGCTGAAAAAGAAAATTTACTCCTTTTTGTGTGTTTTTGGGAATCCAGTTGTGTTGTCTTAAAAAAAAGTAACAGAACTTCAAGATACACGGTTGTCTCCCTGACAAGATGGATGTGCTGAGGACATGAGCATGTCAATGACTGCATGATATTTTAAAACAGATTATACCATGATTTTGTATTATTCATAAAGGCACTTTTCAGACAATGCTGACTTTGAAAATACATAGCAATTAAATACACTTCTGTGGAAACAAAAGGAGTGTTTTTATTATTATGTTGTGTGCTAAGAAAAAGGGACAGCATCCCTAACGAATGATATGCAGAGACTAGACATGCAAACACAGAAGAAAAGAGATAATTATAACAAGGTTTGTGCAGGGTTTTCCATTTCTGTGCTGACCTTTGCTAAAACTGTCAAATAGTTACAAATTGAAAAAACAAAACTAAACAAAAAAACGGATGGAACACCCATTGCTATATTAGACAACATAAGATTTACACCCTAATTTTGAACTGAATAAGTGCTTTGAAGCAAGCATTAATTTTTCAAGTGTATTGACCAGATGTAATTTGATTTTAAAAGCCCAAATATTGTATCATATAATTTATTTGGATAGGCTGATTTTTTTAGAGAAAAATTTACCAGAGCTTTTTTCTAAGTCAAAATAAAAGAATGAAAGAAGGGAAAGAAAACATTTACAAAGACTAAAAAATTGGAGAAGGCTACAATGGAGACAAAAACCATGAAGAAAGCAGGAAAAAAGGGAAAGGGGTAAAATACAGAAAGAAAGATATTTTAAAAATGATAAAAAGAAAGAAAAAAGGAGACGAGAACCCTGATTTCTAACCATCTTTTTCTTCTGTGTGATGAAGCTTGGATGGGTGTCTTCGGCAGGTGCGCCATTTACCAAGACGCTTGAAGAAATTCTCCTCTTCATCTCGCCCATTTTCCAGGCCTCCTCCTGGCCCCCCTCCTTCAGACAGCTTCACTGCGCTGGTAAACTTCACCTGTGCAGGGACAGAGGGGCTGGTCAGTCTGTGCCATAGCACGAGGTCTTGGTCTCACTGGTTAGACATAAATATCTACAGAAGGGCTGTAAGGGTCAACATAGTAACACAAGTGGATCTGCACAGATTTACATACGCTGAAGCACTTCATCTTTTAAGCTTTCTGCTTAAAGGATTGATCTTTCTTGAGAGGCTGTGAAAGGACAAAGAAGGAAGAAGAAGTGTGAACAACAATTAAGCTTAAGTGTATTGATAGAGCCTGCACTTTCCTCTCAGTGCACCAGAGCAGACTGACCAGTACAGTGTAAGTTTCACCTAGTCTTCACCATGAGGTAAAAAAGACCAGTGTCAAATTCCCTTGGCTCTGCTCTGGAGATTTCTGTCACAGTCTCCTTAGCTGCAAAGTCCATATTGAAGAAAATGTTCCCATGCGCAGGTAAAACCAGCCAGATCCTGCCTTTTCAAGCTCTCCGTAATCCAGCCTGACGCATTTACCTTGGAGCTCTGCCTGATGAAAGAGAGACGGTCAACAGAGCTGATATCTAGGAGATCTTCCACTCCATCAGCCAGACCAGAGAGGGAGGAGCGCTTCAGCCAATTCCCTGTCACAGAATAAGTCACTCAGGACAAATGTAAAAATTCTTCCTAGAAGAACCTATTTCTTAGCAATTGCAGTATATTTGTCCATAGCGGCCATACTAAGGCGTGGGAGAAAAGCAGAAGGTAACGTTTTCATGTTACATGTATTAACTACCATGCAAGGCCAGGTCTTGGGAATTGGAATGGATATATTCTCTGTTTAACAAATGTTAATTTGGACTATTTCTCCTGTACAGACAGTAACAGTGCCTGTGAGATTACAATACTAGCCTACTACTTTGGGGGGAAAGTTTCAATAATCTATTTCAACAAAAATACCCCCTGATATCTTTGGAAATTTCTTACATTTCCCTTTGCCTCAGTTCCACATCTGTAAAGTGGAGAGAGCAGCAAATCACAGCTTCTTTGGGGAGAATATATGGACAATAAGGAACTGTGTTGCAATATTTCTTAAGATGGATATATCTAGCTGTATTTCTCTGCACATGCAATATGTGTATGGAATAGAAAGAGACATACATTTACCTATTGGAAGTTTGAGTTTCTTTCGAAGGGATATTCGTCGGGAGCGAGAGCGGGAGCGCCTGTCTGTGGTGGTTCCAGAGTGAGCAGTTGTGCACTCAGATGTGTCCTGCTCAGATTGACTACTGGTATCACTTGCTGCACTTTGCGACTTAAACATCTTTCGCCAGAAGTCCTTACGTCCCAGATTGGCCCCTTGGATTTGCTCATCACTGGAATAGAATGTATGCAAAGCATGAGCTGCATTTCAGTGAAATTTGAATGCACAGGGAAATGAGAACTCCTTTCTGCAGCCCACTCCTACGCTCTCTGTTACTTGAGGTTGTTTCATTTTGAATTTCAAGCATACTGTTCTTAGTGGGACAGAGTCAAGGTTGACAACATACTCAATATTGTTCAAGACACACAATAACCATCTTTTCTACCCTTAGAAGCTTGTCCACTCTGGCATGACCTTCCCCCCCTGCCCCTCTACCACAGAAAGCTTATGTTCTCTGTCCATCAGCTAGTGCATATGGGTGAGATAACCCAGGCCTGAAAGGGAGTTATCTCTGGCGCCAAAGAGATGAGAGCCCCCAGCTGACAGTGAATATCCCTTGCCTTGAGAGCGAGACGTAGAGGGATAAACCAGGAATCATTGACTGAGAGACACTTTAAAGCTATAAAAGCTACAAAAATTTTCATGGAGGCAGAAGTCTCATACACACTCCCTGGAAACGTGTATTGCTCCTCCCTGAAGTTTGGATGCATCTTTATGGTTACTTTTCTGGAAACAGACAGCAAAAGGTTTTTTATGTATGCCCCCTCAGAAATTGGATGGTAAAATGCATTGAATCCTAATCTATACTATTTCTTTGCTAGCCGTAATATAGGCACATTATTATTATTATAGTGTACTGAACTGTTTATCTACTAGTAGTGTTTCTTTTGTTTATCCTGTGTAGTAAGTAATCTGTTAAAGTCTTATGTCTGTTAAATTTGTATCTATTAAATAAACAATTCATTTTTTAATAGACGTAATAGGCCATCATTAAGAACCTGAAAAGTGAGAGCAGTCTGAGGTGCAGGCTGCCTCTAAAAAGATTTACTACCAGAAGTCTGAGTCAAAGGCAGGACTTGTTTAAGCCCTCCTCTCCATTTGTAACATCCACTGAACAGGTCATTCCAATTTTTAGTTTCTACACATGAAAGTAAATAATATAAAAATATAAAAATGAACCATATTTATAAGACCACACTAGTACTTTCTACAAGTATTTGTACCAGAAAGCTTTAGGACATCATGACAGCCACTTGTGAACCTGCTCATGAAGCAATGGAATTGGGACAGCATTTTTTATTATATTCTTGAGATCTCCCATGGTTATGGCAGGGCTCAGAGATTGCACTTGCACTTGCTGCAATCCTGCAGAGCAGTAAAAGGCTTTGTGCTATCCTTGCTGTCTCAGCAACAGTGAGACTTTGCAGGCTCAATTAAGGCAGGAGAATATGTGATGTAGAGCTCTGGGCCCTTGTGCAAGCAATGTCTTCATGCAGCACATCTCAAAGCTCTTTAACAAGACAGACACATATTCAGAGGAGTTAAATAACTTGCCCAAAATTACTTCGGGACCCGTGGCCATTTGTAGAATTTTCTAAAATTCTTAAGAGTATTGTTTAAGTTTAATTCAACTGTAAATGGCAGAATTCTTTGGACATAAGAGATTTCAGCAGTACAATGCCAACAGCAGGCTGATTCCCTGTGCAATCTTTGGAGACTATGTGCCCAACGCAGGTCAGGAATGGGCTGGCTTTCACTGAAGCACTAATGACCCTTAGCAACAACCTGGAAGTAGAAAATTAATAGGATCATCCCCCAGGAGTACAAATAAAGCTTGGAGAACAGTTGTGGTTAAATCTCTAAGGAATTAACATGCTATTCACTGCTCTGGTAGTATGGTACATGATATTGACAAATCTACTGTACTGTCATTTGAACATCTCTGCTGTTTCCCTATCAAAACCAGGATGTGTCCAGTTGGCAGCACTGAAAACAGGCACTATCTGGTTGTTTGCAGTAGCTCCTGTGTAGACACTCAATGGTTTGTTGTACGATCCAAACAGGTAAGTCTTTGCTGTCCTGTCTATTTGTACTAACCCCAGAAGGAAGCTGCTGGCACTAACATGTTGAACAATTCAATATTTACTTACTGTTCTGGAGTTTGCATTGGGCGGCTTGAGACATAACTCCGGCATTCATCAGGGGCAGCTGAGGCCTGGCCTTTGTCAATGATGACACTTCCCACCTCAGATCTATACAGACAAGATAAATCATCAGCCAAAGGAAATGGATGGCCCATCTCACAGTCATTGCATAAAACTGGATATGGAAACCTGCAAAGCAGTTTTAGAGACGTACCCTCTCCTTAGCAACTTTCTGTCTCTATATACATATTATTCTCAAAATGGGCATCAGCTCTTAGCAGCAAAGCCATGGTTTTCAGGACTTTCAACTTTCTTAATCCTTCTTCCCAAAATTTTAATAAGACAAATTCCTCAAAGCACCAGAGGAAATTTCTTTTTGATAAAGAAACATGTCAGTATTAGATTTCTTCTTGGACTTGTTTTGCATACCAGGGTTTCCCTGTCAGAAAAACAGGTACACATCCCAAAGGATGCAATGCATATTAAAAAGTACATCCACAGAGTGTTTTGGGAGTGACACTATGCTTCTTAGTTCTCTTAACCTTTCCTTATCCCAGTGTTTCCATTGCACTGTTCTCTTATGCCTCTTTTATGAGACTGCCAATGCTTTTTTCTGCAAATTTATTGCAGTCTCAGCTCACTAAATTTTAAAGGGGGCTACTGCCACAGCACAAGCCTGTACATCAAGAATTGACATGCTATAAAGATAAAACAAGCCTTTGGACCTCCTACATTTGTGTTCAGCAGAGATAGTCAGAGATTCATATGCAAGTCAGTCATTTACCTTCTCCCTCCTCATACCCACCTTTTGCTCCCAGAAGGTTTTGGGTCTTGCTCTGTTTCCTCTGTCTTTTTTCCTGGTATTAACTTTTCAGCACTGTCCAAGAGAGCACTGAGTGCCACTCTCCGAAATACATTGCCATGAGCTTCCTTGATAAATTGGACCAGCTGTCGGATATCACAGTACAAGCCCTGAGTAGCAAGGCACCATGAAAAAGAACAAATTCAGTCTGAAGTTTCTAAACACGCAGTGAGAATCAATACTTTCTGAGGTACTTCATCAGGCCATTACTTCTCTGGCTGTTGTGTGGTCTACTCTTCAGGTATATGGTTTGTGGGTTTTGGCTGGAAACTCATTTAGTGCACTCAGAAGAAGGAGGCAAGGAAGAGCATTATTATGGAACATGATCTGCAATGGGATACAGCAGATGGGGAGGTATCAGAGGCTAAAAGACCTGCAAGATGAGGGAGCTGCAAAGATGACTTAAAGTTGGTTTTATACCATTCATCTAGACCACAAACTTAAAAGGCATGAAATATCTAAGATGTATGTGAGGGGATGTAGTGTGCAAACAATTGCATGTTTTTTTCAGAACCAGTGGGTGTCTTGGGAAATTTTTTTCATTATTTTAAAGCTTTACGTCATATGAAGAGAGAGGAATTACTCACTCATTCCCCAACCTACCTCCTACACTCAAGGCCGTTTTTAGTTCTGAACATTCATATACATCTGGGATGTGCAAATCACCTCTATGTGTGAGGGCAAGGGGATGGAGGGAACAGTTTTATAGGACTTGATTTTTGATCTGTGAGCTTTCCTGAAAGACCTTGGATTATTCTGAAAATTCCCAGCAAGGAACAAAGGAAAACAAAACAAAAAAAGCCCAACAGGCTTATAATTGCACCTGTATCCTGATTAAGGCTTTTATTTTTTTAATAAGATATTGACCACAAGATTGACTTTAAAGAATGACAAAACAACAACAAATGTGCATGCATGTTCTACATGCTGTGTTCTCCATACAGGCACAATTAACAGTGTTACCCTTAAGGATAAGTTTCACCTTACACACTAACTAAAACAGAGTCTAGAAAGATAGACAATTTATAAGAAAAATTTATACTTGGTGTTCCTAATCTAGGTACAATAATGGGGCATGTTTTTCTGCATCACACCACTTAATCTCTTATGAGAAACATTCCAAAGGAGGAATATCCACAAGAACTAGAGGACCTGGACATAGGTAGACTAGTCTGCTAGTTTAAGTTGTTACTATGGTTTTCCTTCCCCTCACAGAGCACTACTGCCTCTTTAGGTGGACTTCAGTGTCTCTACAGCTCTGCTGTAATGATGGAATACAAGAATGTTTCTTCTTTGCTTCCATGAAAAATCCAAATTTTTGATAATAAAGGAGGTGGCCTGAGACTAGCTGCTAGAGTGCACCAATTTGGAAGAAGAGAGCTCATATCATCCAGTCTACTACTGCTCTGGGAAGACAGCATATACAAAAAGCATGAGCAAATATACATATACAAAAAGAGAGCATGTGGCAAAAAGCAACACCTTCCTTTCCTCCACATGTTCAGTAAATTGAATGTCTAAACCTTGGGAAGATCTACCAAATTGCTCTTCATTAATTCACATAGTCTGGCACCGGTGGGCCATGTGGTTAACCAAGTGAACCACCTTTGACTTTGCTGAAAGTTGATCCATGGTAGCCATGGTCTTAGAATCATAGAATAACTGAGGTTGGAAAAGACCGCTAAGATCCTTGAATCCAACCAGCACTGTCAAGTCCACCAAAAAAACATGTCCAGGGCTGTATATTCGTGTATCTTTTAAATCCCTTCAGGGATAGCAATTTCACCACTTCCCTGAGCAGCCTGTTCCAATACCCGACCTCCCCTTTCAGCAGAGAAANAGTGAACCACCTTTGACTTTGCTGAAAGTTGATCCATGGTAGCCATGGTCTTAGAATCATAGAATAACTGAGGTTGGAAAAGACCGCTAAGATCCTTGAATCCAACCAGCACTGTCAAGTCCACCAAAAAAACATGTCCAGGGCTGTATATTCGTGTATCTTTTAAATCCCTTCAGGGATAGCAATTTCACCACTTCCCTGAGCAGCCTGTTCCAATACCCGACCTCCCCTTTCAGCAGAGAAATTTTTCCTAGTATCTAATGTAAACCTCCTCTGCTGCATCTTGAGGCCATTTCCTTTTGTCCTGTCCCTTTTACCTGGGACAAGAGACTGACCCCCACCCTGCTACAACCTCCTTTTCTCCAGGCTAAACAACTCTGGTTCCCTCAGCTGCTCCTCATAAGACTTGTGGTCCAGAGCCTTTCCCAGCTCCATTTCCCTTCTGTGGACATGCTGCAGCACCTCAGTGTCCTTCTTTAGTGAGTGGCCCAGAACAGACCTCAGATTCTGAGATGCAGCTTCACCAGTGCCCAGGTACAGGGAGACAATCACTGCCCTGGACCTGCTGGCCACACTATTGCTGATACAAACCAGAATGCCCTTGCTCTTCTTGTTCATTAATCCCTCCAGACTATGCTACTTATCCATTTGGAACAACACAGAAGCTGCTTGAACAGAGAAGAAATTTCCATTCAGACTGCACAACTTTTGTCCTGTCTAAGTCTCCAGGTTCCAAGCCAGCCATGCAAAAAGACATCACATTCTAAATTTTTCAATTGTGACTGCATCACTTGCTACACTCAAAGGATTTGGCTAAACTGAACGAATTATTCACTGTAAAGTCTCACTGGTGGCACCCAAGTGAAAAAGTAACTTTGTTAACATGGTATCAAGTGCTTACCAGGTTTTCTGGGCTGTGGAGCTCATGTGTAGTGGATGCACAGCGAGTGATCAATGACTTGAACATGGCACTCACAATAATACCTTCTACGCTCTGGGCTGTAGACTTGTTGTCCACTGTGGTGAAGTTATTCCCAAATCCAGCCTTATCTGTAAAATTCAAGTATAAGCAAGCCATCTTGTTGGGAACAGACAAGGACATGTCCCCACCTAATATCCTATGCTCAGTTCTCACAATCCCACCCCACAAAATAAAAGCAGAAGCAAAGGGTAAAATAAATGGTAAGTATCAAAGCTTCCCAGAAATAGTTGTATTATGAAAAAGGATTTAAAATATCAGGAAAATTCTAGTTTCATTTTATCTACATCTCTCATTTAGAGAAGTGCAGAATAAGGCTGAAAATTTGAACAATAACTACAGCTTTTCCAGTTACCATTCTAAGGGATAAGAGATGTTTGATTAAGCAGCAAAGTGACAACACACATGAATGAAAATCTTCTGAACTATGGGAATGCTTTTCTTGGAAGGTGCACAAGGACACCAAGCTTTCAGAAAGACGCAAAAAATAATTACAGATTTATAAGAACTACAAAAAAACATCCCAGTTCCTGAGATGAGGGGAAAGTCTTTCAAGAGCTGCATGAGCTGCCATGCTTCAAAGCACGAGCCAGTCAATAACTGACGAATACTTAAGGGAAACCTCCTATGGGCATCTTCTTCATGAAAGCTGGCTATTTACTGTTCTTTGATGCTTTCTCTGAAATTCCTGGCATCAAAGACAGGCTAACTAATTAGTCAGACTCCCTGAGTGTTTCAGAGCAGCTAGTCCTACTCTGTAAATTGTAACTCTTAACTGTTGTTTCATGCAATGATCAAGCATAAATGCTTGATTGTTCTAATATAGCACATATTAGAACACAAATTTCCTAACTCAAAAAAATCCTCAAACCCCTGTATATATATACACATGGACGCACATTTGTAACTGCAGGCATATGCATCTGTGTGTCCATGTTCTTGTTCATTCAAGCCATTCTTGCTGCTTACTGCCTCATCTGAGGTACCACAGAGGATTTTAAAGCTCAATTATATCTCCATTCAGAAGAAACTGTGTATTAAACGGGCCATTCCACCTGGTGCCTTGTCATGTCAGGAAACGTCCTGCCTGAGGTATCATTTAATGAAGATCTCTTCTGCGAAGAGCCATGAACAAGAGGTAGGATGAATCAAAGGGAGGCCTTCAATTTCAGGTGCACCGTGTGCTACAAGATCTCGAGACAAGGTCACTGGGTGGTCGGATCCAAAGTAGTCCAACTCCCTTGACCACCAATGGCTAAGGATACAGTTGATATATTCTGAGAATAGCAAATCATATTTTGTAGTTTTTAAAGGACAAGGGTGTGGCTTCTTTCTGATGGAAGAGTTTAAGGATACTCAAGTGACAGTTTCTGATGCCAGGTATACTTACTGTCAGTGACTGGCTCCATGCAGAATCCCAGTAAAGCATGCAGGAAATCCACCACATTATTGAGAGAATCCTTGTTCACATAATCTCTCACGGTCTGCCGGAATTGCATCTTATCCAGTTTGTACAGTTTCGTGAGGCAGTTCTGGGCCTGCAACAGTATCCATCAAATCATATCACATCAAAATACGTGACCAAGTTTTGCTAGCAAGAGCAAGGTAATTTTGCTCTTAACCAGTGCTGTGCTGTCTCTGAATGGTCCCATAAGGTGACAGGTTCACCTCCGGAATCAACAAGAAATTCAGCACAAAAGAGACAGCGCACCAGTATGGGTGCCACTGCTTGAGGTGGTGATGAAGTCACTACCAGCTACATCTCAAGTCTTCTCTTCCTCTGCCAACCCCAAAGTAAAATCTCATTGGATGTAAATTAACTGGGAATGTACCACCTCTGTCAATGCTCAGTGCCTTTGTGGAACAGGTTCTTAACCTTAGGCATCTGATTTTCAGCTTCCAGCTCAGACCCAACCCACTGAATGCACCTATACCCAATGACCAATTTACATCATATGAAACACTAACTTTTTAATTAAAAGCTATTAATTGTCAACTTCTTATCGCAAAACTATCCATCCTTACTGGGACCTCATGCAGGCTGGAGTTAAGAGAATCTAAAATGTCATCTCTATAGGAAACATTAACTCTCCTGCTATCTACAATAGGGTGCTTAACTTTCCTGTAAACTCAGACGATTGTCCACGCAGTAAACACAAATGGTGCATGCAAAGCAGTTTGGCCAGACAAACAGACAGAAAATGCAGCAGACTTAGACACTGTCTTGGGGTGATTTTATGATAATACTGTATTCCCCTATTGTCTGCTTTATGCCCAGAAATGGGTCCCGTGGCTTTAAGCTGGGTCTGAGAAAAGGGGCGGTGGGGGGGAAGCTGGGCGAATTCTTCAGCATGGTTTGTGTTCAAGGACTCACACACACTCCCCCGCGTTCTCTCTCCTTGCAGCACGAGAGAGTTACAATTCCTGCTTTTAGCTAGCTTGTTAGCTGAGGCAGGAAGTTTTCCCGGAACTGCAAACCGGCATATTGAAATCTTCTGGTAACTTCTTCTTCTTCTTCTTCTGGAACGGTTCAGCCCAGCTGTGATCCAAGAACCAGATCATCGGACCCCGTGGACTGGCAAGGGAGGCTGTAAGGGACACCACATCCCGGCCTCAGACATCGGGAGGGGCCACGCCAGCTGCAGACAGGACTCTAAAACCACCAGCTTTCTCTGCAGCGAAGAGGTTTATTATCTGACATTACTCATTTTTTTCTCCTGTGCCCCGCCGGCACTCTGCTTGTTAAATAAATCGTTTTTTCCACTTTCCTCCAAGAAATTCCTTTCGTATCAGTGAGGCAGGGAGTGCTGAAACCTGCCTTCTTACGAGGAGATGTTCATTTCAGGATGTTTCCTCCTAAACTTGTCTCAAACTGAGACAGACACAGAGGAAAATATTTTCCTCAATTCAATGA
This sequence comes from Ifrita kowaldi, assembly GCA_013398055.1. NCBI lineage: Eukaryota > Metazoa > Chordata > Aves > Passeriformes > Cinclosomatidae > Ifrita > Ifrita kowaldi. The sequence continues at coordinate 344,589 of VZRS01013828.1, read as the reverse complement.
TAAGAACCTTGGTTCCAAGAGACATATTCATTTATACTTAATGTTATGAATAGGTCTAAATTCTTTGCTGGCTCAGCTCCAACAGAAAAGTCTAACTGACATGGTGATGAATATGGTACCTGTTCAACCAGTGCTCTGTGCAGAACCTTTCTACTGTTACCACTGGGACTCACCCCATCTTGTCCAATTGTGTCCACTCCTGCACTACCTGGGAATCCAGCTAACACAAGAACAGTGCAAGGATACAGAGCAGCCAATCCATCTCTGAGAAATCAACCTCAGATCCCAGAACCTTATTATAGCTCTGTTGGCATGGCTCAAGCTAACTAAAGTCATGGAGAAGAATTTGTTTCACTCGCATCCCATGGGATTAGTAAACTCTCATTAAAGTAATGAAAAATACTCCCTTCTGCAAGCATACAAGGTGAGGAGAAGGCATGCGCTGAGAAAGGCCTTTGAAAGGCTCCCATTTAACAGGGAGTTGGACTGATCTCAAGGAGACAAACTCTTCTGGATTAAATCTGATGTCTGGGTTACATCCTGGGCACTTCCACTGCCTTAACTTGAGCAGAACAAAAAATGTTAGGAATCAACAGTGATGACGCACCATATTCTTCAGCAGGGTAGGATTAAGTCTTTTACTTCCTTTGCAGGACAACAGAACAAGCATAGTGCAAACACAGTGCACTCCAACTATGAGGAGCTGATGGAGCAGCCCAGCAGCAATCAGTCATAATCACCATTAGGAAAGGTGGACATACTTACACCTTTGACTTCAGGATTCACATAGGCAACTCAAGATAGCTGCACCTCTTGTAAATAGCGTAGTTTTTTGGGGTACTGTCCTGTGAAAAATTACTAACACCAGCTCACACATGGAATTTGCTCCCATGTATTGTCCCAACCCATCCACTGGGGTGGTCAGAAGCACCCTGGGCCATAGGTGTGCTCTTAGAGAGCCCCAGGGGCTGGAAGGCAACACTATAGCTGAAAATCTGCTACAGCTGGGCTGCAACACAGTCTGTGAGCTGGGACAAAAAGCAACACATTTACTGTCAATACAGGGAAAGCTACAGAAGGGGCAGGCAGCGATCTCAGCAGCTGATGTCAAAAGTACAAGGGGGGACACTTTAATGAGCTTTAATTCTCTTACATTCTCCCGGAATACCTGGTGTCTCAGGCGATCCCCAGAGAGCCCTCGGTGTCCTTCTCCACAACCATAGGCACAACCCAAGGACTTCACAATTTTGATTAGCATTGTGAGTGCCAGCCTATGGGTGCTGACAGTTGGGCCTTCATCCTGAGGGTCACAGAGGGAAAGATGGTGTGGAGGGAAAGGGGTTAAACCCTGCTACAACTACTGGCATTTTGTTAGCATTTTACTTTTGACAAACTGCTTTCCATTTCTCATCTCAGACACTCCATTACTGAGTTGTTATTCTTGAAGTGCTTACTCCAAATATTTTTCAAGTTTAGAGACCAGCCCTCTCTCTTTCAGCTCCCATCAAAAATTATGCTATAAATGTTAAGTTCCCACATGCTGCTATGCATACCATACAGAACTTCAAAAAATTCTCCCTGAAAAAGAGACTTGGCTTGGCTGAATAGAAAACCAGGCATCTCTTAAAAATGTTTTAGACATTATGCTACTGTAAATTGCAACTTCAGAAGTTAGCAATGTAGCATCTTTTGCTCAATTCTCATGGCACTACTGAAAAATTTATGACTTCTAGTAATCAAATAAATGAAACTGTGCTCACACACTGGGTTCTGTTTTTCCTTTACAAGGTATGAATAATAAACCTGAAAAAAAATCATTGTGATTGAGGGTTTCAAACACTTTGTCAACATATTGAAAATGTCAATACCAGGCTCACAAACTCTGTTTTTAGCAGCTGCTTCTCTGGAGTAGTTATAGTACTTGAACTGCTAATCATGTTTCCTCAGCAGAATCCCAAGTGAGCACCAGAGCAAAACAGAAGGTCAGTTGCATACACATGCATACTCAATCTTAACAGACATTGCAGTACATTTGGAATTGTATAAGGGGAAACAAGACAAACCTTTTCTTGGTTTTTATCATTCTTCTCGTATGGCCCTCCTCCTCCTCCACCACCACCATCACCTCCACCACCTCCACCACCTCCTTCTTCTTCTCCATCTCCAGCTCCACTAATTGAAGGTGGCCCAAATCCACAAGCTGAACCAGAAGCAGCCGCTTTGAGTTGGAAGGATCCTTCACTTGGTCTCTTTTCAGGGGCTTCATTTTCTTTGTTCTCACTCTTTCTCCGAACTCTCTCCACACAGGGCACCACACCAAGCTGCAGTAAGCATTCCACAATGTTCAGTGCCACGTCACAAATCCGGGAACTGATATCATGGTTCAGAACCAAGTAAACAGCCTTCAGGACCACCTGAGAGATTCAAACGTCATATTTAAAGCCAGAATTACTTTCCCTACTAGTAATATTTAGTGCCTGGAATTTTTAGATTCCAGAGACTCATTACAGCAGGCACAGTACAAACTGAACAAAAGATACACAACCCTAAATACCAAGAGCCTACAATCTAGGTGTCGGACAAGAAACCACAGGCTGGGCACAGTCAGGCTGAGAAGGAAACCATGAGATGACATCTGTGAGCCTGAGAACACTGCTTCAGTGCACCAACAGCTGGCAAATCATTAAGGGGAAAGCAGAAAAGGTGAGGTTTAAGGTGCTAGAAGAAAGGTGCTACTCAGTCTTATACTATTTTATAGGGAATTTGGTGCATGCCCCAGGAACACAGCCATTACGTAATACCACCTAAGATTTGATGTGTGCATTCCACATGCACATGCGCTCTTTGCAAGGAGTAACAGGAGTTGCAGTTTCTCAGAGGAGACTTTTAGGATATGCACAAATGTATCTGACTGACCTTTATATACTGATGAGAGAAGTCATATAAAGAGGTGGAGGAAAAGCCCATCAAACCCCTGATCTCAATGGCACAGCTATATTGACAGAAGAGGGACCCAGCTTTCCTCATTCCTTGCCAATTACCGAGAGATCCAGCATGCCATTCTTGTGCACAAAGTTGTTGGTTCCATCAATGTGATCCGTATCCTCCAAGCAACTGTAATTGATGCAGGAGTCTGTCAGGCTCCGTGGAAGGTTGGCACATGCAAGCGGCTCATGGGGCATCTCAGGGATGGGCACCTGGTTGCAAAGCTTCCTCATGTGCTCACTGAAGAAATCGGCGTACCCCACATTGAACGAGGCCAGGGTAGTGTTGAAGGTTGCCACAGTGATGGTGGATATCTGGGACCGTACTGCAGGGAGGAAAACAGCAACCTGTAAATTTCAGTCTCTATAGATATGGAATGGAAGATTGAGGCCAAGCTTGTCTAAAGGGAGCAGCTCTTAAAGTGGCTTGTAATGCCAAAAGAAAACACAAGTTCCTAATTCATATCATGCGTACACGGATCAAAGGTAGATTCATTTCTTCCTTTAAGACAGCGTAAATTAGAACAACCCCAAGCTTGTTCTAGCAGTTCAGTTCTCTGGCAGCTTAAGCTGATCTCAGTTAAATGGGCAGTCAAGTAGATCAGGCAACTCAGACATTCTAAATCTATTCCAAAAGGATTTTGCTAGCTTTGCTCCCTGCATTAATCCAGTGCCTCGTCTTAAAGGCAGCAGTGCCCCTGCAAGGCAAAGAGAAAGGACTTTGCAGCTGGAAGGCAGGGGTGAAGGTGGTGGAACCGCAGCACAAACTTGAAACAGCTTTCCAAGTCACAATAGTTTGGAAAATTTCATCACACCAGTTGAAAAAAAAGTACCTGTGACAGTCTAAACCATCTCCAAAATGCAAAGCTATCTGATGAGAAAGGTACTGCAGTGCTTAAGCTGCCAGTGGTCAGAGACAGAAACTTTGAATTGCTCAGGTTAGCAAGCTGGCTATAAGGGCAAACTTTTACCAAGGACGCCTCATTACAACTCATCCTGATTTTCAGGCAACAGTGTTAGTAATTTCCCACACCTAGTACTTTATAAGTAGGATTATATACTCTCTAGTGTAGGAAGACCCTAGGTGCCCCATAGGATTGTTTAGACCACCATCTGCCAGACAGTGCAGTAACAGGGCTAGAGAATACAAAGAACCTCTTCCTAAGGTTATTAAATATATTCTAATTAATAAAATAATTACATCTAATACATTTAATAAGCAATGACTCAGCGATGGACTGGTTATATCATGCAAACAGCAACTCTTCATAGTACAAAAAAACCGCTCAATAGATATGGAAACAAAAAAGGAAAAATCAGTTAGTCACATATACATAGAAATAGTAACACTTCCTTCGCGTTTTCGGGGTGATATTTCAGTGAAACGTCTTTCCTGATATGTTAAATTTACCTTCTTTGACTGTGTTTTCTCCATGGCTGTTTGAGGGGTCTGGCAGTTCAGAGACCAGCGTGTGATGAGAGTGCGAGTGCCGGGCGCTCAGACTCTCCATCTCCGTCGCTGTGTCAGAGCTCCCTCTCCTGGTAAACTTTCCTAGGGAGACGACAAGAAATGGATATTTTGTTAAGTTATCTGAGAGGTGGCTGGCAACAGCAGCTGAGGTTAAAAATTGATGGATTGGAGTCTGTAAAAACCAAGGCCTTTCATCACACTGTGAAGCAGAACCAAACATTATCGTGGGATCTCTCACGGGGGTTCATTGACATAGAGACCAAATGGTCCAAACTCTCTGCAAGGCTCTTCCCCTCAGCTGACACTGATTTAGCTGACACTGCATTCTTAACCACCAGCACCTTCAAGAAAACAAGACTGGTCAGCACTGTATGACTGCACCCATTGGGGCATGTTATAGGAATTTATTTTCTTCTCCTCTTGCCCCCCGAAATAAGTATATTAGGATGAGAAGTGCTAAGGCAAAGGAAATTCTTCAAGAATACAGTAAAGTACAAATCCAAAAAACTTACTGAAAGAGGGCAACTTTCTCTGAAGTTGTCAGGATTTGTTGCTCCTTGGATGTGAAATAGATGATTTCACTGAGATATCAGAAAGCAAAAAACTGTAAGCCACAAGATTAAGCCACAAGAAGAATCTGGAGCCCCTTACATCAAAATTTAACTAACTTCTGAAAGTACTGAAAGTATGGAAAGGAGGGTTTGGATACTAAGTTTGTTATTCCTGTACAAATCTGTAGGTGTTTGTATATTAACCATTAACAAAACATGTATGAGTCTTTAAGAAGTTACTTGACCATTGTCCCGTGTCCCAGAGATGGACATGTTTATAATGGACAGCTTATGAAAATGATGCAATATAAGATTGTGAAAATGACAATGCTCTGGCATGACAGTTCATTTTGCTGCCTATCATCTCTAAGAAAGGGTGCCAGGACAAAAATCTATGACATTGGGAGTAAATTTGTGAAACAGAAACAATGCGTAAATACTGTTCAGTGAAATTAAAAGCTTGAAGTAGCGAATTTTTGGGTTCAAACACTGAATCTCTGCAGTATCGAGACTGTATAGGCCTCACCAAGAAAATATCCTACTTATATTGTATCCAAGATGCACTCCCGGAAAACTGTGAATAGAACTTTTCGGCATACATATGACATTGTTAATTAATTAATGACAATGCTGCTAATAATCACCATACTAATGATCCTGCTGTCTCTCCAGAGATTTCTCTTTTAAAGAAGGGGATGCAAACATTCTCTGCATCTATTTGAAGATGCACCTGTGCAATGCTTGCAACCACACAGGGAAGTGCACTCAAGTGGAACACAGATCACCACAGGTTCCCACAGTAGCTATTATTACAGTAAAGATGGTCATCTTCAGAGAAAAAGTGAACTGAAGTGTAAGTCAGTCAAGGTCTGCTGTGAGCAGTTACTAATGGATGTGTAATGCTGCAAACAGAACCAAGGACACAGGGTGACAAAAGGACTGGATGAAGAAACAACCTCTGTTGTTCTCTGAACGTTCACGACACGGAACCTAGGGCAGAGACAGCAACATCTCACCTAATATGGTGGTTTGCCATCCTCCTCTCTCAATGCCACGTCGGTCCTCTCCAATTCCAGAGAAACTGCCAAAGGAGAAAGTGCTGCGAGTGGGTGAAACATCCAAGTGATCCTCATGAAGGAGGAAGGGCACCCCCATTCTTCGCTGCCGCTTCTTCCCAGTATGGTGGAAAGGAATCGACCCTTTGCGCTCACGTTCCCTGTCCTCTTTGCGGCTCTTAAACTGCAGAAAGAGGAGCAGATATAGCAGCAGTTAAGAAGCTCTGAGACATGGAAAACAACCACTTGAGGGAAAAAGGTAACACAGATATATGTCCCAAGTATAACCTTCCACTCTGAGCTTTTTATCTTGGGCATTTCCCATGGTAGAATCTAATTGCATGCTGGGATCCTGTGAGTGTTTGAAGGATTTCAGCCTTGCCCTAGGCTGGGATGGATGCCCTCGGATAATTCTATGACATTCTTTGACCTTGAGCTTGATGTATGGAATGGATGGCTGGAAACCGAGAGCTAAGACGAGGTAAAAAAATTAGAACTTGCTGAATTAGCTGGAATTACAGCGAGCACTGGCACTTAAAATTCAGCACTGTTTGAGTAGCCACCTCTCATGCAGTTTCATCAGGACAATTACTTGAATAAAGACTTCAGCATTATGTTCGGGATTTGCATACAAAAACCAATGTAATAACATACAGAATCAACTCCAATGAAAAGGGATGGTAATCTCACATATGGCATGAATACATATTCCAAGCAGACCTCGTGAATATACAGTCCGAGCAGACTACTTCAGCGGCTACTTAAGAGGACACTGAGGTGCTGCATCATAGGTAAATTAAAGTGCAGTTTCCTTTCACCCACCTTTTTGAAGATGTTCATCCCCAGGTCTGTAGAGAGATCTGGAACTGCTGGTCTACGCAAGTTGGTCAGTGAAACCTTGGAAAATGCATCTGTGCTTAGCGATTTTTCTTCCTCATTACATTTCATTGTAAGATCCTGCAGCTCCCAAAAGAAGACAAGCACAAGGAGAAATAGAGGATAATCAGCTTTAAAAAAGGAGCTACTTCCTAGAGCTGTCATAGGAGCACTGTAGAGGAAAAAAGACCTCCAATTCATTGCACAAAAAATTTACACATTTAAAGAAAAATAAATTTAAAAAAAAATCTAGAAACTTCCAGAATTATTTACTTTGTTTAACCTTTCAGTCACCAAAGGAAAAAAGTACAGCACACTGTGGAAAGCCTCAGGCATTGCTGTCAGCATCGTCTGGTAGCATGAAAGAACACGTTCCTCTCTAGTTTGATTCTGATCCCAGGTATGACTCTGAGTAACTGATGACGTCTTTGAGGTCTTGGTTTACATTGATGAGCAATCACAATGGCTACCCTTTGCAAAGCATTTCATTTAAGATCTAGGAGAATATGCCCTTAATAACATACACATTTAAATACATACTTTGGAACTAAACTGCAATAAGCAGCACTGTCCCTTCAAGAAACTTAATTTTCAGAAAATTTATTTACTCGCTAAAGAAACCTAAGACTTCTAAATCAGTAAACATCCTTTGCTTGTAATAACAGGGCTCCCCATCCATCATTGTTCATATGAAACTTCCCCCCACTTCCTATATCACAAAATGTCCCACAACAGCAAAAACCATGAGGCTCACTCACCCCAATTTCAGTAGAGCTCACTCAACTCACCTCTGCATCAAACAACACATGCTATACCTGCCTGCTGCAAAGAAGGAAAGTGGCACAAACGCAGCTTCCAGCCATCTGCTCTCATTAAAGATCTGATGCCATCTTCCATGAGATGTTTGTGAAGCTGACCTGACTGAATTCCCTCAGGGTAATTTTCTTCTGCCTAAATATCAGCTTGTTTCCAATGGAATGCTCTTTTCCTTTGCTGTCCCACCAGAAATATTCTGGTGGGTCATGCTGAAACACCTTTTTGCTTTCAATGCAGAGATAGCTGTATGTCAGGGATAGATGAAGTGACCGCTGTGACAGGAGGTTTAGATTCTGCCTAGCCAGACTGCACATTGCAGAGCCAGCCAGCTTCTGCAGTACACAAGCGTGCAGTTTTATGCACAAAAAGGTCCAGCAGAACCCGGTGTCTGTCTTTGCAGCTGAAGTCTTTAACACCAGTTACAGTGTTTGCAGTACCAAATATTGGGGATCACACATTTTTCAGAGACTTTTCAGATTAATCAAAGACTTGAATTCTCCCTCTTAATTTTATCAACACAAGAATGTAGGAGACACACAGCAGCAAGATTCCTCTTCAGCACTGTTCGTAGTACAGGTATGCTTATCTACCACTTCACGTGTATGACTAGAGATTCAGAGGAGTCACATATAAAATCCAAAACACAGCAAATCAGGATTCAACCCTAGCTGCTCTCAACAGTGAGGCTAGCAAGTACTCCATTACAGTGGTTTTTTTAGCTTTTATAGCTGTCTGGACTCTTCTGGCTATAAAACATTGTATGAATTACTGTTGGATTCAGTATCTTTGTCCATTGGTTACTAAATCAGTGTTTTAGTAGGTGGTTTATGATCACCAAGAGATGGAGTAAGGATCAGGGCCTACTGAGACACAAGCCATGCAAACACACAGACACAGTCCCAGCTTTGAAATCTGCTCAGGGTAGGTATCAAGCAAACAACACCGGAGAAGCAAATTACTTTAAATCTACAGTGTGGCTTATGATGCATTTTAAGGAATCAATCCTGTCGAAGACTGATTAAAAATATGGCTATTCTGTGCAGCAAACTACATGGCAATTACGACAAGCATAAGATTGTTAAGACAGCAAAACAGTTTGCGGGCTGCTCCTCTAGATTTTGTTGTTTCTGTTGTCTTCATCCTGCACGACTGTATGTGTACCAGCTCATTAGTACTTCTCTCAGCTCTCAGCATATCACACTTGAGACTCTTAGCTTTCCATCAGCATTGCTGGGAGCACTACAACTGCATTGGTGCTATGACTGATTTAAGTTTTGTCTCTTCCCCTGCAAAGGAAGTGCAAGACTGTAGCAGACTCATGAATGTCTGAAGGTTCTGTGTCCTACACCTGCTGTTATAGTGAATTAACTGCATACAAGTGCAATGCAGGTTTCCTTTACCACATGTTGCCTGGTCGGAAACATGTTTAGACCAACGTCACTTTCTAGAGACAGATATTCATTTTATTCACTCTCCATCCATCCCCCCTTTTCCCACGCAACAAGGAGTGCCAGAATGCTGCAGTGAATCTTTTCTCACTTTGCTATTCAGCTTACTAGGCAATACATGGAGGATGTTTCTCATGCCCTCTCAATCCCCACTGCTTTAGCGCAAGCTTATATCCGAGACGTGATTTCAGACACAGAACCCAACAGGAAGTGTGAGAGTTTTGCTGAGGCTCAGGAAGATGCAGGATCATCAGTTTACCACTTCTCCTGATAAACTGCAGAACAGCAGAAACAATGTTGATTTGCCACAAAAATCTACTACTCCTTGATGTGATTTGCAGGCAGATATGTTTTTCTTTACTCAGTTTTTGCCTGCCACTTAAAATCTATCCTGCTGAAACACAGAGTGTCAGTATTTTTGAGAAGTTATTGATCAACTTTTGAGTAAATATGACGACACTGTGTTAGGAATTTCAGGTGTAGACTGAAAAAACAGGCTTTAAGCATAACCCTGTGTCAGGTGAGCTTGTGAAGGCTCAGCATACAACCCCTTGTGTTGACAGATAGGACAAATCCTAGCCTTTGGGAGGTGGCATTCTCTGCTCTGAACTAGCAGAGAGCATTGTGTGATGAGACTTAATATAAGAACAGCAGTAAAGTTCCTACAGTTGGCTCGGATGAACCAGAGCCCAGGTGCCTCTGTGTGTTGCACAGGTTTCAGTCCTCAGAGTTGTAAAGACAGGGAGCATGAGTTGAAAGATTTGCTATCCGGAAGTCCACTTCACTTCCTTCATCACAGCTGTTCTGCATAACAAATTGGAACTCTGGAACAGGATTCTATTTTGATGAGTACAGCAAAAATACACAGGAATGACACAGAGGTTACAAATGCAATCAAATTCAGCCTTGGAGAGAAACATGCCCTGGACAGAGTGCTCACTTTAACAGCTACAATGTACCCAGTGTAATTGCCAAATGAATTTAACAAAAAATATTAGAAAAGAGCAATGGAGTCTTCTGCAAAGCAGTCGTATGCAAGTGAAAAGCAAGACATAGCCAAGCGTGTGAAAGGAGAGAAGTGTTTTACAGCATAAAGAGAAGAACCAGGGCAACTCTAGTGCAACCAGTGCCTGTGGAAGACAATACCATTCATATTGCCTCTGTAAACCACTGACTGCACTCCCTGTTGCACTGGGAGCTAAACTTGCTAATATGTAAAACAACCAGGTTGTTATGAGCAAGAGCAAAGGGACAGTACATGCATGCAAGTAGTGAAACACATCAACAGCAATATATTTCAATTTTCCCTCCAGAAGATGGTATTAAGGAGGGTTTTCTGTACACGCACAGCAACTCTACAGAAACTCCATCCACAGGTAGATTAAGACTGAATAGTAATCCTTATCACTTGGGCTTAACAGAGGTATGTCAAGCTTTTACAGGGATGAAACATGTTATAGAAATGACACTGAAGTATAATACAATTTAAACAATACTGCTGCTGCTGAGCCCTTAGAACCACAAGTAACCACCAGCTCTCATAACAGTGGTAAGAATGTCTATAAAGTCCTGAGATCTAAAACTAACAGTAGTTACTACTAAATATTATATTTACATAGTTTATGCTGGTCTTCTAGATTTTGAGCATCTGGGCTCTAGTGAAGAAAAGATATTTCACCTTCCTTCCAGTCAAAATCTGTCAGAGCCCTAAAAGCAGTGATTTTAAGAAAAACACCAAGAATTCCGAGATATCCAACTCAAAAAAAGACACTTGATAACAAAATGAACAGGTCTTTTACTTGAGTGTGTCATAAAATTGGATGGCAAAAATAAAATCTCTGCTAAATTTTGTTAGGCAGTTCCATCAACTAAGTAAATCAGCATTTGCTGCTAAAAGCCCACATGACAGGAAAACAGGGCACAACCTAAAAGTAGCACAAATCCACAAGGAGATTAACTGACACTGCAACACCATCCCCTTTTTATCCCTGGAACAGGTGAACAACCCAAAAGAAAAAAATATTTAAGCTCAAACACAAAGATCTTTATTACACCAAGGTCAGGAGTACAGAGTTCATTGTCCAGCAAACAGGAAGCACGACTTGACACCTATTAGGACAGTTTCTCTACTAAGAATTTTTTGGCAAATATAAAAGTTGTGCAATAAGAACAACAGCAGAAGAAGTAACAACATAGAGAGCTTTTGCTCACTGCCACTGTTTGCCACGGCTAATTCAATATTTTAACACAAGTGTTTGTCTGAAGTGTGCAATACTATAGCAAACGCCGTTCCTTTTCTCTCATTTGAGGAAGTACACTAGAGAAGCTCAGTGGGTCCTAACCATTACACTGTAATGCAAAGGCATTGGTAACCATTTCTTCTGACAACTACATTAGTACATTCTCACACCAAAAACTGGTGTTATCCTAGCTCACCCTAGATTAATTATCCCCAGTCAACACTTCAGATTTTAGCAGTCACCAACTCTAACCCTCTGCATCAGATTCTGCCTCCAAAACACTCATCATTCTCAGGGTCTGTTTTTGAATCAATGCAAGTATCTGACCTCTGTACAAGTGAGTCAAAGCTGTGCCTATCACTACTTGTTCAGCAATCACTTCACAGCATCACCACAAATGTAGTTATTTTCTTATTGATGGCAACTGCTTACCTGGGTTTTGTGAGTGTTCACCAGAGAGGGTGCAGCAGCCACCATGGAGCTGCTGCGAGGCCTTGGCAAAGGAGTAATCTCTGGCTCGGGTGGCTTCTCTGGTTTTTCCTGTAGCATGTGCCTCAGCCTCTGCAGGTAGTACATCAGTGACCACTGTGTGCCCTCCTCAGACCAGTGTGGTTGCAGCAGGCAGCGCAGCACAGCCACATCGAAGTACGTAGCATAGCGAGACTTCTGGCATGGTGGAATCACCAAGGACACTCTGTTCCAAAAAGCAGGAGTAGAAGTGTTAGTCATCAGACTCCTTAGGCCTTCTTAGATACTTGGCTCTCTGCATAAAGAACTGACTCTTTGGGACTAAAGTACCAACTGAGGAAAGCATTATTGAAGAAACGTAAGTGGATATTTAGCGTTCAGTTCCCCCCAGAGGACTCCAGTACATGCTGTTAAGTGTTTTCTTGGATAGGGTTGCTTTCTTAAACTATGATCTGAAGATAAGCCTCCAGCACCTGTGCTAACTGAATAATTTGCTCAGCAGGAAACAGACAACCCTAAAGCATCTGCTGTTCTGATACTAGTAAAACATATTTAGAAATGGTTTACATTTGCACATGTCAGGCCTTACTTAAGAAAAAGCAGGCAAGGTAGCTAAGTTAGTTAACCCTTTAAGCTAATTAAATTGATTCCTATTATAAGTGAAAGTTATTATTATGGACATTCTTTGCCAAGGTGTCCTAGAGAAAAGCACCTTTTTAAGCCCTCCATACAATTTTCTTGCCCTATTAATTTCCCAGTGGATTTTAATATGGAATTTCCTAAGTATTATAGAAATCAATGCACACAAAAGCAAGACATCTGTAGTGAGCATCAAAAATGAGAATCGAGAAATTTCAGATTTCAAAGGATCATATGTCATTCATAGCCAATCTTTTTGCAATAAAATGCCCCAAACTTTTTATTCCTAATCTTTTATACCACTTCTCTCCCAGAAGAGTACAAATGGCCTGATCTACCCTCTGTATGGTCACTAGCTGTCAGGAGACAATCTGTCAGAAAAGAAGCAAGTGGAAGGGAGTCAGAGGAATGAGAATCACACAGCAAGAGAAGGTATGAAATCCTGGAGGTGGGGCAGGAACTCTGGAAGTATTTTTTTTTTTTTTGTCTGCTGAATACACATTTTGGATGTTTCCACTCTGTGATAGAAACACACCTCTGTGCCCTGCTTATTTCTGGGATTTTGGGATTCTATAAAAATTAAGAACACTTTCATGCACTATATTCTCAGGCATTTGAGAATCATCACAAGAACATCAAGTTTGTGTTTTGTTTTTGTTAAAAGCCATTTTTATTAACAACTCTGCAAAACAGCATGCAAACAGCGTGGACATGACATCCCCATCTCCAGCTAGGTACCATCACATTCTAAACAGATGGGTCCAAGGCCACAGTCCAGAAAAGCCTTAGGGAACAGCAGCAGCACTGACCACTGGGACCTCTAAGTGCTCAAGTGAAGTGCATGTGTTAAGCACTTCGCTGGATCTCTGCCCTGTGCATCTAAGGCAGGTATGGAACTGGCATAGGAGAAAGAAGTGTGCAATGAACCCTGCTCCATCTTACATGCTTGGAAACAGGGAACAGGTGTAAAGGCTGGGCTTGGATCAACGCATTGATCTAGAGCTCAAACCTGCAAGAGCAGGTTTGCTGCCAGCCCCACAGGCCAATGCTGGAGGCACTTGCCGACTGCAGACGAGCCTGTCTGTGTCAGCATATGCCTCACTATACGAAATACACAGATTCAAAGTTTCTCTCTTAGTACTGTATTCCAGCTAAAAAGACTGCAAGTTTGACGACTTTGAAATGAGCTGTTATAAAAACCTGAAAAACTGAATTAGGACGGAGAAAACAATGCGAAATGGGAATATACTGTGACATTTTCCCCATAAACTTGATGTGAAGGCTGGTTTTGTCAAAGTCTAGGTTGTGTCACATAGATTTAGCCTGCAAAAACCCAGACGTATACTCAAAGTACCCCAGCAAAGGAAATAAAACCCGTCATCCCATTAGCAATTGTGAAAGGCGATTGCTCCCCGGTCTCTGCAAGACCCTGAGCAGTGTACGGGCCTAAACAGTTTTTCATGCTCCCCTATCTGTAGCACAGGCAAACCTGAGGCATGACACAGGCTGGAGCAAGGCATATTCCTTATGAAATATTCATAACTCAAGTTACTCCTGCAAAGTCTATTTCCCAGGCAGCCTGTTCAAGGTAGCAGCTGGATAAAGGGCTGTGGCTTTATTTGCTTCAGGGTTAAGCTGTATCATCTCTATATGGAGAATTACACTGAGTGGAGAAGTGACACTTAGCTAGGATCAGGAAAAGCCATTTGTTTAAACAGTTTCTGAAGGACCAGAAGTTAAACTCTGTACTTCATTTAGAGGAAAATCTAGCGCTTGTATAATCAGCTCGCGGTTGCCTGTGGTTGCAGGGAAAGTGAAAATATAGCCTTCCTTCAACTCCTAGCCAAGGACAAAGGAATACTTTGGCTGTTGGTAAGCAGAGTAAACAACACTTGTTTCCCAGTTGTCTGTTGCTTGGCAACCAAAGCTCCCTGTACAGTTTTAACTCATCAATTAGTCCTGCAAATGAGGAGGCATAATGATGCTCTCTTCAAAGCCTCTCTGAAGCTTCATCCCCATGGCAACCACCAGACCCTGCTTGACAAATTGATCACCTGACCCTGTCTTTTTAAAAGGCTGCTTATTTTTTTTACAGCTGTGTACTCTCTGAGCAGTAGTGTTCACACACAGAAAGGCAGCTCTGTCCCCATCTTCAGTTTTACTGGCTCACATTAATAAAAATTAAATAAAGATACAGACCTGACAACAGGCTTGATAAAAAATCCCAAGGGAAGCTTCCTGATGGGATGAGAGCCTTAACAAATAGCTTTTTCCTTTGCACCAGTGAAAGGATGCCCTGAGCTCCCATTTGAGAGATCAGAGCCGTTCCTAGATGATATCCAGAAAATCACTCCATCCTATACTTCTTCTGTCACTGAAATGAAGCCATTTCTTAAAACTGCAGTGTTTTGGATATGACATTTCTCAAAAGAGATGCAATGGGACCAAAGTTTTCCGGAGAAGTTTAAGTGACACTCCTAAATCAATAGAGACTTGAAATTATAGCCCTCCCTCTCCAAAATCTCTGAAAATACTCATCACCTTGATTTACTTTATGGCACGACCGAGTGTCCAGCACTACTGCAAATCTAGTTCTACCTTTATGTGACGAAATCTAGATGAATTTATTGGCGCCAAGCTGGAAGATCACAGCCTGAGCACTGCAGGACAAGCTGGAAGCATGTTTGCAAGGCTGTGCTTCTTCGTTAGTCTGTTCCTTTGGGTCAGTAGTCTAAAGCCAGCTATGCAGCAGGATGCAAAGGAGGCATAATGAAGGCAAGGGAGAGAGGCTTGCAAAAATTCTTTGCTGGGGGAAAGAAAATCTGCTCAGAAGGAAGCCAGAAAATATACCAGTTGCCTGAAGCTGAATCCAGCCTAGAAGGGGTGAACCTAGTGGTTATTTTTGAGCCTTTAATTATAAGAAACGAATATTCTAGAAAAGACCAAAGAAACTGTCCCAACAGGCCAGCTAGAGATTTCTCCAAAGAAAGCAGCACTGAGTTACAAGTGCTGCCACCTTTTTCATCACCCAGAACTGAGATTTGTTGAATTAAGAATTTGATGCAAACATCCAGCACCCTCAGCATGTACAAACAAGAGTGCATTCAAGATGAAGGACTTGTGACCTCCACCACTGAATCGCATGAGCCCAAGTTTCTCCTGAAGGTCTTTGTACCTGGGATGTGCAGTACCTCTCTCCTGAGAGGTTTGGGAGGATATGCTTCCATCCAAGGAATTTCCAGGATGACATGCTGAAACAGAAGCCTTTGGAGGTAGAGAATCTGGCTGCGTTGTCTCACAAACCACCTGCAGTCCCTTTGGATCAGTGTAAAAAATAAAACAAGTATATAAATATATTTATCTCTCCCATATTAGTTTTATAACTGCAATTTGAGCTTAGACATGACCACTACTTACACCATAACACCATGGGAAGACTGATCAAGCCTGGGGCTTCTTAATACAAGGCATTGTACAGTCAAAGAGTACACTGTACATTGTACAAGGCTCTTGCCCAGGAGAATGATTTGGGATGGAAGGGACCTTAAAATCAAGTTCCAACCCTCCTGCCATACACAAGATCAGGCTTCTATTCTATAAGACAGGATAAGGCCAAAGAGATCCAAATAGCTATACCCTATACCCTTTGGTTCCACAGCAAACAAGGTTGGGAGCCTTAGATGTGAAGAGCTGTGAATAACTGTAATTTCTGGAGATGGAATACTTTTGGGTGGAAGCTGCAAGTTCTCTTTCAATATTTATTCCCCCTCCTGCAGCGTCTCATTCAAGCTTGTCAAACCTTAGCATAGAATTTACCTCAGTACGTCCACTATCCAGATTAGGGGATTCACAAGCCACGCTCTGATTATTCATGGGAGAACTCCTCTTGGCTGAGAAAAGAAGTCAAAGCAGGGCATTTCAGAAAATGCCTCCTACATTATAATGCACTCATTATAAAATATTATAATACAAGGATAAACTAGAAAACAAAACCAGCATCTATCCGCTGCAAGACTTCCTAGGCTCTAGTCACAACAATAAAAAGAAAATATGACTGGTTTAGTTTTTTCAGTTCTTTCCATTGTGTTATCAACAACACTGTCTACTGAAAATCTCTATTTCTTTAAAATTAAATTTGAATATAAATTTCATCCTAAATCCATTTTCCCTCCATTGTGTTTTCCTGTGCAGACTAGTGACTTTTATTTTGGAGTCCTTCATCCCATTTATACATATATTCAGGTCCTTTTCTAGGTTACATCACTCAGAGTGTATTGTGATTTCCAATTTGCCAAATGCCTTCAGCACAGGAAATACATGGATGTCACACAGAAAGTTTGATCTGTAACACTGCAGCAGACCAAGGGCATCACACAGACTAGGATGATAAGTCTTGAAATCCTGTTGAAAGTTGTACAGATATGACTTCAAAACAGACTGACTGCAAAAGAAATATTGCAAGGCTTCTTCATTAGATTTTTGAAATTTGTTGTTTGGAGGAAAATTTAAGTACATTTCACTTTCTTTTTTCCCAGTTTGAGACAATGCTAAGATAGCAGCATCTTCCTAGACTTAAAAGACCTCATCCCAATTAGTATTTCTGTCCTGCTGAAAAAGCTTTCAAAACATAATGGAGCATCTTCCTTTCAGACTTCACTCCTGAAGTTATTTTAGGGATTTTCTGACCACACACAGACCTATAGAAAAAATTCCAGTAGTCAAAGAAAACTTAGGATTAATTCCCTTTGTTAGTGCCAGGGCTGAAATACTATATACTATATTTTAATTCTAAAAGTTGAAGCAGAGGGACGAAGAGCATGATGTCAAAGACTGTTTTAAATCATTTGGAAGACTTGAATCTTTTTAATTCTGGATTGTCCCAGTAGGTCTACAAAGTCTTCAGAACAAAATATGACATCTAAAATGACCCAATATCAGAAAAATCTAATTTTGTGAATTACATTTTCACTATGGTGAAAATTACAGTTCCATGCTTTTGAGAATTGGAAGCAATGCTACAGCAGTATACCCCGCACACTTTCAATTCACCACCTTGCAGGAATTATAAAAAACTATTGTCTAAAACATAACAGTAAAAAAGTTTCTTTAGGACTAGGCCAGACAAAAAAACTTGGAAGCCAAAGCTTTGGAAGCGTAAGCACCCAACTCCAGTCTCACTATGGCTGAAGCACAAAGGAAGAGCAACTCTTTCCAGTATGCAAAAGTGAATTTACAACCTAGGCCTGCATTGGACTCTCTTGAAACTACCTTTTCTAATTTCATAACATGCTGGAAATCAAATTTTAAATAGCAGAAGAACCACCTGTGTGCTCTTCACTGTTCATTTTTGTCCAATGCCAGTTTGGGAAAGATTTCCTTGCTCATGTCAGGCTGCTGAGAGATACTGTCTTTGCCCTTCAAGGCAACTCAGGAAGATAAGGCTAACAGAAATTATATGAGGCTGACAGAAATTGTAACTACTGAAAAGCGATTAATTTCCTATTTGTGATGGTTCTTCCATCTCCTATTTAATTATTACGCAAATGTCAGTTGACTCTGAGGGGAAACAACCTTAAACTACTCTAAGGTTTGACTAGTTCCTGCAGGATCAACATATTCCTTCATATACGATGGCTATAGAATTGTAAGGGCAACATCAGGCAAACAAAGGGAAAGGTTTCCCATATCTCAGGAGCTACATTACCATAGCAAAGTCACAGACCTGTAACGATGTTCCTGATGGGTTTTACAAGAGCATTGAAGGCAGAAACTTCAGGCTGCCTGTGTTCCCACATTGGCTGCCAAATAACAAGGCCACTAGCCAACCGGAATGTCAGGTCAGACTCCTAAAAAGAAAAACATGTTTTTCCAGTTGTTTCCAGTCTATGAAGACTGTCATTTCTCTGATGCACAGAAATAAGTGATACCATGTGCAGCTCTCCAATCAGTATATGCTAACTCAAGGGCTACTGAAAATACTCAGCAGGCTCAATACGTCAACTATGGCTAGTAAAAAATCATGGGGAAATTTCAGTACAAAAGTATACAATTTTTTTTTTCAAATGAAATTTCTCTTCTAGTTAATGAACCGTGTTTTTCCCAGGACATTAAGCTGTAATAGAAAAGGCCATTCCTGTCACAAAGTATCCCTTTTAATTATACATAACCACTTCATGTTTAGCATTCAAGCTCAACTTTAGGATTTACACTCTAAGACTTGAACTTCTTCCCCAAAAGAATAAGAATACCAAATATTAAAGGATTACTTAGAAATTGAGGAAACACGTAACAGATTTCTACGAAGAAGTAGTATATAGTACTGTTCTCATTAGCATTGTTAGTACCTGAACTCTGTCAATACATAGAGACACTGGTACTACTTACACTTGTGCTATCACTGTTCTACATATGCAAGCAGCTAAAATCATATAAATTAGTACACAAGTAAATCTTAGCAGGATCAAGGTGCAGCTATGCATTTGACCAAAGGTCAGATCTACATTAGGAGACATAGATGTCACCATAGCTCCAGCTATCCCCATCTGGCAAACAAACATGGCAACAGCAGTATTGGTGGCATAATTATAGGTGCACAACACTCTCCTATTGACATAGCCCCAGATGCCTTGGCGATTGGAATGGATGATGCAGACAGAGCTAAAGGAATGGCAGGAACCGACTTTTTGTAGCTCTCCAGCCCTTCTATTCCCTACCCTCTGTTAGTGCTCTCCCATCATAATCAACTCATAAGCTTGGCTTAAACTAAGCTTGGTTTTATTTACTGTTTTTACTAAGAGTGACTCGCAAGGCTTTTAGACCTGGTAGCAGTAACACTGCATGCTCACTTCGCACTCCTAGCATGTGGTGACATGCCAACACTTCCACCTGCAGCTATGCAGTTACAGAATTACATGCATCCCCCAAAGCCTAATTTAAAAACACATTGCTCAAGATACATATCCTCCCAGAAGTTAGGAATTCAATAGTTTAGGTCTGTCTATGCAGACATGTGTTATCTTCCTTGATCCCATGCATTACTTTGGTTACTTGATCAGGTAGTATCCTTCCCCTGAGACTTACAAGTGACACAGAGAGGACAAAGCTCACTTAGTGAACCAGTTACATGCCTCATTTAACTCCTTTCCTGCACTTCATTTTGATGACAAAAATGCGCATGTTTTAATGGGCTTTTCAATGTTCATCACCACAGTATTCCAGAGATCTCAGGGATTTTTAAGGTAAACTTGAGATACTGTTATTAACCTCATCTTGTAAACAGCACGCCAGAAAGATTTTTATAAAAAATTGGAACTCCAATCGGTAATAGCAAAGATCTACCACCAGTTTAATTTCATTTATTCAAATGGCAGCCTGCATTTTTTGTATAGTGCTTGGAAGAATTCAGTATTTCTTCCTGTCCTGTCCCAGTAGCCTCCAGAGAACTAGCAAACAAGTATGCAAAATTCGGGTTAAATAAATTTAACACTACTGTACAGTAACTCAGTAGCAGAGGTAGAGAAAGAATCTAGTTCTCTGGTCTTGCTTTCACCTGCCTTAATCAAAAGACTATCCTGTATCTCCTGTTTCTTCCTACTTTCTTCAACTGCTGCAGCTTAGAAGGCAGAATTAGAATAGATAACAGCCCCATCACTTCATGACTTTATAGCCCTTTTTTCAAGGACCTACTCTTTTCTGAGGCCTAGCTGGAAACATAAAGGCTAAATGGCAGCCTCCCAGAGGCAGGAGTCAGCATGCAGAAAAAGTCTTTTCACCACATAACTCTGCAAAGCTGATGCACTCAGCATAAAATTAACAGAGGAACCCTAGTAGACAGGAGGCCTGCAGCCTGCATCCCACTTCAGAGCAAAGAAATGCTCCATTGCCTTTGCCACTGCCATGCTTAAAACACCGTCCTGGTAATTAGCGTCAAGACGACTAGTAATGACAACAACAAATCCCAGTGGCAGCCCCACGGTGGAATTCCTGAAAATCTAGCAAGGCTTTTCTGAGCAGTGGTTGAGAATCACTGGAGCAAGTTAAAGCTCACTACCCTTTCTGCAGTTTTCAGTATCCCAGAGACTTCACAGGGGCCACATATCTTTGGCATTCCCAAAGGCTAAAAATGGCTCACTTCATTTTTTTTTTTTGTCTTTGTGCCTGCCTAATGTTGTGATGATTGTTCATATCACTGGAAGGATTTCTTCCCAATGGCAGCACTATTCTGCCAGCTTGGTAAAACACTGCCCATAGAACTCCAGTGTACACTGTAGGCTGAATTAATTAACAATCACAAAGGCAGAATCATTCCTTTCCTGCTTAGAGCTGTCTCCAAACAAGAACCCCATCAGTGTACCACTTACTTTAATCCTGTGGACGAGGGGAGCAAAGAGGAACACAAATAGCTCTACTGTGGCCATGGAATTCTGGAAAAACTTCCTTCTGTTATTCTCCTCCTCATCAGTCGTGACGCTGAGTCGGGGATGTCCTGGTGATCCTTGGTTTTCAGCCTGGTGGATAAAGGCACTACTGCTCCCTCCCCAACTAGAGCCTCTGTCTCCACCAAATCGGTCATTGCTGCAGTCTTGAGGAGCCTCCAGCAGCATCCAGTGAAGAGTGTGAAGAAGCTTTGTTTCAGCTACTCCAAGCTTATCCTGATGCCCTGTGTGGAAAAATGCATCACAGTATCTCACAGGGTTTTAGCTAATGATACTTTTGAGATTGTTTCAGAGTTGCACTGGAGGCTGGACATCCAACTCCCAGATAAGCATTTGAAAATTAAAATTCTACAACTAAAAGCACCAGCATTCTGTCTCATTATGTTTGAAACCTCCTAAATCAGAAGCCTCAATTTATTTCACAGTGTTTGGAGTTCAGTCTCTGCAATGTCAGCTGCAGAGCATGGACAGCAGCATGGACATAGAGTGGTCCCAAAAGAAACTAACTCAACAGTCTGGTCTGTTTGACTTTGTTGAATAAGACAAAAATGTTCCCTACTGGCATGTCTCAGGAAACAAATTTCTGCTGAAATCACTGCTGAAATCTGTACAAAAGTAAGTAAATTAAGTTGGATTTGGATTTGCCTCTCTATTGTCTGATTGACTATCTGCTGAGAGTCACATACACTGGTCTAAATAAAAAGAAAAATAGGAAGAAAAAAACCCCAAACCCGAAGATGTTAAAAGTTCCTGCTGCAACTGACAACTGCAGCATGCCTTCAAAGAAATATGTATTCCTTCAAGGAACCCATGCCTGCTGGGTGCTAAAGCAAGTTCAATTACTGCTGGTAAATAACTAGCAAAATGTTATGAACTACTCTGACTCTTTAGCTCATCAGACCACTAACTTCACTGGGGAAGCTTTCACAGATTACCATTCCATAAATGAGAAAGACAATTGTCGAGAAAGACAATTGTCAAGATAGACAATGCCCAGAAGAAACTAACTAGAATTCTAAGGATTTAGAATTATGTCTGCACCCTGAGCAGCAATCTGTCATATTTTAACTGATAACTTCAGTAATGGACAACAACCTCACATGAGCACTAACCTAGCTTATTCCGGTTGGAGAGCAACGTTGCAGTGCAGTGCAGCACATGAGGGAGTGCAGCTTGGACAAGTTCCCAGCGAGAAATGCTCTGGATGGCTTCAGAGAGAGCTGGAGAAAGGCCATGCAGCTTGTTTTCTACTAAAACTCTTTCAAAAGACTGAAAGTAAGAACAAAGAAAAAAAGACATTGTGTCTATTTCTGCACATTCCTTCCCGTACATTAACATTCTGTTTTAAAAACCTCTAATCCCTAATTGTACAACTACAGCACATTTTATAACATTTTTCCTGAAAAATACAGACCATAACTAAAGCTCAGTAGACATATGGACATACTTGACTAAGAAATTAATAGACCACGCAATATATTTTCTGCAATAGAAGAGAATTGAAGCAAGTATCATCTGTATATTAGTAAGTGCTGACATCAAGCCAGACTTGCAGCTGTGCTGGGTAAAGCCAGTAATCCTGATTTACAGTTGTGCTGGGCGTGCCAGTAATCCTCTTAGAAGTCACAGGAACTAGGAAACCCTGTATTTGTGGAGCCGAGTGCTGGATATTCTTAAACACATGTGCTCTTTCAGTTTAGTGTAACATAAAGGGCAACCCACTAAAGGCATACGGGCCTTAAGAAATGTTTTCCCACTCTGTCACAAAAAATTATCAGTGTACAAAATTTTTTGTTGAGCTATGATGTAATAGTTTTGTAAACACTTACAGAGCGGATGGCTGCTGCAAGTTCATTATTTCCACGTCAAGCATCACAAAAAAAGGCTATCTGCCTCTGAAATCCCTAAAGAAGCTCCTTATTGCTAGTTGCTCCAATGGTTTCAATACATTGTTGCTCTGATTAGATACAAAGATCTCATTATAGGTCACAAGTGCAGTTATTTTATGGTGGCCAGCGAGCCAGTGACAGAGAGAGCTCAGCAAGACAAGTCCCTAGTACCTCAAGAACCTCTTGAGGTTAGGGTGACCAGAAAGGCTTCTCCCAGGATGCATTGTTCTGTTATGTTAATCTACCCCAGTTCGGATTCCCCGGCTGGCTGTTAGCCTCTCACCCATATCATTCCCCCACAGCTCCCCATTGGTCCCCATTCCCCAGTCCCACCTTTTCCCCGCCCCCAGATAAAACTGTGAGTTCTCCATTGTTCTCGTCTTTGCCTCTGGAAACCTTCACAGTGTAGAAGCAATAAACAGCTCCTATGGAACGCCATGCAAAGACCCTTCCCATCTCTTTGCCATCGACTTTATAGCTTTGAACCTATCCATGCGTTTGTGCGTGCACGTGTGTGTGAGTGTATTTAGCAGATCCTGCCGAGCAGCTTAGCTGTGGAGACGCTGTTTAGAGATCGCTGCACATCGCACTCTGGCACAGGACCCCACAGAGCCGGAGGGTTTAGTAATGATATTCCTTCACTGAAGTACCTATAGCAAAGATAATGACAATGCATGTTCTTGCCATAAACCAGCTTAGCCTCATGGCTAACTATTTGCTCACAAGTTGTTTCACCACTTTTATCAAGCTCTGGGCAAACAAATTACTGTTGCCCAAAAGATATTTCAAAGGCCCTCATTCCACATTCATAAAGCTTATCCTGCAACATTAACCACAGCAATTTTTTCCTTTTGAGGAAAACTGAGGGGGCGGTAATAAGAATAGACTTAGTTACAAAGAAGAGCAAAATCAGCATGTCAAAACATGCTCTCCTGAATGAGCAACCACTCCCAATCATGGCATACTAACTTGTGGTAACAGGCACTCTCCTGCCTGTCCCAGCGGCTGGGTACATTTTTCTCTCTGTTTGTGGTCCTGTTTGCTGGTGTGGGCAGGCATGAGCTCCTCTACCAAGAGGCCAGGTGTCCTGATGCAAGCATTGTGCCGCATCATTGCAGTTTTACGGCATCCAGTTCTGCTCTGGCCAGCACGGAGGCACAGAAACACATATCTATCCATTAAGACTATGCCAACAAAATGAATCCTGAAATACTGACAATAACCATCAGAGCTACCAACAAATATCAGTGTGGAGAAGGTCACACTAGAAACCCTAGGTTGCAGTCAGAAAACTTAATACACTTTCCTTATGGACCAATGGCTGAAATTGGAGGGCATTTGCTGCAATATGTGGAAAAAACATTGTCTTCCTGAGGATTAGTGAAAAAACATGTGCAATGGATCACGTTTTCAGCAATCTGTGTTTCTTAGCACCAGGAGTGGATAACCTGCCTACCAGGGAAGGGACGCTTCAAGTCAGTCTTACAACAATCTGCTGGGGGCCACAGTATCTGAAAGGGAAGCAGTCTCCTCCATTCAATCCTATCAGTTCAGTAATGGGGACAAAATGAAGAGATAGCTGATGCTTTGAAAGCTGGGACAAGCCAGGGAGCAAAGCACTCATTGTAAGGCCTGACTTCTGTTCAATTCAAGATTCACAGTAGCACTCTGAGAGAGCATTAGTATAAAGACAACAAAGGTTTAGAATCAGTATCCCAGCCAAGACATTACTACAGAACAAACAGGGGGAGCAAAAGCAGCAAAGTATCCCCAGAAGCAGAACAAGAGGTGCATGGTTACAAGTACCGCAAAGTTTGAAAGAGCCAGTGAAAAACTTGAGGTTTTACTTATTTTTATCAAAATGGGACAGGGACCACTCCTTATTCGTTGCTCCAGCCCACACACTCCTATTTCCACTCATCCATCAGCTTTGGGGCTCACTGAATCCTTCATTCAGCCAAGCCAAGGCTCTACAAAGCCAAAAGGAAGGCCAGCATAGAGGTAAGTGGTTCCTACCAGATTAGTGAGCTGAATTAGCTTGCCAAAACGCTGCCAAGCACCAGTGCTGACCAAGGCTTATTGAATTGAATGATCTCACCTCCAGTATGAAAGCCAAACATAAAGCTCACACTTTAGTGGAGTTGACAAAGCTATTCTGTTTGCAGGGCAAGGGGAGAAAAAAAATCACTGCGAGCACCAACACTGTTCTGAAGTGTGACAGAAGACACATTGCTGTTCCCTGGCTTTCCACTCAAGGTCTCATTCCTGGGTACTTCAATGGCATCAGGTAGAAAGTTCCCCAGCAACTGCCTTCTGCAAGCTCTGCATGCTTCAGAAACTCAAGAGGCAGCTAAGGAGTTCACAATTATCTCTTTAGATTAGGCTTGTATTTATCACAACATTTTGGGCTTCTGAGCCCTCGTGAAGATTTCCCTTGTGGTTAGCCACCAGATTCTTCTGTTCTTTCCTGGCCTGAGCAGAAAGCTAAATACTTCTGTACCACAATGAAAGATTAGCTTCTGGAATGGCTTATGTGATCACAAGCATCTGAGACAGAAGTACTATATGTTGCCAGAAAAATGCAAACACAAAAGCTGCTCTATGGAAACCTCTGAGTGTCCATGCCTGCTACAGGCACTGCCTGGTAGAAAACTGCTACTGTGGATGTACTATCAGCACACCAACTAACTGGCACTAAGCCCCACACTGGTAACTGTCACAAGCAAACCAACAGGAACACGCAGTTCTTTGGACAAGCGTTCCTGTGGAATTTGCCTGGAGTTCTCCATAAAGGTGCAGCTTCTGTCTATACCAGATACTCAAGATGCAAGGTCCTGTGTTGCTGCTGGAGAGCCTCCTTTTCAGTCTGCTATGGCTCTACTCTTTCAGGACCTGCTATAGGAAATATATAGAAATTGGGGCAGAAGACCTAATTTTCACCCTGCATGAACTAAGCAACTGCTGCTGCAGCTGAGAGGAGTTCCATGCTTAAATACGAAGGCTGAATGAGAATGTCTGAACAAGCTCCCTGTAAGTGAGTCAGAAGACAGATACTGTCATGCTATGGGTATGTCTAGAGCCACAGCCTCAGGGCTCAGGGCTGCAGCTTGGCTAAGAAAACAGCTACCTACTTCTAGCAGGCTTGTTCATGCCTGCAACACCCCCCACACACCAAAGGCAGATGAAGAACATCTGCCAAGGGGATAGTGAGGGAAGTCAGTGCCTTGGCTGGAGAAACAGTCCCTTTCAGCAGTGCTCTGTGTGTGTGTTCAGCTCCCTCAGGACCACTTACACAAGCATTTTTCCTTTTAGCCTAGTGGTGACAGCTGTTTTCACAGGGAGTGGCAGCCAGCCTTGTCTGGCTGCCTTCCCACTGCTGCTGTTCTCCTTTTACCTTCATCTCCACCAAGAACCAAAGGCACTGCCAAATACCTTGTGACCAGGATCAGTCTGTGTGCCACTGTCTGCTCTGTCCTGTACTTCTTGTCTAGGCATCTTCAGGCTATCTGTTCCCATTCCAGCAGCATTTTGGCTGGGCTTTGTCATGGTTTCCGAAACAGCTTTGCTTGAGCTGCATCAACTTCCCCTGCTCTAAGCCCAGGGAAGCTGTACCTGCACTGAATTGCATAAGGCAGGAAGAGGTCAGCCAGCGGTTGACTGAGGGTGCCCAGAGGTTCCCAGAGGTTGCCAGGGGTTCCCAGAGGTTATCTTGGGAAGCTCAGCACCTCCTGTTACATCCTCTCAGGAGTGCCAGGGAGTATCCCAACAGATTTGCACATGAAGAAAAAAATAATTAAAGAGCAGGGCCCAGTGCTTAGCCCAGTGCATGTACAGAAGGACCATGGCAGAAACACAGAGAAATGGTTAGTGCTTCTTGAACTGCACTTGAGTCCTTGGTGGGGACCTTACTGCCCTGTCATTCCAAAGCTCAGTCTGCACCATGGAGGAAAGCAGAGACCACTGCTGAAGTCACTTCAGACTGACTGGAAAGAGCTGGAAGTACAGACAGAAAGTACTGTCAGCCTGGGGCAGGTCCACTGAGCAAGGAAGAATTCCTAGAAAGATCTAGGAACCTAGGAATTCATAGCACAAGGGATGGTAAGACTCCATTGTTTACTAAACAAAGCAATAGTATAAACATTCACAAATAATGAAACACAGATGCCAAACATTTTACTTACAGAAATTCAGTTTTCTGCAACCATGTCCATTGGCTGGACAAAATAAACATGGCCTTTTTCTGAACTTTGTTCCATATCTATACTTTAATTATTCATAATAACAAAACATGTAATTACATTTTCAAAAAAAAAAAGCAAAAAACAAGCTAACAAAAAAACCCCAAACAAACTGTCTTGGTTTGAGACAAATTTGGAGGAAACCGTCCTAAATGAACGTCCCCCTCTGTTAGAAGGCAGATTTCAGCAGCCCCTCCCCCACCAGGTTTGGAAAGAAATTCCTTGGAGGAAAGTGAAAAAAAAAAAGCTGTTTATTTAACAAGTAAAGTGCACACAGGCACAGAAAAAAGAATGGTGTTAAATAATAAAACCTCTCGCTGTGGAGAAAACCTGGTGAATTCAGAGTCCTTTGTAGGCGTGGCTCTGCTCTCTCCCTGGAGCTGGGGTTCGGCGTGGGCCCCTCCGGGCCACAGCATAGAGCCTCCTGGTGATGTTCTGGTGTGGCTGAACAGTCCAGAAAAGAAGAAGAAAAAGCCAAAGTCCCATCGAAAAAAAAAACTTTCTTGCCTCAGCTAGCAGGCTAGCTAAAAAGCAAAGAAATTTAACTCTCTGCCTCTCTCCTGAGAAACAGAGCCAAAAGCTGGCTAAAAGCAGGAAGGTGCTTTTCTCGGCTCTGTAGCAGCAGAACGCAGGGGAGCGTGCATCCTTGAACACAAAACCGCTCGGCCCTTTTTTTTTTCCCCTTTCTCTTGGACCCAGCTTAAAGACACAGAAAGACACAGTATTCATGTCTGGCATAGAGCAGGTGATAGGGGATACAGCACCATAAAGTCACCCCAAGACACAAGCAAACAAACAAACAAACAAAAACCCAAACAGAAAAGAGGGAAACTTTGAATTTGTAGGATCCTTCAGAAAACATTTGAGTTCTTCCATGGCCAATGCAATCCAGAGTAGAAGAATTTAAACATATCTTTGGGTTACTTACCTCAAAAATGCATTAGCTTTGTACAGCACTCACATGGCATTCCTGTGAGGTCATTTACAGCTTTGACTCATGCACATTAGGAATGGCTTCGTGTTGGGGCAGAACAACTTCAGAATGGGGAGGAGGAACATTAAATCCATACTGAGGCACAAACATATTTAGATGTTGTAAGACAATGTATGGGGGAATGGTATTTATCTTCAGCTTAAAGGCTATTATTCATAGACCAATTGAAATAAGTGTGTGTGATGGTTCAGGTAAAGACAAAAAAGCAATGAAAGGGCCAGTTTTTTCCTCAAGTATTATGGTATAAAGCAAAGCTCAAAGAAGCAATACAATATGCTCTTGCAGACCAGATGCTGTACTCACTGAATCTCAGCCTCCAACATCTGCTTCCTCAATGCACAACATGAAGCAAATTCTACTGCAGCAAGTTTAGAGCCAAGAATAATAATAGAATACTGCACAATGTTGTGTCATATGCACTGCCAGGCAGTTAACAGACTACAGACATGCCTACAACAATTCTGGCTAGAGAATTGTTGGCTAGATACAGATCATGTAACAGGTGCGTAGTATTTTTAGGCACATCAGTCAATATAGGGGTGTTAGTCAGCAGGAGATTTCAGAAGACAAGTACCTGTCAAGTTCCAGAAACCCTGTCTAACCCATGCACTCAGCACTCTGCTGCCCCAATGGATAATACAGAATGTGTTGATGTGGGCAGACATTCCTGTGCACCAGTAGGTAGAGGAAACAGATGAAGGAGAATGCAACAGATGTTGTCAGTTCAGGCTGTATCCCACAAATTTCTCAAAACTACATTCCACCTTTGAAAATTTTCTACCATAATTTAATGATTGTGTTAAGAACTGGAGAAGAATCAAGTTCTCCATTCAAGAGGTGGAAATTTATTGGATCTTTATGAAATGCCTTTTTTCAGAGCTCCCCTTCTCTTGGCTGAAGCATGTGATTTATGTTGTCTTGCAGTTTAGGGGTTTTTTGGGCATTGTTTGTTTTCTACACTTAGTAAATTCTGGAATGTGTTCACAGAAGAAAGGTGCTCTAGAATTAGCCTTGGGGACCTGATGCCAACAGCACAGCAGGAAGCACAGGAAGTCACAGACAGATAGGTACATCATAGAGAAGGCACAGAGAAGGAAGCTCTGTCCCTCTTCGCAGCAGGTATGAGCCCACAGATGAAGCCATATCCTCAGATTAGAGGTGCTCCAAGACATTGCCCCTGCACACCGCCAAGGCTCCTGGTAAAGGACCTAAGGCAATAAGCTCCATTTTCCAGCCTCTCAACAATCAGGAACTGTCAGTGGGCATTAACCAGTGATGATTCTTTTTGCTGCATGTGCTAGAATTGAAATACATTTTATTCACCTAAGTACACACTAAGCCAGCACTTCCTCTGTCTCTATTTGGTATCTAGCAAAAACCCTGAAAAATTTATGGATTTCTTGGAAGAAAATGACTCAGCAACAGATAAAGCTTCTCCAGCTTAATGTCTTGTGAGAAGGAAGTCAGAAAATTGCTGCAGAGTGACCGAAGAACTTTGAACTATTAAGATACATGTCCAGACCAAATTTTGCCACTCTGTCAAGTTTGGCTGCAACTGACTACTGTATTTTAAGTAATCCAAAGACCAGCAACCATTCAAGGAATTCTGAAATTCTCTAGATACCCATCTTATTTGAACTTGCTTCATGTCTTCCCTTTTTCCTCCTTTTCGGCAGTAACTTGAGGCTTTATTTGAAGTACATTTAGAAATAAGAGTTATTTGTATCCGCATAATAGCCTCTCCTTAATCATGCTGATAAGATATGCTCTCTCTCATTTCCAGTAGAAGTGTTTCCCCTCTTGCACAATGTTAAAAGTATTGTTCAAAGTCTGTTAGTATTGCTTTGATTTTCCATATTTTAAGCTTGAAAAACCTTCAGCAATCGCAAAGTGAAATGACATCAATCTCATGCAAAAGTACATCCACACAGGATGAACTGCAAGGTTAGACCCAGATTGTCACAACTCAGTTTGTCTATGTTATTATTTATTTAATTACTACAGTGTTACTAATGAATTACTTATTACTAATATCCAAATAAATTCTTTTTATTGTGTCTAAAGATGGACATGATATGCAAATTTTCTAGATGGGAAAAATTTTAAATCCTTCATGTGATAAAAGTACAAAATGAAGCTGAATGAACTAAATTCACTTCTGGTATAAGCTGAGAAGCTTGCTAATCAACCACTCTGGCCAGATTGATTAGCATGAAAAGTTAAGTTACCAATAAGAGTTGAAAAAGAGACACATGTACATACCACACAGGAAGCTTCATATTGTTTACCCAGTTTAGGTCTTAAAAATGCACTGAAAGAAAGGAGAAGAAGCGTTAGAGACCCAGTACAATCAAGTGTATTTTTCTTAGTTATTTTTAGGATTTTTCTCATATCAGAAGGTTGTCAAAAGGCTGAGAAACCTAGTGTAAAGGAAGACATAAGCCAAAACTATGTTCAGATACCTGTTGATGATATCTGATAAATGCTGTTATCTTTTCAAGAAGAAAAAGTGCCCACTCTGATATGCCAAGAGGCATTTAATTCAGCCCACAAGTTCCCAGGGATAAAATCTTCCATCAGACAATTTTCAGCCATTTTACCTCAGTGAAAGATTTTCAACATATTCTGTTTTAAATTTGTTGAATATTACTAAATTTTGCCTTGCCTCTATTTTAAGCCAGAGATCCATGTGCCAGCGCTGTATTAAATATTTTTCTGCACAGCTGCTGATGTGGAAGGCTTATGGTGAAGTACGGGCCTGTAAGCTGTATGTAGAGAACACCTACCCTCTGCTATCATTCTCCTCCAGACTGAGATCAGAGTAAATATTTAAAAAATAATCAGGTCACCTTATTGCAGAGGTTTTTTTGTTTGTTTTGGGCTTTTTAAATTTTGTTTTGAAGGACACTGACTGTGGCATAAGGGGATTTTGTGACTGAGGCCTTAAATTAGAGCCACAACCTTCAAATCTTCCAACCTCCCTCACTGCCTCCACAATGTTTTCAGTTTAAAATTCTATTAGGACAGGAGACTGACAGGATTCACAAGGAACATAAAGCCCCAGCCATACATTNACATGATATGCAAATTTTCTAGATGGGAAAAATTTTAAATCCTTCATGTGATAAAAGTACAAAATGAAGCTGAATGAACTAAATTCACTTCTGGTATAAGCTGAGAAGCTTGCTAATCAACCACTCTGGCCAGATTGATTAGCATGAAAAGTTAAGTTACCAATAAGAGTTGAAAAAGAGACACATGTACATACCACACAGGAAGCTTCATATTGTTTACCCAGTTTAGGTCTTAAAAATGCACTGAAAGAAAGGAGAAGAAGCGTTAGAGACCCAGTACAATCAAGTGTATTTTTCTTAGTTATTTTTAGGATTTTTCTCATATCAGAAGGTTGTCAAAAGGCTGAGAAACCTAGTGTAAAGGAAGACATAAGCCAAAACTATGTTCAGATACCTGTTGATGATATCTGATAAATGCTGTTATCTTTTCAAGAAGAAAAAGTGCCCACTCTGATATGCCAAGAGGCATTTAATTCAGCCCACAAGTTCCCAGGGATAAAATCTTCCATCAGACAATTTTCAGCCATTTTACCTCAGTGAAAGATTTTCAACATATTCTGTTTTAAATTTGTTGAATATTACTAAATTTTGCCTTGCCTCTATTTTAAGCCAGAGATCCATGTGCCAGCGCTGTATTAAATATTTTTCTGCACAGCTGCTGATGTGGAAGGCTTATGGTGAAGTACGGGCCTGTAAGCTGTATGTAGAGAACACCTACCCTCTGCTATCATTCTCCTCCAGACTGAGATCAGAGTAAATATTTAAAAAATAATCAGGTCACCTTATTGCAGAGGTTTTTTTGTTTGTTTTGGGCTTTTTAAATTTTGTTTTGAAGGACACTGACTGTGGCATAAGGGGATTTTGTGACTGAGGCCTTAAATTAGAGCCACAACCTTCAAATCTTCCAACCTCCCTCACTGCCTCCACAATGTTTTCAGTTTAAAATTCTATTAGGACAGGAGACTGACAGGATTCACAAGGAACATAAAGCCCCAGCCATACATTCAGCTAGTCCCTCACACATCTCCAATTCCTCACTCTCCAATCCTGTGAAACTAGACTCTGACATATCTGTTTGCATGTTGACCTCTCAAAGCATAGATTACACTTCCAGGACGGCTGCAAATACAGATAGAAGCAAAGCTGCAGGTCTGGTGCAGAACTGTTGGATGCTGCTTCTGGCACAAGAGCTCTGTGAGTTCTCTTCAAAGATGGGGGATAGGGGGCCGGATGGACGGGATGGGGAGCATGGACAGGGAGGAAGGGAAAGGTGCATAGAGAAACATAGACATGGATGCTTTAAAGTCAAATCAAGAAGCTGACTGGGACTGCCACCCGGTTAAGCTGCCTTGAGACCTCCTCCCATACCCAATACACACAAATTGCTCTATACTGAGTGCAGTTTTTTCATGCCTTCATGTTGCAGCTGCAGTAATAACTGCATCCTCCCTGCCACTGGGCAGCAGCTGGCCCGCACCCCCCTCTGCACTTCCACTGCCCTGTTGCAGCTGTATCCCAAGTGCCCAGGGCTTTCTGCTCCTACCTGGTTTGCCTCCATAGGAAGGTCTGGATGGGCAGAGGAATGCCACGGCCACTCTCCTGCTCCTGGCCCTCTGAGCTTTTCCTTTTCACCATGATGCTGATGACAGCTGCTGCAGTCTCAGGAGACACAGCAGTCGGGATCTCCCATGGCTGCCTCTCGCCCTCTGCAACTCTTCACCCTCTCCCCTCCATTCCCTGCAGCCCACCCCCTCCCTCAACTCCGCTGGTGCAAAATGGCTGCAGAAGGCAGGGAGGAAATTAGGGAGAGCGAAGATGTCCGCGTCCTTCAGCTTCCTCCCTGCCTTCAGCACCTCCCTCTGTGGACAGCTCCGCGTGCCCAGAGCCCAGAGAGGGCGGGCGGTGACAAGGGAGGGAAATAAACTGTCTCTGAAAGTGAAAAATGGTGGTGGGAGCAGAGGAACTTTGGGGTAGTTATTCCACAAGATTTTTCTCACACAGAAGAGCTGAGACAGAGGTGGAGAGGATGGAAAGTGGCAAAGCAGATTTATGGTGTTTCCAATTAGACACCATACTGATTTGACTAATACAAGCATATGTTTGAGTCAGGTTTGCTGGAAATATTTCTCAGGCACTGTTAGATTAGCTCTCCTTCTCTACCTAAGGATATCAGAGGATAGTATACTACAATTAATGAATAGAATAAAATGAAAGACCAATGCAAGTTCATCCCAAACAGTTTTCACAGAAAAAAAAAAAGTGACATTCTGTTGCTTATATGAAAATATTGAAAATTTAGAGAGATGCTCCAACAAACCAAGGCCATACTTCTTCCTGTTTTTCAATCTTCCTACTTAATGTTAGGCACCTAAAGATTCACCAAGATCATTCCTTCCTGGTAGAGGACCTGAACAGGTGAACACCACCTATTTACTTCCTTAGGAGTACTTTACAGAAGAGGTTTGCTGAAAAATCCAGTGCCACTACTTAGATAATTTGAATTTACTCCCACTTAAGATAATGTTTTTCTGTATTGCCCAAAACAATAAATACTTCCTTGCAGTGACTTAGGCTAGTCTTGATCTCCAACCAGGGAGAACAGGACCTTGTGATCTACATTTTGCATAAATCCCCCTCTTGAACAAAAGGACTATTAAGACAACTAACAAGAAGGTAATCTGTTAAAACAAATATGTTTGCAAC
This sequence comes from Ifrita kowaldi, assembly GCA_013398055.1. NCBI lineage: Eukaryota > Metazoa > Chordata > Aves > Passeriformes > Cinclosomatidae > Ifrita > Ifrita kowaldi. Next base: position 310,708 of record VZRS01013828.1, on the reverse strand, counting down.
CAAAAAGTTCTGTATAATTAAAATCACTAATCTCCCTGAGCACTGAAATGCTGAACCAGTTGGCTTTGTTCATATTGTCTGGTGGGGCTCTTTGCTAGCAGTAACTTGTGCACAGAACTATGGCCTTTTTATTAATACGATTACCTTGTTCAGACAGGAAAGCTTCTAATTACCATGTTCTTTTCTTCCATTAAGTGCAATCGGACAGGGGCAAAATTATCTTGATTTCTAAAATCTTGTAAGAACTAATACAGAGAGAAGATAGTTACAACACATGACTTCTAAATGCAAGGTATGTATTAAGTTTACCTACTCCACATCCCCTCACATGAATCCAGGACTTTTGTCTTCTTGTTTGGGCCGTTTGGAAAGGAAATTTGAGCTTTAATTTCTTCCAGAACGCCTCTCAACAGTCAGTAGTGAAACACTATCCAGTATAAGTAATGAACTTATTTTAAAAGAACTGGGTTTTTTCCAGTCCTATGGATAATAGTTCATCATAATATGCTATGAAATTATTGACTAAAGCATAGCCTGTTATGCAGCAAGAACTCTGAAGTTTAATTTTTTTGAGTTTCAGCAATTGTCAAGCAGGCAAATCCCTCTTCTTCCAAGAAAAGTATGAGGACAAAGAAAGTTTTAATGCTATTTGCAATTAAGGAGAATAAGAAAACTGAGGCCTCAAAAAGTGCAAGATCAGTGTCTTCCTCATGGATATTGACAATAGCACTAACTAGCACTCACAGCTTTCCCACAGGTAGAAGGATTGCTATCCCTCAGACAGAGGGTTGCAGGCCAGGGGTGGTTTATCTGAATGTTGTTTTAAGTCTTTTATAGTCTCACTCTCAAAATTAGTGCCTTTTTAGTCAGTAATTATATTTATCTACCTTAAGACAATTGCATTCTCTTAGTAACTGGTAAGCACAGTTCAGATGTGTTTGGTTTGGGTTTTGTTTGATTTTAAATGGATCTCTCTCTTTATTCCTGCATTCAAGAAGCAGCCACAATAGTTTCCAATAGTTTCCAGTTTGTCTCTCTAAAGCCTAAGCTTCTTCTTTCCATGCTTTGCTATGCAACAGGAAACCCAAGAGCAAAAGAGAGCACTGCAGCTTGCTCCAGACTACAACCAAAATCTCCTAGAAATTCTCCTGGTTGACAGGGACACCAGAGGCACTTAGTTTGGTCAGTCCAGGACAGCTCCCTAGTAAACAGAACGGGATGAAAGTATGAACACAAAACTCCACCAAAAAAACCCAAACCCAAATTTTATTGGAAAACAATGGCATTAATTGGTTTCAAACCTATACAGGTAAACATCATTGCTGCCCTGAATAGAGGCTGTCCTAGAGAGACTTCACTGAGCCTCCAAAGGGGAATCCATACGGTCTGAAGAAGAGCAGGAGTGGAGCACACACGAGGCAACTGCACATCTGTCAGTGTTAGCTATCATTCAGAAAGCAGGAGGACAACATACCAGTACCTCTACCTGGCTTTCTGTTACATTATTGAAGGACTCTTTAGAGGAAACAAATAGCTTTGGAGTTCAGGATTATTTTCCTTACTCTTTCTTTGTGCATAGCCAGTGCCTTGCCCTGTCACAAGCCATTAGCAAGTGGAGGTCACATAGCCCAGCACTGACAAGAAATGAAATCACTACTTGGAATTTTGTTTATGATTACTTTGTAATAACTGAAAATATAACTGCAAATTGCAGTTCTAGTCAAGCTTGCCATTTGAGTGCAGCATATTGCTCTCCAACTACAGCCAGACACAAAAGATACATAAATCCCTTTGTTTGTACAGAGGTTTGAAGTTACACAACTTCTGATGGAAAAGAAATCAGTGAACAAAGGAAATATTATCAACAGCTGGCACTGTCACAAGAACTGCAGGCATGAAGCAGCAGATCTCAAATCCAGCCAGGCTATGACCAGCACTATACCCAGCAGGTGGCAAAGGTGGTTTATATTAAGAACGAAACTTGTCTCTAGCCACTGTCAAACTTGCCTTGTTTTGGAGACAATGCCCTACCACTACCACCACAAAGGGTACACAAAGCTGAAGTAATCCGTATCTCTGTAAGTGAAACGAATTGCATGTGTAAGAGAAGAAAGAATTTTACCACCTGGAAGATTTTATTTATCTCTACACTGAATTTCTGCTGGCAGCAGAGGCTTTCAGATTTGCAGTCAGCATTTGACTGCACCTAAATACTAACACTACAGTGGATGCTACAAAAGAGAAGAGTCCTAGAAATCAGTCCCCTGCCTTCCCTTACAGTGGGGATAGAGAGGAAACAAGTAGACTCTTCGGAAAGGCCATTACAGTAAGACAACAGCAAAGTGTCCTGAAAATTCACTTGTGCTGTGTTCTCTAGGCTACACTGGCATCTTGGGCTGGCACAGAAACACAGGTTGGTCTGCTTGCAAAAAGATCAAGACTATCTGAAGTCACTGCTTTCAGAAAGCAGGTGAGGGAAGAGTGGAGAAAGCTCTGCACTACTCCAGTAATTCCTAGCCCATGCAACTGCTCAGTCACAGAAGTTGCCCATGACACTATCTACCCATTTCCTCTCTTGCTGCAGACAGGAGGAGTCTGACATTCCTCCAGATTACATGATTCTACTTGATCACTGCTTTATTCATCAGACAATTGTGTTTACACTCCACCACAGTAGGATTTAGTCTTGATCCAGTAACAGTTAAGGCTGACAGCATAGCACAGAGTGGGGACACAGAGCAGAGCCTGAGTACGAAGCCTCCACTTTATACAGGAGTGCTCAGAGCAGGCAATTACTGAAACCTCACTGCTTGCACTTGTTTCCATGTTTATGCTCTCCAAGTTCCCACCCTCAATCAATCCCTGCCATACACACTCCTAAGAATTCACATCTTATTTATCTGCAGAATCCAGGCTCTCAAGAGTATGTCAAGCCATTCTGTTGTGCAACAGCCTTTCCAAGAACAAAGCTGCAAACAATTCCTAAATGTAGATCCCAAAGCAGGAAAAAAAAAAATTGCCACACCCTCAAGATCTTACTCTTCCACTGGCTGCCAGCAGGCTTCTGTCCTGGCTGAACAGACCTGTCATAAAGAAAAACCCTTTCACTCTTGGGACAACCAGTCACAGAAAATTAGCACTGATGGATGTCACTCATTCTACCCTTTCCCATAAGGGTCTGACAGGTAGAAGCTCTGTAAAAATTTAGAGAAGCCTAGGAAAGCCCTGTTTTTTCTTTAAGCGCTTTTAAACAGCATGAAAACATTTCAACTAAGGTTCTTCAAAAGTCGCCTTCACAGCTCTTCTAGCTAGCCCTGCTCAAACACAACAAAACTGTGTTCAGAAACAAGGATAAATAATCCCTAAAACTGCAAGGATCCCCTAAAATTACAAGTTTCGCTGCTGTTGCTGCATGAATTCAGGCAGGAGTGGACTGCAGTTCAGCTGGATCAGATTCCACAAGAACAGTTAGATATTTAATCCCTGGGCCACATGTAGCTGGAACCAGTAGAGTGGGCACAGCACTCATGCACATAAGAAATCTATTTCAAAACAGAGCAGAAACACAGACTCTCCACACCTTATGCAGTAAGTTACTGCCTTTGCATTATGTTTAAGCAACAAATCATATTCACATAGACAGTTTACTTCAATTAAATACGTAACAGGCACAGCTAGATAAAACAGGATGGGAGGGAACAAAATCCTGAAGATGGGATTTTGTTGGGGTTATCTGGGCAAGACTGGGGGAAAAGAAAAAAAAATTCAGCTTTCACTCTCAGGGTATCATCCCTTGGCTCAGGACTCTCCATGCTCTGGGATTTGACTGCTCTGGTAGTAGCTGAAAAACTTTTGCTTCTTTTGGGGAAAAAAGGGCAACAAACCTCCTCCGCTCATGGTGTGGTGGTAGTGTTCGGGTGGAGGGGAGTTCGCTGCTTCTTCCCCTGAAGCGTCTCTGGCAAGAGTTTGCTTCAGGTACGGCTATGTAGCATGTTTATTAGCTTCTCCCTTCCCCCTGCGCAGCTGTTTAGGCGCAGATATCACACACACACACACACACTCAAGCCAGACAGCTCGATATTGCCTGAGACAAAGAGTCAGGAGGGCTCTCCGCATGGCAAATTCCACGGTCGAGGTTTATTCCTTCCTCCACCGAGGAAAGCCAGAGACGAAGAGAGCAAGCAACGCGAGATCCAGCACATCGTACTCAGCCCGGGCACAGCATCGCAGCCAATGAGCTGAGGGGACGGGGACGGTACAAAGGCGGGACTAGGGTAAGAGAACCAATGGGGAGAGGGAAGGGGCGGAGCAGGGGACCAGGTCAAGCATGCAGTCGCACAGGCAGCTGGGAGATGTAGTTTTCCTTTAAACAGAGACTGGGGTGTGTAGGGTTACAATTCATTCACAAGGCATTGTGGGAGAGGCTTTTCCTTTCTTTACAGAGGTAAGAAGGATATTTCAAACCTCTGAGTTTTTCACCAGCAGCCTTTGCTATTTCGGGGCTCCCTGGCCCCTCAGCCATCACAGCTGCTGGCTCAGTGACCCCAACACCCTCAAACCCCGCCCCCTCCAACCTTTTTTACCTTCTTCCTAGAGTGTGAAAGTGTGGATCTCTTGTTCCACCAAGTTACCAAACATGTCTTTCTCTCTGTTGCTCAGAGAGAGCTGAGCACTGCCTCCCCAACATGCTTCTCCATCCAGAACAAGGGTGCTCACATTAAATCAGGTTTGGGAACCCCTCCACCAGGGCCACACTGTCTTTTAGTCCCAGCAGCTGGGACTTCTGCATGGCCAAACACCTCTAGGTGGAAGGCCTTCTGCCTCTTACGATGTCTCTGACTCACCTTCTACCATCTTCCTGTACAATGCAAGGAACATCCCATGAACTGAGACAGGCACAGGATGGACAGATGCTCTGTACATCTAACAAACATTGTAGCAGGATTCCTGGGCCTCCCTCCCTTTCAATAACAAATTGTTAATCAAGATTTTGTTCACAAGTTGTACTCATCTCAATGCTCCAACACCACAATCTGCTAGCAAATTATAAACAGATCACCTACCACATGCTGCTAATGAGACTCAACAACCACAGAAGTATCATTGTTCAGTTTGAAAGGGAGAAACAGGTTCCTACCTGTCCTCAACCATTGTTCTAGCTGTAAATGCTTAAATCATGATTTAGCCTTTCGTTCTTAGCTTCTTAATCCTTTCCCTTTCCACAGATAGATGATGCATTAGTTCTGCCTTGTACCTAAGCATGCTTAGGAGGGTGCTTCTATTGGATAATTAACGGCACTTAATTATTCCTCCAGGTTGTTTGACAACACTTACTTAGGAATATTGCAGCATTATGTGTGAAGCGCAGCTTGCTCAAGGTTTGGGATACTTAAGGCACTCTACTCAGTTGTATTTCCCTCCTACACCATGCCCTGTGCTGAGCAGACACCAGGCACACAAACGTTCTCTGCACTATTTGTTGCCCAGAGCAGCAGTACTCTCAATAGTATGTTGTATACAGCAGTACTCTCAGTAGAATGCTGCCCAGAGAAGCGGTGGCTGCTCCATCCCTGGAGTGTTCAAGGCCAGGTTGGACAGGACTTGGTGGAACCTGGTCAAGTGGAAGGTGTCCCTGCCCATGGCAGGGGGTGGAACAAGATGAGCTTTCAGGTCCCTTCCAAACGGTCCCTTCCAAACCGATCTATGATTTCTCGGTTCCACCCACAGCACGGAGGTCCCCTTGGCCTGAGCTCAGGCTGGGACTGAGCATCCACTGTGAATCCATAATGACACACTCCAAGCATCCCTCAAAGTCCACGCTGTTTCCTCATTAGTTTCCAAGACTGCCCCAAAGGCTCACCCCCACGGCCCAACTCCCGTCACCTTCATTACCATGTGCCCCCGCTGTGCCCAGCCAGCTGTGGGCCACAGGAATCTGCGGGGAGGGTGGGCGGAGGCGGCTGTGCTGCATTTGCAGCCCAGGGCCACCATTTCCCGGGGCCCTGAGGGCCGGTGTGTGGCTGCACTTGGCCGCGCTGAGGGGTTGCTGTGCCTGGGCTCCACTGCTGTGTGCAGGGTGCTGCTACACGGCACCCCTAGGCAGGGACCTGCCATCCACAGAATCACAGGGGCAATTTGGTTGGAAGATCATCTCGAGACCTCTGAGATCATTGAATCCAACCTATGATCTTCCACCAGCTTGCCAACCAGACCATGGCATCAAGTGCCACATCCAGACTGTCCTTAAAACACCTTCAAGGACAGTAACTCCACCACCTCCCTGCGCAACCAGTTCCAATGTCTAATCACCCTCTCTGAGAAGAAATTTGCACCCAGCAGGGAGATACTGACCCGCAGAAGAGGACACAAGCCATAAAAACCAATCCTTTCGTTTAAAAGGGACTAGCTGAACAATACAACTGGATCCACTGTGACTGCTGGGCAGACTGAGGGCAGGTGCTGGTTGCACAGGGCTTGGATTCAGGAGGAGCTGGATCACAAACACAGGAAGCTATCCCATGCAATTAGATGACAAGCGACTTTATTTTGCAAAACAATCACTATACAGCAACAAATACAATTGCAAATTGGATTGAAAAACATGAACTACCTACCACCAGCCATTCAAGAAATGCCTTTTATGGTAACAGGCTCTAGAATTATCAGAAAAAACACAGGTTTGTAACAGCAGACTGTATTCCTTGCTATCCCAGCACACAGTATGTTTACTTGTTGGCTTTTTCTATTTGCTAAAGTTGAAGTGGCTTTTATATGCTTGACTTTTCCCCAGTGTGAAACTAATTTACCTTCCTGCAGTGGGAATTGCTGGAGTTGCAGAGGGAGTTGCTTTAGCAATCTGAGTAGTGAGTGAACTCACAGACACCTAGGCTAGAAATCTACCTGCGCTGATTTTCACAGCAAATGTGATCTACTCTTCAAGGCATTTGCCTTTGAAGGGACACGTACTTGGGTTTCAAACAGTATTTAGTCCAGCATGGAAAAAACTTCTGCTCATGTGGTAGTCAACACAGTCTGCCTTTTGACTCCATTTGAGTCGTATTTAGGCAAACTTAGATGTGTGAGCAATCATGAAGAGGTTACTACTGTACCACAGCAGAGAGCTGAATGAATAATTCCATTTACTGCTGTACAGTGAAAATATACATTGCCCTTGTAGGCTCATAATTTCCCTCATCATGATTAGTTTTTCTTTTACTGTTGCTGGACAGAGATTTGCTCAACTTTGATTTCTTTCATCTTGTGGTTACATAGAAACAAAACTGCAGATGAGGCAGAAGCACTCTTTCATCTCTACAACCCGATGGATTATTAAATTTCGGGTGCTCCCCTAGGTACCCAAACAAGGTTTCACCATTCCTTTTGTCTGGATTATCTCTGCTTTGTTACAGAGTTGGGTCTCAGGCACCCAACAAACCTGCTGGCTCAACATGCCTATGGAAAAGAAACACAACAGATGCAGTTTCCAGGAAGCTGGCTCTATCTTCTTTAGTGGGCATTACATATTTACAAACTGTTGTTTTTAAAATGAACAGTCTTCTTGAGAAAGTTAAGATTAATATGAGCTTTTCAGTGAACATCTAGAGTCATGTAACATAACTTGGTTTTTTTTTTAATTATTATTTGAAAGCACAAAACTCTTAATTTCTTTTCATCTAACTCCACAGCATTCTAGGATTCTTTCTATGGAAGTATGATAATGATTACAAAGGTCTTTGCTTCAGTCAAGACAAGAAAGCTCATTTTAATGCAAGAAATAAATTACTTGGTGTGTTACACCACTATAACTTTGGACCCATTAGGTGGATTAACTAAGCTTAATTTTCTAGAGTATGCCAATTTTAAAAGCAGAATAAAACCACTGCAAGGCTAATTTGTATTAATTGATAGCATAATCACAGCAATGTGATACAAATACTGTTGGTTTTCCTTTCCGTCTGTTGTTTTTCTGAAAAAATGGGAAGAAGCTTTTAATGCACCTCACTTGACATTGTCTCCATGTGAATTCTTAGGATTACTTCAAGCAAAACTGTAATAAATACAAGGCAGAAATCAGAATCCTCCAATTGCACCTCGGATGGTTCTAAGCTCACTGTCCTTTGTATGAAACAACTGACTTAGAAACAGTGTTAGGTACTTTATAGTGTGAAATAGCTTTTTGCAGACCTGAAATGTCGTGTGTTTGGCTGTCAGAAGTTCATATTTGGTAAAAGTTTGAGAGATTTAACCATTCTGTTTTGTGTTTGTACTGTTGTAGCAGCTTAGCCAGAACCCCACTTTGGTCCACTGAATATTTGCTGTCCAATAACTGCATTACTACCCAAATGTAATGATGGGGAATCCTGTACCATTAATTATTAGAATCTCCACAGACATAAAAATCTCTGTGAGTCTTTTCAGACCAAACCCCAACACACACGCATACACAAAACTTAAGAAGGAAAAAAGAACAGATCAAAAGTTTCCAAAACACATCATTAACCTAATACATACATCAAGTATAGCTCAACTGACAGTGCAAAGTTTAGTTACAAGGTTTCAAAAAGAAAAGATAAAACGAGCTGCAAGAATGTAAACTGGTCTTTTCTTAATGTCTCATGTACATAGGGCATCAGCAGGTTATCTGCTGCTGAGGATCATCCCCATCACCAGTGTTCTCTCAGTGCCAGTGTTTTCTCAGGTAACTCCACTAGATCTGTTTGTTGTGTATCTCTGCCTTTTATCTTTCATGCACATTTTTTCTTATAGTTTTTATAGTCAATATAATCCCACTTTGCTCAGATTTTAAGATGCCCTCTTTAATTGATGAATCACTACGGCAACCAGTCTAGGGAGCTCATTTTTATTTATTCACATATTGTGAATTACAGGCATCTCTTCTATGTTTATCACTGTTATCTGAGTGCCTGAGTGTACATGTGAGACATCACTAAAGGAGTGGAAACAACATCTTAATATTTTTTCTGTGTTTCAACTTTAGCAAAAGAAAAAAAAGAAATCAAACATTCATTGTTATGGGAATGAAAAAAAAGACAAAAAAGAAGGAAGGAAGGAAGGAAGGAAGGAAGGAAGGAAGGAAGGAAGGAAGGAAAGAAAGAAAGAAAGAAAGAAAGAAAGAAAGAAAGAACCAAACTATTGCAGATTTTTTAAAAATCCATAGTCCAAACTCAGCCATCTTTGGAGACCCTTTCACAAAGGGGTCTTTGTCTGGACCCCACAAAAATCATTCTTTTGTGAAGAGCGAGAGGGAAGGGAAGAGGGAAGGAATCCTTTTTCTAGCATCACAGAATAGACTTGCATCTGTCACTAAAACAGGGTCACGGCTTTTAGTTGTTACAGAAAGCAACTTCATGCTACAATTTTCATCTTTTTAAAATGTATTCTTATGAATAGGGAAAAACCCCCCTGCTAACATCTACTTTTACATACCTAAAATTGCAACACCAAAGGGTGCAAGAGACACAGATACTGTGAATAAAGAGAAGTAGAATATTCAAGTATATGAGGAGGGCATATCACAAATGGCCACAGAGAAATATATATATCTATTATACTGTATTGAATGGATGGAAAGGATGTGAAACTGGGGTGGTATGCACACAAATCTAGCTGCTTAACCAACTTTCCTCATCAGACACAAGTCTGTTGGGGTATGAGTGCTTGCTTTCAGCAGCTTTTTCATGTCACTTCCCAAAGCACGATTCAAATGTTTTCAGCTAGTATTTTTAGTTATTAGTTAAATAGTTTATTGGCTTTTCGGCTATACACTGACATAATTAACCATGTTCAAAAAAAGTGAATAACTTAATTCAACTTTTGTTCTACTCATTTATACAAAGTAACATATTTTTTTAAATTAAAAGTTGAATTTCCCTATATGCCCTTCCTTCTGTTAAGCAGACTGCTTAATTTAACCTGTAATAACTTACAATGGGCAACTTTTTTATTTCACCATCTATCAAAAGAATTGTGAAATGAGCAACTTGGGATATTAACAAGGCTCTTCAGAAATAGGTGGATGGCCTTCAGGCACATGAAAGGTAAAAATGCATTTTATCATAGTACAGTACTCCATGCAAAACAGAGCAGAGCAACAATAATTGTCCAATATAACATACCGCTGTATACCCATATAAAGCCAGTATCTTCCTGTTGTAAATGGAGGTCAGGCCAATTTCTGCATCTATGGAATTTTTTTTTTCTGTTTTTTTTTTTTTTTTCCAACTGTATGGTAACTACAAGTCTTGGGATGTAACTTAGTTTTAGACATGGTAAAGAATGAATGTAACACCTGCTCTGAGCCCATTCCTGCCAAGAGCTCATGCCTAAATATTATTACTTCATACAATGCAAAATGAACAAATTCATAACCCCTGCTTGGCAAGGGCTGCCGTGACATCTTCAGCAAGGGTCGCAAGCTGGGGCGATTCAAGCAGGTTGATGCTTCCAGAGGACGAGACGTTGCTGAGTCTGCGTGGTGAGGCCATGCTGGACCTGCCCGGTGACTGCGTGATGATCTCAGCCCCATGATCAACACGGGCCTTAGCATGCTCTCTGAAGTTTAGCTTCTGGCTGTCAATCTGCTCCAGGAAAGTAAAGAATTTCACACATTATATATTCACCAAATTATCTCATTATAGATAATCATTTGGGCATCATTTTGCTTACTTTTAAAAACTATTAGAAGGATTGAAGCTTCTCCACTCCTTAGAAAATTGAAACTGGACATTTTTTCACATTGTTTAATAGCTATTGGCTTACTGTGTTACATTCTCTTACCATTTTTGTCTCTGATGGATGCTTTGATGAGAAGTACTATTGTTCCTAGCTGTACAAAGTTCATAAGCATTATATGGGCACTGTGATTTGTTTTCAAAATCTGTATTTTCAAATGTTTGTGGGAGTGTCTTACTTTCAGGATATTTTCCTCCTGTTTCACAATGGAGTCCTCATCTCAGATCATACCTGTGCTGTCCAACAGTCCCAAACAAGGATTATCTTTAGGGGAAAAGACAGTGCACAAACTACATGACATTTCACTCTCAGCTTAGATGTGGATGCAAGATTGGTCATTCCAAATTTCATAGGGAACAAATTGGTATGTGGGTGTGCTTGAAAGAGGACAGACAGATGTTTCCTACTCAATTCAAAGGCATTACGGAATTCACAGCTCTAATAATTTCACGGGGCCAGGGGCACAGTGGGAGCCGTTTCTCTGACAGCTGTTCCTTTACCTTGACGTTACCACCACCAGGTACATGGTGGGCATTTTCCAGTGAACCAACTTTAGCCTGAGCTTTTTCTTTGAAATCCAGTTTCACACTCTCAATTTTCACACGCCCGCCTCCTACAGAGGAAAAGGAAACACAGATTAAGAAAGTGAAATGGTGCAGGAGAAAGCGTGACCTGAAGCACGAGTGCACTCACACTACTTTCCTTTTAGTTCAGATCTAATGGTCTTGATGAAGAACAGAATAATGCTCTGCATGTTCAGTAAAATATAAAACCTTCAACATATATTTGAACTGTAAGCAGCTGCTGCCGCCCTACTGGTTTTCATGGGATTTAAGCACATGCTTAAGTATTTCACTGACTTAGGTCTGTATTATGCCAGAACACTATCATTTGGCATTATTTTTTCATCACCTCTCTAAACTAGGTGGTCTCATATCTTTATGTCTTTGTATGTTTAGTTAAGTAGTTTAATGTATTTTTATTACCAATGAGTATTTATTTTCTCTTTGACTGTAAAAGAGAACAGTATCATCCATGATTTCGAGTTCACGTAACAGTATTAGGTCTTCGCTTTGTCCCACAGCCCGGAAATTCCTACAATACCTGGTTTGTGGTGGATATTCTTGAGCGAGCCACACTTGGAAGTCACATGACTCAAGTCGATCTTCTTGGTTACAATCTGTACCTGTCAAAAGTGCACACACGCACAAATTACAGGACTGAAGAGAATTATTAAAAAAAAAAAAAAGCACCAAGCCCTGCAGAAAAAGAGTGAGAGACTTCTACAAACCACTGGAAAAGGAGAAATGGTTAGTAGAAAACAGACCATGCCACAAAGGAGGAAACTTTCCACCTAGGGAGATGACAGAGCTGGGTTAAGTTTTACTATTAGCAAAACAAAGAGGAGGATAAAGGAGACAATCTTGTGGGTTCTTTCTAAAATGTTTCTGAGCCTCCTCCTTTCAGAGTGGGTGCTCCAAAGCCCTGCACACAGCAGGACCCATCTTGTTTGCTTCTGTCTTGATTATGCATCCTGGCAAATAGGATATTTTGGTGACTGTTTTTTTCTCTACCATCTGTTTTGTATTTTTCTGCATCTAAATATGGTATACATTTCCTGTCAATCCACTGTGGAAAGTCTGAGTAATCTACACATGTGCCTCCTGCAGCTGTACCTGAGCAGGTTGGGGTTCAGCCAGCTGGCTCAGTGCTCACTGGAGAGCAGCAGCTCTGGCACCCTCCCTCCTCCTGCTGCTCCGTGCCCTGCTGCCACAGCCACCTTGCCCTGGCTGTGCTGAGCTCAGCCTGGGAACAGCCACATAGTGACACTCCCATCTTGCTTGCACTCCCAAATAGCTTCAAGATGCGTCCCACAGCCATACGCACCGAACTGGTGGGCCCCAAGAAGTCACGGCCGTCCAGGCCAGACAGGAGCTCCAGGGTAGCTGCAATGCCACTGGCTTGCTCACCACACCACCAGTGACTTATGCCAGCGCCGGCAGCTGTATTAAACCTGTCTGGATCAGATGTGCTCATGTCATCAGCTCTTTCCATCTGAGGGGTGATCATTTCCATCAGGACAGTTGTAGCCACCTTAAGGTATTCCAGTGTGCCCGATAAAACCAGCAGGTGTCTGGTCAAACCCTGTGCCACCTCAGTTTCTTATACTCGAATAATTCTGTGACATCAGCACTCAGCACGCTGGCTGATCACACCCTCTTCTCTGAGCTTTCTTTGTCCTTCTGTTTTATTTTTCTTCTTCCCCTCTGCTGAATGCACATAACTGAAAGGTTAGCTGAGGAAGGACTGGTGCACTAGAAAATACCCAATGGGGAGGCTGGAGTCTCACTGTGAGCTGCAGTCTCTGGAAATTACTTTCTTGGGATTCTCCCATGAAAGAAAGGCACTGAACCATTTTGGCTCACACTGCACTTTCACTTGGGGATTTAGAGATAACCCTTCTTTTATCATTTCCTTTCGCTGTCCAAGTTCTGAAAATGTGTTGCACTCTGTTGGGAAAGATCAAGAGGCCTCCACTGCATACAGAGGGCTCACACGACTACCAGACCAAACTCACAAGTGAAACAGCAGCGAGAAGGAAAGTAGTGCTCAGAGGAAGGGAGACAGAGGGTTCTGGCTGTGAGGTGGGTCACCACAGTGGAAGTGCCCGTTCACAGGGTGTCCATACTACTTACATTTCCTCCCCCTGCAGCATGTTTGATGTTATCTCTGGAACCACACCGGGACTGAATATCACTAAAATCGATCTTCTTGTTTAAAATCCTAACCTAAAAGGAATCGGAGGTAACTTACTATATACCATACACACAGTTAGGGTGCACGACGAGGAAACCAGGGTAATTTGCCTCCTACGGTGACTCCTTCTTCTGACACTTGTATTGAAATGTGAGAAAGTAAACCCTGTCAATCTCTGTGCTTAGTATTTTCACACAGCATCTGTAAATACATTATACTGCTCTTTTTCTACCTCACAAAGTGGTGGTGAAATACTAAGGGGAAAGTTTTATACTGGGGGGTATGAGAGGTGGCTTTTTCCCTGAAAAATTTGAAGAACTCCATGCTTGCCTGTCCTAGGCTCTCTTGAGCGATGTTCAGTATTTCTGCTGAACTGGCCACAGGAAGATGGGAACCCTCCTTCCCACAGCTCAGCACTCCAGCCTTTGATGCAGAAATCCCAGATCCAGCCAGCACAGACACAGGCTGAAATCCTGAGGTATTCCAACCCTTCTTCTACCATACAGCCGTAACAGCAGCTACATACATAAAACAGACCTCAGTATCCCCGGAAAGGGGAGCAACAAAATTACTTAAAACTGTAGTCAGAGCTCTGTACTGCTCTCTCTCTTTATTGTCATCTACTACAGGACAAGGCAGAAAACGAAAGCATCTGGAAACCTAGAGCTGCAATCACTGCTTTTTGATTTCTGGTGTGGGACAGAGATTTGGGCACAACTACTTTCTAGTGCTAGCAGCACTGTGCTTCTCCTCTGTGTTTTTCATCTCTTCACACAACAAGATAAGGTTTTTGCTTTTCCCTCGATGATGCCAGCCTTCCTTACACATGCCAGGAGTCCACATTTTTTATGTTACCTTAGCCACAGATGCGTTGCAGGCATAGGACTGTACCTGGAGGCAAACTGTCAAGGGCAGGCTATGCTGCCCCATGCTTGACCCGCATGGCAAAGCAGTTCCTCTACTTAGCAGAAGTCAGGTGCCACCAATAATTGTACTCCCAGGGAATGATGTGCAGCTGGATGGCAATTACTAGTGAGCAGGGACAGCTGGGTGCACACCTGACAAATACCATTTTCCGATTCATTTCTGAGCAAGAGCAGGGGGTTGTGCTCATCAGTAATAGAGTTTTCAGGTGTGTGAGAAGGTGTTGCTATCCAAGGTTGCACCTGCCTTCTTTGCATCAGAGTGCGACCCATGCAGCATATTCTTTCTCTGGGTTAAATATGAAATCTTTAATCAAATGTGACATTGGATTTGATTTGATTTGATTTTATGTAATGTATTAATATACAATAGGAATTTACACTCTTTCCTGTACAGAAAGCCACAGAATTTGGGTCACTATCAATGCATTTTGCTAAATGGCACTTATAGAGCTTTCACTGACGTATTACTTAGCACAGCCCTGCTGGCTACTGTTGTAGGTAAAGCTACAGTGACTAATCAGTATCTAGATAAGACAGAGGGAAATGCACACTGGGGTTCCTTACGGCAGCATCTCACCACTTCGGAGCACAAAGCAGAACAGCTGAAACAGTCAGTGGGAGGAAGCAGAACCCTATGAAATTTCTGCTTCCGGGCTTCAGGTCCCCAAACTGCCCCATGTTCCCTGATAAATATGAGACAAATCACTCCCTCTGTGCCTCACCTCTCCAGACTAGGAAAAGACTGTTTGCCCTCATCAGGTTTTGCAGCTTTTTGCTCCTGCAGTGGGGATAACTGCACATTTAGATACTGAGTTGAATCCCCTGGTACTGAGCACCTGGAGTGCGCCCTTAACTTAAACCCAATAAACTCTCAGAAGGAATGTTCAGAGGGTCACTCTTTGCAGCTAATATGAGTAAGTTCTTCACAGCAAGGATCCTTCTTATTACATATAATAACTAAATCAAACCTTTAGAATGTTAAGATTCTTTTAAACTTTCTTTTTAGTTCAAAGCAAAAACCTTGCTTTAACTGATAAAGATCTGTGGTGATGGCATGCTCAGCAATAACAGTGATGACAGCACCAGCAAACTCCACAGCTGGTAGGTCACCTTCAGAAGGGCATCTTCAATAGTCAAACTGATTTCTGTCTTTCCCCCTCCCATCTGCTTATCTGTCCAAGTAAACCAATGTACGCTGAAATATGAAAGCAAATGCCTTTGGAACTTTATGCTTGTGCTTTCTCTCAATATACTGTTTGTTTAAAAATGTACCCCGGTACTATATAAGACATATGTCACGTCAATTACAGAAACACACATCAGATGTGTGTTCAGATCTGGTTCCCAGAGAGCTTCTGGCCAGACACAACTGGGCAAAACAGAAAGCCTTCCTGGCACTTTCTGAGCGCATCTCTCTCAGTGATGGGTCAGCAGCGCCTCTTAGCTATGGCCACAGGGATTAATTTGCTCTGAAAATGCTGATGCAGGGGTCATGGCAAGACCTCTGCACTGTGGACTGGGGCCTGTAGCTTAAAATGGAGCCAAAGCAAGGTGAAAAGTTGAGACAGTGCCTTTGCTCAAGTGCCTAAAGGTTGATTTGCACACAGAAGTCTGACAGTTTATGAGTCTCATGGTCCATGGACCTGGCTAGCATATATATAGAGAACCAATCATCTCAATTATTCTCTCCATCCCACTGGGTGAAATGTGCCTGTGTACAGCAGGGCCAGCAGGAGACCTATGCATCATTTGTGTCCTATGCTGAGGGCTGGAGAGAGCTGAGTGACATGGATGCATTCTATGGGTCATCTGGCTCAGGGAGGAACTGCACTGATTCAGGTTTTCCCTGATGATCTGTGTCACCCTTTCCTGCATATATTTAAATCATAACTGCCCTCCATAACTAAGTACTCCACCAATGAATGGAGCTTTGTTTCCTGTAGATTAGGGCTTTAAACTGCTTAATTCATCCATCCTATATACTTCAGCAAGCCCTATCCCCTCTAGCCAGCATTTTGTCACAAGCTTTCTCCCAGGCCTGCTAGACTGGGCAAACAGGCTAATACACAACCAGCCAACTGTTTGTTGTCCCTGATTGTGGGGAAGGGCTGAGTTCACTGCCTTTACCCCAATGATGGTGTTATGCTGAGTCTCTATTTCATACTCTGTCAACAACTATCTCTCAGTGTGGAAGGACTGCCTATGCTTCTCACCACTGCTCCTTTGCCAGCACTGGTTGAAATTGGCCAACAAGTTCCAAATGAGTTGAAAAAGGCTGAGATTTGCCAGCCAGCCAGTGTGACTGCAGGAGTGGTTTTGTTTGAGAAATCAGACTGTAAACAGGAGAGGGAGCTTACCAGAAAGGGACAGGAACCATTTAGGCTAAAAAGAAACTTTGGCTTGCAAACAAAGAATGTAAACTGACTATGAATCATTTGAAGCTGGCATCTGGAGGGAAATCTTTAACTATCAGAGCAGGGAGGCTCTGGAACTGCCTCCCAAGGGAGCACAGCTACAAGAAAATGGTGAACTTTTCTGATGGCACTTGATGAAAGGAATTAGATGATGTAGCTGCTGGCAACTGAGACAGCACAAAAACCATGACTCACCAGGAAGGTTCTCTGTGCTCTGAATGTGTATGTACATCCTGTGTGTGGGTGGAGGTGTGGTAGGGATGCACATATATGCACTTCAATTGTGCTGAAAGTTAAATGCAAGACCAAGCCCGCTCATGCTCTCATTTAGGAAAGGGAACATTTTGTCTGTGGCAAAATGAAAGTCTGTGGCAGAAACAGGACTGCCTTCTGTTCACACTCTCTAGACATCCCAACAAGATAATGTCCTGACAGAGTCCCTTGTAACCTTTGCTCTGACCTGCCAGTCTGAAGTGGGTACATTCTCTTCTGATGTGATACTGGTTTGCCCAGGTATGCTGGAAAGAGCCTGGAAGTCAGTATTTTGATTAAGATGAAGCTGAGGTTCCTCAGCATTTGTCATAATTATGTGAAATTACACCACAGTGGGAAATGAAAGCCTTACAGACAATGCCATGTTTATTCTACAAAACCATATTGTCCAAGAGAAAACTGGCTTCTGTCAGAAGCCCTGGAAGTCTGACAGACCTTCCCCTCGCTGTCCTCTGATGACGCCTCAGCAATGGTCCAGAACTGAAACCCAAGGCAGACTGTGTGCCAACAGGCACACAGTATGGCCTCAATGACGCCCACTGCTTCCAGAGAGTCCCCAGCAGGACTGGGAGAGTGCACTCCAACACCACCTATGCTGTTTGGATGCTACCTGTGAGAGCTCTGGGCAATGTGGAGCATTTATGCATAGCCTGCAAGGAAAACAAATGCTGAAAGTATTTTTCTCAAAGTTGATTTAGGTGAGGCATATATTGTTCTGCACTCAGCAGAGTTAACTTTCCTACTTCTTCAGTGGCCTGACTGGCAATCAGGACAGCTGGGGGTTGTTGTCCAAGGGCAACATCTACACTAGAGCACAGGGAATAGTTTTGGGTTAAGCTGGCTGGCACAACAAGAAGACAGGCTCTGAGACACAATACTCGTGAATCTGCCAGTCAGATATATGCCTCCTGTTAGCAGAAAATGAGTTGGCTTTCAAAGACTCTATGTACAACAGTTTGCAGGTCCTCCTCTGCCAGTACTACACCACTGTGTTTGTGATGAGCAGAAATTTGTAGAAACACTAAAAAGAAGGTAGAGAAATGCCTAAGAGAATTTAGTTCCGTTGTGTTTATCAGTTTAGTTCATTGCTAAAGACAACATCAATGTCCAAAATCTGCTTATGCAAGAGAGAGAATTATATTCCACTGCTGCCTAGAATAATTCAGTTCAGCTGGTTTTCACAAGAAGAGGAAAAGCCCCTAACTTACCAACATCTGGGCAGAGAGTCCATAAACAGCTTCCCTTCTATGGCATACTACACTGGTATACACTGAAGATGATGGCTTTTGTTCTCCCTGGCTTGCAATTAGGGTCTCTGAGAAGCTCTGCCACAAACACTGCCTAAAGAATTTAAAAACACTCTAGCTTGGCTGTACTTGCTGTTTGAACATGCTGTGGAGCTGTGACACTGGCAAAAGCTTCCAGACTCCTAACAGCTTATTAAAAAGGGAAGGTTCCTTCTATTTACCACAGCAATTTGACTGAGCTGTATCCTGGGAACTAGACATTGTATCAGTGTTTGATCTCCAAGTTCACAGGTATTTAAGTGAGACAAGAATTGGTCTTGCACAAGAAGTAAGATTAAGGTTAAAAACTGATTAGAATCAAGAGAGAGTTCCAAGTGCTTCCAAATTCCAAGGACAGATGACACTGGTCTTCATGCTCCTGGCAGAGGCTACAGGGAGAGGAAAGGGAGACGAAGCGTATTTATTTGGCGCAGTACAGTCCTTGAAGAGAAAGACTGTGCCTCAGATTTTCCACACCTACAGACAAGACTTGTGATCATGTTCAGCCTTTGCACTCCTGGAGTAAGCGGATACATACCAGCAAGGCTGCCACTCCAGAAGCTAGTGAAATTCAAAACAAAAGGCTGTGCTGGACATAGGCAAGATAATGTACTATTCTCACCCTGCTCTTAGTAAAGAGTGAGCAAGATACAGGCATTTCTGACTTTTAAAAACATACTGAGAGGCAGACACTGAGCAGATAATATTTCAGCCTGAATGTTAAAATGTGAAACAAACAACTAAAAATAGATACTTTCAATGGGAAGTACCAGTGTGGTGACCGGTGAGCCTGTGGTACAAGGGAAAGAGAGAGTTCCCGGGTAAGACAGTCCCTAGTACCAGAGACTTCTGTCTGGTTAGGGTGAGAAGAGAAGCCTCTCCTAGAATGCTTTGTTTGGTTATGGTAATGTACCCCAGTTCTACGTTCCTGGTTGGCCGTTGGCCGCCCCACCCCCTTGCTACCTTATATGTTTCATGTCCTAGAAAGTTCTCCTCTCCAGGTTCCCCCCATTGGCCTTTTCCCCTTGTCGCTCCCTCAGAGCTTCCCCACTGGTCCTCATTCCCTAGTCCTGCCTTTGTACTGCCCCCGTGCCCTCAGATCATTGGTCCCTGGCGCTCGCCCCACTCCCGTACTTAAACCTGGACTCTTCATTGTTCTCCGTCTTCGTCCCTGGAACTGTTCAAGGTGTGGCTGCAATAAACCTCCGTCTGTGGAACCCCAAATGGAGTCCCTTCCTGCCTCTTTGCCGTCGACCATATTACTGAAGCTATCAGTGCGTTTGTGCGTGCATGCGTGTGTGAGTGTGTGGCTGATCCTGCCAAGTGGCTTATGAGACGCTTTTGGAAGATCGCAGCACCTCGCACTATGGCACAGAAGCCGCAGATCTCGGGTTAGCAATATACCAGTAAAACAGAAATGGTATCTTGTGATCAGCCAAGTCTTGAATCCTTGCGTAGGACAAGTGGCTGATTTACAAGCTTCCTTCCACCTACCTGCACATAACTGTACTAAAGTAATTAATAAGATGGCCATACTGTGCTAGGCATGTCCCTACCAATAAGGGGAGGAAAGGCCTATGGAGAAATACTGAGAGGGTCTACATAATTGTGCTAGAAGTACAAAGTGAAGTGACCATTTTCCATGCCGAAGAGTTTACAGTCAATAGACAACAGCTGAATTTAACAGAGAGTTCAAGGAAGTGCAAGATCCCTGTCAGATGAACTGTAGCACGTTCTGCTATCACATTTCTCACTAAAGCTGGGAAGCTGATCAAAAGAATTGTAAAAAACTATTGAAGATCCACATGCACCAAATAAAAAAATCCTGGGAGTGCAATTAATTCACTTAAAACACAAAATCCTTGGTTTAGTACGTCCTTCAACAACAACAACAAAAACCCAACAACAAACAACCTAATGAATTTTGCTAAAATTCAGGGTCCAATATTTAAATTTTAGACACAACAGTTGTTTGTACTCATGGAAAGAGTACTATTAGCTTCAAATATCAAGTGTTGAGCATCAGGTATCAGTTTCCAAATCAGTTTCTGTATCTCTGAGAAGAGATGAGTTTTGAGTCACTACATCTAGAACTTCTTTATTCCAGCATAATGGAGACAATTAGGTTGTTCAGTCCAAGTTCAAAAATACCTTGCAGTCATTTCTTCATGCAAGCTGGCTTTCCCAACATTCAGCAGATATGTCCCTTAGCATCTCTTTATTGTTCAAATCCAAATTTCCAACATAAAACCTAAGGTTTCTGTTCTTTTCTTTCTTGCCCTTTCCTGTCTAACAAAACAAACTTTTTCTAACCTTTCCCTGCAAAATGGAACACTATTACATGATGAAACAGGTCTGATCCAGACTACATATTGCCTGAACATTTTTTCCAAAACAACAACCTTTCTCATTTTATTTCTCAAAATCTAGACTAGTTAGATCTCAGCTGGAAACATGTTCTTTGCTGAGCTTGCTGCTCGGATAACTCAGACTTTCACAGGAATTTACATCCTGGTAATTTCAATCTACTCTAGGAAAAAAAATACAGCTTCTCCCCATACTTATTAATGAGAGAACAGCAACGCACGGTACATCATGGCCGGGATTTTACTCTTCTAACATTAGCCAGCTAAGAGTTGGAACTGGTTGCTTAAGCTGCCAACTACAGATGGTGGAAAGATGCTGAATCGTCCAGAAGTGGTACCTTCAGCCCTAAACTGAACATCTGACTGGCAGAAATCAGGGCACTGCTGCTCACTGTCTCCAAAAAATGGAGAGACATATGGCTAATGCAGTGGGTAGAAGTTTTGTTAGTGGCTAGAGCCCATGAGACTGCTTGGGAGCCTCCTAATTGTGGTTCACAGTTTGCCTCACAGGCAGGGTGCACATTTTACAGACGGGTTAGGTAGTGCAGTGATGTTACTTTGTCACCACCATAGAGGAGGTCCTAATTCCCTGCTCATTTCTAGCAACCAAACACCTTTCCTCAAAAAAACCCTTCTGAAACTTGCTAGAGGCTGGCAGTGATTGCTTAATTTTTCTAAAATATGAGTCAGGAAGAACATCTAGCTTTTTATCTGGAATAATTCAAGGCTTAACTGTACAGACTGTACTCAGGCAACTTCTTTTCAACAAGTGCAGTCTGAACACAGGAGCTGCAAGATGTTATTTCTGTCCAATCTGCAATTATCAGCCAGAAGTCTAAATTTCATGAACTTAAAAATTATAGGTTTGAGCTCTGACAGAGTTTTGAAAGTGTACCTGAAACTCCTAATTTCTCTTCACATTTGTAGATCTGCAATTAACAAGTGGTGAATCCGTTTCTAATTTTCAGTGCAGAACAAATCCCTTCAAATATCTTGCAAATCCCCAAACCTGGGAATGTGCAAAGAAAACAAAAGCAGACTGACAGAGATTAATTTGTTTTACAGTTTTGTATTGTTGAGTTGACAAATGCACGAACTTATTCCAGTGAGTGCAGCCAACAATTTGGAAACAATTGCCTACCAGTCTTTCAGCTACATCATGTAACAACAGCCATGCTCCACATCAATCCACACCTCCCTGTACAGCTGCCTCATGTGCCTCTGGCTGGGGAAGGCACCGAGTTTGGCCCTTATAAGCTGATTTATGTTCATCACTGGCCTGTGCAGGAACATCCTCTTAACTTGGGCCTAAGTGGTTTTGACTCAACTACGTTGCAGATTAGAATGGACTGGAGAAAAAGCACATGATGTGCTGGAAGGAGAGTGGGATCCAGCAACAGCTCAGACTGCACTTTTTGTGAAGCCTTGCTCTCCATCACTTTTCTGGACACTCTTCAGCAGCCATTGCACCAACAGTATATAACTAATAAGACTTTCAGATTTTGGGCAGTCATGAGTGTCCATAAAGTGGTGCAAAGACATGTGAAACAGCAGAAAGAGGAGGAATTATAAGATGCCACCTCAAGGGGAACTTAACTGAGAACTTTTGACCTGCCTTTCTCCAGGAGGTGCTCAGTTCTGGTGCACCAACCGGACCTGTCTGTGTCTGTACTGACTGCACCTTGCCACGCTGTCACTGAGGCAGGGAACATGCCAGAAGCTCACTGTTCTCTGCAGACAGGATTGTAAATTGTGATGGGGGTCTGAGGCTTGTGTTGGGGGTGGAATCTCTCCTGCCATGCTGATGCCTTTCTGCTGGTCCTAAAATCATGAACCAGACACAGTTAGGGTGATAAAAAGGGGTTATCTTTATAAGGATCCTTAGGTGCACAATTCGTCAAGAGGAAAACGCCAAAGATGCACACATAGCATAATGTGTATACAGTTTTTATAGGTTTTGCAAATTAGCACATCTGACAAGAGTCCCCAATTAGAAGCATAGTTGGTGAGGTAATCCCCCCAGTTCAACTGTTTTTCTAATTCCCTCTCCTCTAGATAGTGACTAAACTCTGTTTATAAAAATATGTCTCGAAAAGCTGGTCTCAACCTTGTTTGCCAGGAAGAACCAAGATAGGACAGGAGCCTCGGACCCCCAGCTTGGAACCTTTGGAATGTGTTTTGTTTGTTTATTGGGTAGGGCAAGGAAAAGTACTGGAGTGAGGCTACAAATACAATAATAGGCTACAGAACTACAAATACATGTGTAAAGAATACAGAGAATATATGAAAGAAGACAAGGCAAAAAAATCAATTCAGCATCAATCCACACTGATTTTGAAGCTAACAGAAGACACCCATTCAAGCCTACTCCTCTGCCCACCTCTGAGATGTCCTCCCAGTGTCAGTCTGTTTTATCATCTAACACAGATGCCTATTCTCCTTGCAAGCATTCCTGTGGTGTTTGGAAAGCATCTACTGAATAGTGGTGTCATCAATTTGTTCAAACTTTCTGACCTATTACTTATTGCACTTTGTTTTCTACAGTTTAGGGAAGATGGTAAAATTCTTCCTTAATCCTCCTAAAAACCTTCAAGGAACATTTCATTCTTCAGCATGGCTTCGATATTTCATTTTTCTATGTGTCATCTTACTTCTTTAAGGTGTCTGGCTGTCACTATAATTAGTGGCATTTTAAAGCTTATACATGTAATTCTAGTCTGTGCAGCTCCATTCACTTTGACAAAGCTCTGCTGCGCCACATCCACTGAAGTTCTTGCCCATGGCTTAGATTTTAGGTATACATTTCAAGAGAAAATTAAAAGAAATCTAGGTTACTTTTATCCTTGGTTGCTGGCCTATGATGCACTATAAATACTCTGCCTTGACAGGAATGAAAAGACTCAATTAGTGCACTTCTGTACTCTGATATGGTACTAACCACATTCATAGACAGAATTTCAAAAAGAAAACCAAAAATCTGAACCAAGAAAACACAACAAAAAATCAGTTTTGGCATCTGAAACAGATTTCCAAACCCTTCTCCCAGCTCTTCAAGCTTCCCTTGGGCTGTCTGAGAAATAACAGATGCAAATGGGTTACTTCTGAAAGCACAGCATTTCCTCCACAGCTGATGTAGTGTGAAAATCCATCTGAAGCCCAGCAGACATACCCATAAGCAAGTTGCCTCTGAGCTTTGCCAATAATGATACATTTCACCACACTGTAGCATATAGCATAAAGAGCAAACCAGACAACCACCTACTGGCTGCATCACAGAGCAGAGAAGCCCTCATTTCTCCCAGAATACTCTGCAGAATAGCAATTAAACATATCTCAAGCCATCTCTTCCTAGTAAGATCTTAATGCAGTGCAAAGTTAACTTGTTTCTTCCCCTAAAAGCATTCTCTTCAAACACCACACTCACACAACCTCCATCAGGTGAAATGATTTCTCCCCTTTTCTTTGTTTCTGTGGGTGGCAAGTCAGAGCTGAAGTAAAATCAGTCTGCTGTCTGATGAGCTTTTGTTAAAATTCCAGGCTGAAGCACTGCACTTCTTCATTTATTTAGCATTCAAACATCCGCAAGAGCTTCTTCAGTTTTGCACCCCGGCCTCCGGCAGTTTTAGAGTGTAGCTTTCTCTAGAACAGCTCGAAGTTAAGAGAAGTCCTTGTGCCAGGTTTAAAGATACCAGTGGTAAAAGGCTAGTCTGTCTCCAAATTACGCTTTTATCTTTTCCAGATATATGCTGGGTTTTTCTCTGCTTGTTTTTCCTGTGGCTATTGCTATCAGCACTTCCAGTTCAGGCTATAAAGCAGGTTTCTGTTTGTTTCAGGTATTGTCACTAAAAGCAAATAGCAGATTACAGTTCATTTCAGCCAGGGTAATATTACTATCAGACATTAAAGAACTGAGCAGACACAAGGAAATGAAATTAGCTTTCATGTGTTGCTCTCACAGACCCTATAAAATTCAACTGTAGAAACTGGAAAAGATGTATCCCGAAACCTCTTGTCTAGACTGAGAGACTACGGCATAAAGGAGACATAAAGGAAAAATTTAATGAGCTTCTCTTTGCCCAACCCACAGCTCAGTGGCCACATACCACTGGAACTAAAAAATGCTTAGCTTCAGTGACATTTTGTTCACCCAGCAGATTTCCCCTATGATGCCCACAGCAGTGAAATGCCAGCTGCTGTGCCATCCTTCACTGCTCAGCAAAGACTGAGCAGCTCTTTGGAGCTGCTAAGGAAATTCAGCTGTCTAGGCATGCTGTCTACAAAGAAATACAATTTGCTGTTGTCTCCTGCTCTTCTATAATTGTTAACACTCCAGAGAGAGTAACAAAGAGGAGGAGGACAGGCTGCCATGGTACTGGTTTTGGGCCCTATGTCCAACAGCTGGGCCTGTATGAGGAACGCTAATCCAGAAGCACAGTCTGAACTTGTGTTGCTGGAGCCCTTGCACACCATGACCATCTGCTACATGGTATGTCAAATGGAGTGGAGCTCCCATGCAAAATAATCACACCTGTCAAAATAAAGGCAAAAGTACCTTTGCTGAGGCATTATCTTCTTGACTTTATGAGTAAATGGCTACTGTCCAAATCCTGGAAAGTACTGAATGTGTTAATTGACCATAAAAACAGGATCAACATCTTACTGTTTAAAATATGAGCCTTTTCTTTTTCTCTGGAAGACCTACAGCAGGCACAGGGCTGCCATGTTAAGTTTTGATCCAATTAATTATTTTTTTCTGGGACAGCATTAGGCAAACCTCACTGTTCTCTAAGTTCCACTATCAATTCCAACACTCATACAAACACACACACACACACACTCTATATATATATATGTAAGTATCTGATTTGGAAACACTGTGCAGCCCAGCTTTCTGGAATGTCCTGTTTTCAGGACAACCAAATGGGGAACATTCACCCTGATGTCCTGTCCCTGGAGGCAGTTGAGAAATGAACCTTTCCTAAAGCACTTGCATTGCCATTGCTGTAACTCAGGAAGTAAAGGGAAGCTGAAGACTCTGGGTGTTTTTGCCATAGGGTTCTGTCTAGAATTAATACAAAATACACAGGTACCCCTTACAAAAAATACATCAACATAATTGTTTACACACACAAGACTTGAGTTGTCTGTATTTTTAGCATAAATGTTGGCAAGCTTTATTTTTTTTCCTCCTTCAGCCTCTTTGTTGCTAAATCACATAGAATATCTGTCAGGTTATTATTGGTTTTATAACTCCTTAAACATTAACTGAATGGATGGCTTCCTCCTGTAAGCAAGAACAGTTCTTCCAAATGGAAAGAAAAAGAAATTGCTTGGACATAAGTTTGGCTTCTAATGCCATTTGTGTTAGCATTTCTGCATTGCTCAAAAATGAGGGAAGACTATTCCAGCTCTGGCTTTGGCTCTGCTTGGTAGAATATCAAGCAGAGGCTCTGAAGAGGAAGGTATAAGCACCATCCCTCAGCAAGATTTATGGTACTTCCTATCTGACTTTCCTTCAGTCTCCAAAAGCTTCTGCTTAGCATGAAAGCCTCCATTTTTACTGCCCCTTTCAAAATTTGGTGAGTTCTATCTGTAATTAACAGGGGATTTCAACAAGGCCAAGTGCAAGGTCCTTCATGTGAGTCAGGGTAATCCCAAGCACAAATACAGGCTGAATGGAGAATGGATTGAGAGCAGTCCTGCCGAGAAGGACTTGGGGGTGCTAGTGGATGAGAGCTAGACATGAGCCGGCTATGTGCACCTGCATCCCTGAAACCAGCTATGTCCTGGGCTGCATCCAAAAAGACTAATCTGCAGGCAGAGAAGGGGATTCTGCCCCTCTGCTCTCATGACACCCCCCTGGAGTATTGCGTCCCCAATATAGGAAGGACATGGACCTGCTAGAACAAGTCCAGAGGAGGGCTGTGAAGATGCTCAGAGGGCTGGAGCACCTCTGCTACAAACACAGACTGAGAAAGTTGAGATTGTTCTGCCTGGAGTAGAGAAGGCTCTGGGGAGATCTTAGAGCTCCTTCCAGTGCCTAAAGGGGCTCCAAGAGAGCTGGAGAGGGACTTCGGACAAGGACCTGGAGTCACAGGACAAGATGGAATGGCTTCAAACTGCCAGAGGGCAGGGTTAGATGGGATACGGGAAAGAAATTCTTGATTGTAAGGGTGGTGAGGCACTGGCACAGATTGCCCAGAGAAGTGGTTGATGCCCCATCCCTGGAAGTGTTCAAGGCCACAAGGGAGTGGGGTAGAATTAGATGATCTTTAGGGTCACCTTCAACCCAAAGCATTCTGAGATCCTTTGATTTTGCCATCCTACACACAGGTTCAGTCTTTCGCTGAAAGCAATCCTTATGAAAATGTGCTTCGTTGCATAACTGCAAGGTATGAAATTACCTCTTTTTTCAGCTTTTAATCACATCAAAATGAATTCTTGTTCTTTCAATGAGAACAGAAAATCCTGATCTGCTTTACGACACATTCTTATGTGTGTTACACTTATATACACCCTCCAGTTCATACAGTTTAAGCCCTGTTCTGTCTTATTTGAACCCAGGAGCAAGAAAACCAGTTAAGTCTAATATCTGCCCCCTTCCCCCATCTTTACCATGGGGTGCATTTATGAGGTTGGAGGCAGCAACCCTCATTAACTTCACCCAACACAATGCACGTCATATAAAATGGCACAGGAAAAGGCAAAGTGCTTTGTAATCCCGCTAACATATCCATGGGTTGATTTTCAACTAGTTTGAATTAAACAACCATCTTATTTGTTTGTACTGATAAAGACTAAGTAAGCAACAACTGCTGAGACTCAGGCAGAAACATATCTATGGGATGGAGTGCAAACTCCTGTTCGAAATTTTTTAATGGATATTAGTTAGGCACTGGTAGTTTTCATGTGGCAAGATAGTTCCTGAAGATTGTCTTTGTCCTTGCCATTTAACATCACTTAAACAAACAAGGGATTTGGAGAACAGAAGTAGCTTTACAAGGCAACTCAAAATGGCTCCTATCCCATGCCTATCACAAAAGTGCACATATAAGAGTAAATAACATATGGATGAACATAAAGAGTGGAATGCTTACCTGCCCTCCTTTAGGCTGGTATTTGATATTATCTGTTGACCCAATTTTGGACCTGACATTCTTGAGGTCAGGTAGAGGCTGATTAATAACGCGTAGCTGCTTTGGAGTGGCTGGAGATTTAGGAGGAGTGCGAATTATGGCAACTTTTTTCTCAGTAGGTACCAGTATTGCAGATTTGGGTGTCCCAGGAGTGTGGGGAGTTCTGGAGTAACTGGGTGTCCCTGGAGTGCCTGGGGTACGAGAGGCATAGCTTGGTGGTGTCCCTGGAGTGATGGCAGTGGAGCCAGGAGTAGTGGGGGTAGAAGTTCCACTTTTTCCTGTTCTGCTACGAATTGGCTCTGATCCTACATTCAGGAAAAAAAACAGCTTTAGAGCCACAGAAGTACAGCTCTTCTTCCCTTTGTACTACCAAAACCGCATCCCTGCATACCAAGTGAGACACAGCTCTTAAGATGGCAGTGCTACTGCCGGAACAGCAGCCTGAATGTCTCTCTTGTGTCTTACTTTGCTAAACAACCTGCCAGGAATTACCTTGCCATGAGAGGTCGGGCTATTGCCCCCACAGTGACTGAGCTCTCCATTCTGTAACACAGGAGTGCTCCCCATAATACCTATGCTTCCTGCAAAGCTGGCTAAACAAGGCACATCATCACATTTATTTCCATTTTGGGGAAAGGATGAGAAGCATCCTTGGAATCCAACCTTTGGGACTGGATCCAACCAATTTCAGTGGATCTGGGCAATAAACTAGAAAGCAGTAAAAATTCTGACTATATTCCTGAAGCGAAAGGCTGTGAGTGCCTGGCTGATGCTGTTTCTCGTAATGCTGTTTCTCGTACCACTGCTGGTAAACTGCAGATAAACCCCAGGTGGGCATTCAGCTGGAGCACAAGCTATGGCTCTGTTATATAGATGAGTAGATGTCCTCACATTCAATTGCTATTTTTCATTAGTGCAGTGAAAGAAAGCCATTAGCAGAGGCAACCTTGATACAAAGTCACATTCTGCTTACAGCTGCATGCAAGTTAAAAAACCCCAACTATATAATTTTGTAGCAGCTCCATTCAGTGTTTATGGCATTGCAAGTCCTTTTCACTGAGCACAAGGATCAGTTTAGCTGTGTTTTCTGCGACCAGCTCTGCTCCTGACCCTCAAACATAAATAAACAGAAGCTGAGATATCTCCAAAGTAAAATTTTGCTGAGAATACTCATGGAGAGAAAGACCAAAGCAGGTCTCAAAACCTGGGAACCCCAATGCTGAATAGGTGCATGTATGTTGGCACTCTTCAAATGTTCAGAAATTATAAATCAAATGGGCCTCTCTAAAGAATCCAGAGGGACTAAACAAATTCTTATTTAAAGTATTTGCTAATCATTCTGTTTATGCAATGATGGTGGCCAAACCCAGTGCACTCCTGCCCCTGGGGCTCAGGAGACACACTTCGCTGTACATGATTCATTAGGCAGACTGAACATATACCACTCACTTCCTGATGCCTTGTTCATTTCCCTGAACAGGTATCTCTCTTTCCAAACCAACCCTAAAGCTTCTCACTCTACCATCTGAGACATAAAGGGAATTATTTTTTCCCACCTCTTTGCAGGTCTGGTGTATTTATTTTTCATTCCTCAGCCCTTCACCACACTGCCAAATGCTTAATAGTCTCTCACTCCGGGTCAGGAGAATGGGCTGGCTGCTGCTGCTCTGCTTTCAAAGGGTCTCTGTTTTACCTTTGGAGCATCACTTATGAATTTCAAAGGACTTTTTTTGCAGAATTTAATCATCTACTTCCCGTAAGCTGTCTTAAAAAGGGCTGAGATTGGTTTCTAAAGAGAGAAGACAGAGGAACTCCTACTGGAAAGCAGGAAGCCACATGTGAGTTCTAAGGCCTGGTTAAATGTTCTGTGGTTATTTAGTAAATTGTCTTTGTCCTGTAATTTATTTTGGCTTGTCATTTGATGACTTTAACTTAGCTGGTTCACTATCTTAACTGCCCTCAGTGAGTCACTCTGCTAGCTAACATCTCAACTCTCAGCAGAGATTTTACCCTAGGATTAGAGCACAGGGAGATAATTACTGGGAAGCAGCAAATTAATGACTGTAACCATCAGGTTCACTTTTCCAAGATCCATCAGAATATTTCAGGTTGCCTATTTCAGTTTTGACTCATTATTTCTTGCTGCTGTTTGTAAATGCTCTGTGTTAAATACCTCACCCAGCTCTGAGCTCCCTGCAAAGGCATTTTCTATTATCAGCAATTAGTTTGGGTAGCAGTCCTGGCTCTGGGCACTGCACGTGCATCTTCTGCCTGGTTTCAGGCAGTTGGCATATAAACAAAACCAGTCTGTGGGCTCTAATTTCCAACACCACACCCCAGACCCACTCCTCTGTGTCAAAGTAGGGACACATGATGCGATGCAGTGTGACAAATCTAATGAGGATGGAGACACCCACAGCAGTAGGAGAAGGTTAATATGCAAAAAAAAGACAACTTACGGGTGGTCCGTCGTACTGAAGAGGAAAGAGAAGTTGTGAGTGAGAAGGAGTTCTCCTCTCTGTCTCGGTCTCCTGATACACCTCGTCGAGGAGGAAGGATAGAGGAAGGTCTTGGCAGAGATGAACGCTTCTCAGGGCTCTTGCTTACTCCATCCTAATAGCAACACAATAACAAAGGAAGGTTTAGTTTTCAAAACTCACTCTTTGGGCTATGATTTCCTGTATCTATACACAGAGGAGGAAACCTTATCCTATGGCCCAGTTTGCTCCTCACACAGGAACCTGAGGGGATCAGTCACCTTCCATGCTCTGCTTTAGCTCCCTGGTGCTTCTTTACTACATCAAAACATCTTCTGATGCTATCCAAAGACACATAGGGATATTCTTGGCTCTAAATATGGCTGGATCCCACAGCTGGCTCTTAATAAGGAAAAAGGTGAGGTTTTTTAGTGCAAGTTGAAAGTAAAAGAACTCTCTTGAACTCAAGTGTGAAATTCCTATGTGAATTTACCTGCAAAGTAACTGCACTACTGATGTCCCGAATACACCATACACTAGATTGGTAGGTGTTGTGTGATTTTTGCATATTCAAACACTAACTTGTAAATTTCTTATGGAGATATATTTTTAGCTACAGGGGTTTTTTTTTGGTGTTGTTGTTTTGGTTTGTTTTTGGGTTTTTTTTCCCCCTGGAGTGTGGGATTATAAATCCTGTTGTTTTAATTCCTTGTATAATAAAATGTTTACTTTTTGAAATCAATGCATACCTTCTCTTTACCTGGGTGAAGTAAACCTCTCTTTACCATTAAGGCAATGGACGTGTATGTTAGAATATTTTTGAGCTTATGGGATGTGCAGCCAAAACCAGACCAGCATAAGCAGACATTCTTCCTAAAGACAAATGATGATGGTCCCAACCAGTAAAAGACACACCAAGTATGGCATTAAAGAAAAAATGTAAGTCAATGGCAAAACTGATTTTTAAATGGGGATAGTCAACTCAGCATAATGTAGATTTGAAATGCAAGTGAAATGTAAACACAGAGAAGCCGGAATGGACTGGCAAACATCTTTTTAAATTTATATTGCAACTTCTTCACAAAGTCCTATGCGTTGACTAAATTTGGTTCCTTGAGCATTTGGATTCTGCCCTATTCTACCACCTACTGCTGGTGATTAGAATTGTATCCTCCTACACTGGAGACTGATGGAGACTGAATTTGATTTCAAAGAATGTTAACAGGTCAAAAATTACATTTTTTTAAACTTGGAAGGCAAATTAGTCCTTCTGTTCTTTACCGCTTACCCACTTGCAAATGGCTGTTACTTCTTGGCAGTTAATGAAGTAGTATCCATATGATCAACAGAAAGAAGATATGTCTTTCTAGCTACAACTTATTTCACTTACATTTCCTCTGGAGTATCTCCATTTTTGTCCATTTTGTAGCACAGATCTTGTAGCCTGCTAATCAGTTTTCCTGCCACTGGATGTAAGTAACCCCACAGGAGCTTCGCAGAGAATTACTCAGATTCAGTGGGTAGATAATGTGTTTCATGGAGTTCACCTGTGCATCTCTAACTCTCTTAACCAACTCTGCTACCTTACCTTAGCGTCTGATTTTGAGTCTCTTGGGCCTGCAGAGGAGGGCCGAACAAAATAACTGTCTGTATCGAGAAAAGTGGCCCTTTTAGTGGTTAATGAGCAAGCTGAGCTGGGTCTTGGAGGAAGCAATGACTTTGCTCTAGACTTTGAGGCAGGAATCTTTGACAAAGAGGCAGTCTAGTCATGAGAAAACAAACAAAACACAACATGAACCTGGACAAAAGGAAAATACATGCAACATGGACCAAAAAAACCCCCCAAGCTATGAATTAATACTTTTCCTGTGTCTGGTAATGGTCTATGCAGATCTGAAAATCAAGGAAGTTTCAGTTTTGTGTCGTTTGACTGAAAGCACCTAGGTCTGGACAGATTTACTGATTCTAGGAAGTGCCTTTTTCTACAGATGCTACTTTGGTCTTGTGTTAATAGGAAAAAACTGGTGCCAGCTGTGGCATTTAATTGGTACAACTGCTGGTTGGCTGCATTAGAAACAAGTGCAAAGCTACAGGAGCACCAAGAGATCCCAGTCCTTTAAAGCTGAAATACATCCCTCCAGGCTAAAATCAAGAATAAAACAGTGGGAATCTTAGAAGCAAAGTTACACCAGTATTCCCACAACAGCAGAAGGATAAGACAGTAGTACTTCTTTTGCCATTGTGTACAGACAAAATCCCTAACACTCTAGATACTGCTCTGTGCATTTGGTGTCACTCCATAGAAATGCATACATTTATATTGACTGTATGGAGTCCTGGGATGAGGAAAGCCATACATGGTTGAAAGGCTGACACAGTATGTTATTGTGAACAAATACTTGTTTGATACTGAGTAACAACAATATCCCATTGAAAGAACAATTAAACACCAACAGGACAGACAGAGTATCTTTGTTAACACTTAGGAGCACCTTACTGCTTTACAAAAAGGAATCTCCTTGAAACAGAATAGGGCTACTTACTTAAGAAACACTTTTTTCTTCCACAGTTATAACTGATACTACAAAGAACAATTGCAAAAGGGTTACCTTGGTAGTCCTGATTCTCTCTGTAGTCATACTAGCATGAAATTACACATAGGAATAATCCCAATGGGCCTGTCATTCTGGGATTTGTACTGAACTTTAGCCATAGAAAACTTGGCATTTGATCTCAATCAATCCCCTAGACTGTCTCAATGTTCAGAAAAGGTGCATGAGTTGCTTTTAAGTAGTCTTGTTAGAAAACGAGAAAATAATGGGCTGTCCAGCTCTGACAAGTCTCTGGCTTAGGCTATATACCCAGCCTATGGAAAACTGAGGCTGGTGTGCTGAATGTCATCCATGACATCACCCACATGATTAAGAGTTGCAGAACTGTGTAACAAGCAATTCCAGTCCTACAACAAGCAATTCCAGTCCCACAATAGCGCTGAGAGGAGTTCTATTGGATGTCATCCTCCAGACCAAGTAGCAAGACAAGAAATTAGGATGGAAGTGCTTTACTAGCAAGAATATATTCCCATAATGAGTTTTGCAACATATTTATGCCCCTTTCTTTTAATACTTATTTTACTGTCTGAGAATAAACAGAATAAAACCAGTGAATAATTATTTACACAGAAACTACACAATATGTGTTTCTGTCAAATCAAAGGCTTTTCCAGACTTTGACTGCTTTGTCATAGTTCAATGTATGGGTCTCATCCATTTGTGAAACTTTGGATCCTG
Source organism: Ifrita kowaldi (assembly GCA_013398055.1). Lineage (NCBI taxonomy): Eukaryota > Metazoa > Chordata > Aves > Passeriformes > Cinclosomatidae > Ifrita > Ifrita kowaldi. The sequence goes on along the minus strand of VZRS01013828.1, from coordinate 277,031 downwards.
TTTAGAAATCAATGAAGATGTTTATTGATGCTGAAACTCAATGGAAGCAGGATATCTATGTTGGGTGGCCCCAAGAAGCAGACATTCTGCAAGCATCTTTCACCTAGCTTTCTGAACTAGAGATAGAACTAAGCACACATTGTTTGAGGCCCCAATATTCATTCTGTGGTTTTCACCATTTTCAACTTGTGGATCTTGCAAGAAGTTACCCCTATAATGAGACTGGAAAACTCTTACAGATTGAGGTTCTAGTCACAGTGCAAAGACTTTTCACTCATATTGCTCAGTGTCCTCTGTGAACACATGAATCTAATGTGGATGCTAAAGATGGACAACACTGAGATCTGTCAATGGAAGGGATGGGGGAAAGGCATGACCCTGAGCTACTGCACAGCTCTGGTTCTCACAGTCTAGATTCCCTCCACGTTATTTAGGTAACAAGGCACTTTTTAGCATCAGTAATAGCAGCAGAATCTGCCCAAAGCTGGTTGAGCAAGTGAAGAAACCACATCTCAATCCCTGCAGGAAAACTCTTATTCTCTGTTAGCAATTCATTACCCCTGACCTCTGTTGTAATTTATGTTGCTGGTAGGGTCAGCTGTCCAGAGGACAAAGATCTATGTAACTCTCACTGAAACTCCGGGACTGCTGAAGTGGGGACGCAGAGCCCTCACTTTATTTCAAGGTGTTCCTGACACGTGGTGCATGTTTGCATCATCTCACCGTGAACTGCAAGTACACAGCTGCTGCCAGCAGATGGAACTATTTAGCCTTTTTCTGAACTTGTCCTGTGTAAACTGCAGTCTGAACATGAATAACAAAACTGACCGGGCTGGATGATCTAACATTACCAGTGGAGAGGAAAAGGCTGCACTTGAAGGACATAAAAGCTGAAAACTGCAAAGAAACAAAACAACAAAAATAGGGAGAGATCTTCATAAAAGCAGAGGCTAAGGCAAGGCACAGAAGAGAAAATGTCCAAGAGCTGTGTGAGTGTGGCAATCAGAGCTGTGAGGCAACAGGGAGAGAAAGTAAGCAGGGGACAGCCTTCTGATCTGTGCTGTAACATAAGGGGCAGGAATAGGAAAGATATACAGAAAGATAATTTCACAGAGTGATTTTGCAGTGCTTGTACTAGAACATTCCATAAACACTGAAAATGAGCAAGTATTGGCTTCTCTCGTGCAAGTGTTGATGGTCTGTCAAGAAAAGACAGCAATAAAACATGCTCAGACTCAGCCCAGAAACCTGCCCAGATCTTACTTACTGTACTTGTAAAGAAGCTCTAATAGTTTCCCACTTATGAGCTGGAATGGGTCAGACCTGAAAAACCACGGTTCCTCCAAAGCCTCCAGTTGGTTATACTGCTCTCAGCACTACCAGTTTCTTATGATTCATAAACAATGTGTAGCACTTCGTGTGACATAGCTTTTTTCCCCAAAGAATTGAGTCTGGTTTAACAAATGAAAGAAGTCATCCATGGAATATACTAGGAAATATATTAGGAAATTTAGATAATTTCTAAAGAAATTCTTAATTGTTAATGATGGGGGATGGTCCTGCTCCAGGGCCAGGAGTTGGACTCGATGATCCTTACAGGTCCCTTCCAACTCAACATATTCTATGATTCTATGGTAACAATGACAAAGTGTTGTGCTGCAGATGTCAATTAGCAAGTGTCACTGTCATGGAAAAAATAATTGCATAGGGGAGAGTGAATGGAGGTTGGTTTCCTGGGGATTTTGGAATGATGGGATGGAAACAGTGCAGGGTCAGCAAGGAGCAAGGGAGTCTTTGCAAGGGAGCCAGACACAGGAAGCAGAACAGGCTCTAGAGCAGATGAAGGCAAGGCAAGGCAAGGCAGTAATCTGACAGGTTATAACACAGACAGTGGCCCAGGAAGTGGCCATTCTGAAAGCACTGAATCACATATAAATTCTACTGGCCAGTAACTTCTACACGGGCCCTGCAGAACACTGCGCTATGGAATGGTGCACCAGGAGATATCCAGCAGTCCTGGGAGAGCACTTCTGCCTACACAGCAGTCGAGCAAGGTGGCAATGGAAGTTGGGTGCTGCAGGAAGGGCCAAGATATGCAGCTTATCCCACAGAATGGCCTGGCTTAAAATGCTGACCAGACTCCAACTCCTGCAGTTTGGAGTCTGTGTGCCCTCTACGGATCTGCAAACTGTCACCATCTACCACTTGAGACTAAACTGCAAAGGTTATTCATGAAAGGTGGTTTTAATTACCCTTTTAAATGAATAATGAATATGGCAAACAAATTTTAAATTGAACACACAATTACTTACTGAATTAACACAAAAAGATATGAAATAAGGGCAAAAGAAGATTATAAAGATGAACAATAAGATGATTTTACTCACTGAGAGCTTTTCCTTTGCTTGTTTAAATACAGAAGGAGCCTGGTTTGTTTCACCACCTGCTGCTGAGAAATCCAAAGAAAGACTTGATAGTTAAAGACAGTAATAATAAGCATTTCCATTTAGTACACTTGTTAGAACAATTAAATGCCTTGAAACCACTGTGCAAAGCAAGTACTTTGTGAATTACCCTCAGTGAACTGTATGCAGAAATGTACTTGCCTTTAAAATTTCCTGTATTCATCTTACTTGAGGTAAAATGGTATTCTATGTGTTTCGAACAAAACAAAATTTTGTATTCACGTTCCTAGAAGTCTATAAACTAAAAGAAAAAAGTTCCAGAAATAGCTGACAAATGTAAGAGTTTCTGGTCAATCCTCAGACAACTTAGCATCCTGATTTTCAGGACTGTCCTCTAAAAACCAGGCTCCTTTAAAACATCCACAAATTAAAATTTTAAGAGAGGCCTCTATTATCACCACTTTCAAAATACTAGCCAACATTCATAATGGAAAGGGAGAGATTCACTGTTGAATTATCATCCCAGTTGTGTCAACAAGGTCAGTGTGTCATGGTCAAATAAGCTCTCAAGAATTTAGAAATTCAAGGTTTATCTGGGACATCAAGTATGTTAATTCAGTATTTCATTTATCTGATACAATATGGCTTGAGGTAAGATCTTTCTCTTGGACTTTGATTCCATCCACACTGGTTTTTGAATGGGGCAGCTTTTTGGAAAGCAGGTTATTAGCTTCACCCCAATGCTGCTGCTTAGGAAGTGATGTGCCACCTAACACCTAGACATGAAATCTTCTGGCACCTGTGCCAGGATGCCTTTGGTAAAAGCAGAAGTAGGACAGCAGTCACAAATGACAACCTTCTGCTATAAACCCAATTGTTTTCCAACTCTAAAACCAACCCTAATTTCTCATGCAGGAACGGTCAGGTTAATTTTTCCCTTTTCTAGTGCAGGCATGGTGACATTATCCCTGGTTTTCTGTCACACTACCCACTCTAGTCCAAGGTGTAGGAGAGAGAACTTGTGAGGAGGAAAAGAATATGTAACTGCATACTTCAGTTCTTCTGAATTTGTAAGAGGGGCAAGCACAGCAGAGCCTTCCTGTGTCACACTTTACCACAGCTGTTACTGCTGGTTTGGGTCTCGTTTCCATCTCTTCTGGATAACCACAAACAACTTCTTTCCTCCTTCCCTTGGCATTCAACCCTAACCAGTCATCACTGTGAGGTGGAAAAAAAAGCTGTGTCACTTGTACCAATGTACGTGGTAACAACCACAACTTCTCCATCTGAACACAGCATTTCTACAGGCCCTGCTGTTGGCTTAAATACACAACAAACATGTCTCGCCTCAGGGGGCGACCCCAGAATTGAAAACAAGAAACAGAAGCATATCATGGCCAGGTCATTGTCCTGGTCTTGCTTCCAGAAACACTCCTCTGATAACACAACTGCAGTAGCATCTCACAGCCACCAACAAAACACAGGCCAGGTTGGGGGTTTCACTCATGGAGCTACATTAGTCAAGGCAAAGACTTCCCAACTCTCTTATGAGGGTTGGCCATACAATTTCTTTTTCAAATGGCAAGGACAAGTCTCTCAAAAAGCAGTCCCTGCCTCATGGATATGCTGCTGTAAGTTACTGGTATTTGCCAGTGTTTACCAGTGATGTGGGATTTTTTTTTTTAGGTATTGAGGGGCATTAGGGGAAAGATGTACTTTTCTGGGCCATTGCATGAAAAAATAAAAGCAAATATTAACTTCTTTTGGTAGATATCTGTATCTTATGACTGGACGTGTTTCATTTTGAACCTACAGTAAATGCAGTGTGGAGATTTTAACTGACTGCAACACACTCGAAGCTTTGTAGACTACACTGTCAAGAACTTTTGGGGGGCTTCATTGCCCAGGCATCACTAAAGCTGACAAGACCACTCCTAATGGGATGTGCTGACAGTCAAAATTGGCTTCAAGAAATGGTGCAGTATTGTACATAAAAAGAAAATGGGAGAGAGACAAGGTCCCTCTAGATTCTAGACCCTGGAGAGACCTGGATGACACATTCAAGCTCAGGGGATATGTAGGATAACATATGGCCACCTGCACTCTTAGAATATCACAGAGCACTGCACTCTCTCTCATGGTCTTCCCCCAAGTCCCATGAGGAAGTATAAAAATGTGAGGTAGAAGAAAATAAGGCATACTGTAATTTTTCCAGCGACAATGGGTTATGCTGAAACATTCTAAGAAATATTCTTGATCACTTTCTGGCGTGGTTCAAGCTCTTCTGCTTTAGAGGGCAAAGTTCAAGCCACATTTCTGAAGTTTTATGATCAGTCTGGGTCCATCATTTTGGATGCTCTCCACCTCAGGACTTAAATGTACAGGGAGGTAGTTTTTGTATTATATTTCTCACTTTGACTAATACACCTGCTTCACTGTGTATTGCAGTGAGAGAGAAAAACCTCTGAGAGTTGCCAAGGCAGCACATAATTCAGGCACAGGGCAGATTTCCTTATCCAAGTCCATTGGTATGACTCAGTCCTCTTTGGGATGCTACAGGTCAGAACAGTTCAGAGGACGTAGTGGTAGAGTACCTGAGGGCACGACAGTGCTGACCACCCAGCCATGGAGGTGTAGATGAAGTTGAGAATACTACAAAGCCAGTGCCTTACCCCCAGCCACATCCACAGCTTATTGAACCCCCTGGGGCTTTTGAAAGAATATGTGAATTATAGGTTGTAACTTCTGAGCTATCAAGCTGTGCTTCAGCACAGCAAGAGATAGCAAGAACTGTTGTAATTACTTTTAAAAATTCCTCCCTCTTGGGTAGTTCTGGTCCAGAGTGCAAGTTAGGACAGCCCAGAGACTGCAAACTGAGGATGAGCCATCAGTGCAATACAGACGGGACTGAACCAGCCTTTCCTTTCCTGGTTCCATTTCTCCTGAGAGGGGGAAGTAAAAGGATGAGACTCCGTCACAGGAGCAAGGTGACGGTATTGTTAGTTCTGGTGTCCTAATGGAACACAGCCAGGATACAATCTGCACTTCATACAGCAGAGGCACGATACTAAACCTGCTCTCATGTAACCATCCTCTTACTGCAGTTTCACCGGTCAGACCTCCCTGCTGACATAGGTCGACATTTACAACAGGAGTGACAGGTGCAAAACTGCAGGGGAATGACTGCCCAGGGACACTTCTAGTATTGCTTTGCTTAACCATATGAAGGTAATGAATCTTCCTGTTAATTTCTAAGCTGCGAGAAGATGCCTATGCACTTCTGCACTGCTGTGCATGGCTTTTCTCTTAATAGCCCTAGTTCCAAACAACCACACGCCTGTGGCTACATTACACGACAGAAGAGCTGGCCTCTTTTAGCAATTTTTTTTTTAAGATCACAGTGAAAGTCAAGATATTCATCCTTCCACTCTGAACTCACAAGAACCATGAATGATATGTGAAAATGCTGGAAGAGTTATTTTGGTCCTCTAAATAATGATACACCCATCAAGTCGTAACAGGAATCATTTCTTTCTTCCTTTCATCTTCCTCTACCAAATATTAAGATTTTTGTTAGGAATGCATTTTGCAGTGTGAGCCCAGATTTCTTCTCTCACAACTCCATGCTGCATGTGGCTGGATTCTCTCTGTGGATTTTGACTGTACAGCATAAATGTCAGTGACAGACTGGGAATTGTCAATACAGATATCATCAATAAACAAAATATCAGTCTGAAACACTTCTTATGATGCATGAGAGTAAAAAAGCAGAATAATGGAAATGCATACCATGGTTTAAGTTGCCAACATTTTCCCACCAGAAAAAAAATTAAGTATCATTAAAAAAAAATTAAAAAAAAAATAAACAAAAAGAAGATGAGTACAGATTCCTAGAACACCACACTCTAAGCATGATGCCAAGTTACAACCACAGCACTTGGAGGCCCAAGCAATGACAAGCATATGTGATCATGGCCTCCATCAAATAAACAAACAAATACCAGGAAAGAAAGAATAAAAGAAAAATGGTACAAAACACTAGAAAAGCAATACTATTTGTGAAGACTAATACTCTCGGAGGAAAAAAAAAATAAAGAAGCTGCTATAGCTATGAGATTTAAAAAAGAAAATGTTTATGTTTGCCAGCCACATTGCATAACCGAACAGAATGCAGTCACCTGTCTGCTTCCGTTTAACACAGGAGAGATGAGTTGGTCTAGTATATTTGATAGCAGGTTTTAAAATGATTTTCCTGGAGGGAGAGTGGGCCTGAACTTCAGTTTTTTTAGCAAGTTCAGCTTTCTTATACACTGCTATGGACAAAAAGAACACAAAAACATAGAATCAGAAAAAAACCCCAGCAAACCATTTCACATGATTTATATATCAAGTGTCAGGCCCACTGCTCCACAACTCCAACCCAACACATTGCTCCTTCATAGGAACAAATCCTACGCTGGAAGAGGGGGAGCACTGGTGCATTGGTTCAGATGCATTACCCAGTTATCAGTGGGGATGTCTACAATGAAATAGGACCAGTGGAGCAGTGAGCCTTGCACATGGCTTCTCACATAATTCTACAATATCTCCTTAAAAAACACTACCGTTAATAATGTTATGGTGCACATCATGTATGACAGAGTAACCAGATAGTACTGTAAAACAGTAAGAAAATAAAAAAAAAATTGTAATAGGAGTGTTAAATGAACCTTTTTTCCTTCTCACTTCATCTCTGGAGAGTGTGCTAGGTTCCTTTTTAGCTATTTTCCTTTCAGGAGTGGAAATCCTGCCTCTCCCAGTTTTAAAAGGTTTCTCTTTTTTATGCTTATCAAGAGATGATCTTCGCAATTCTCTCTCTGCTTTCTCCTCTTTAGGAACAGTCTCTAACTGTTCAGTCATGATGCTCCTATCATCATCTGTAGGATCAGAGCAAATTACAACAACAAACAAAAGATTAGTAACAAATGTTAACAATACTTAGGAGGAGCAGGGAAAAAGTAGTTGAAGACAGAGCAGATGATTAATTTAAAATTTAATTTTTACCATTTTTCTGAAACATGCTGAGATTACTTTTATAACTGTAATAATTTTGCTTTTTAATCATTATGATTTGGAAGCAAAAATATTCAACAGACAAAACAGAAAGGATAATGCACACCTTGAGTGTCTGCCCAGAGACTGTCTGTGTCCATGATGGAGTCATCAACTGTTGTTTCATCTTTGTAATCATCACACGTCTCCGTTTTGTAGTTAGTGAGCAGGATTTCTTCTCTCTGGGGTGAAGCAGGAGCCTCTCGGGAGCCTTCCTTGGGCTCAACTTCCACTTCTTCCACATCAAGCTCCTCTTCAGCCTGGGAGTCTCCTGTGTCGATGTCCTCCTGCTGAGTAGCAGCAAAGCGCACACTGTGAGAAGCAGATTCACCCTCATCAACTGTTGTCTGCACCACTGTGATAAAGTCATCCTCCACTGTCACCACTGATTCAATAATGCCTTTCAGTTCAGGCAGTGCTTCTGGGCTACCCTTGGCTTCCATTTCTTCAGCAGCAGACTTGCCAAAGTCTGGGAGCACTTTTGATACAAGATGCTGTTTATCCTCTTCTTTTGCTTCTTGCCCTGCTTCCACCTCTTCTTCCTCATATTCTTCCCCTTTCAGGGCTCCAGCTGCCAGTTCACATGGCAGCAGCTTTTGGGTTTCCATAGGTTTCACAGCTCTGTCAAGAAAATCTTCAGCTCCTTCTACAGGTTGTGGTATGCTTTCCATCTGAATCTCAGCAGGCTCCTCCTGGAGAGGCTCAGCTTTTGGAAAGAGGAGCTCCACAGAAATCCCCTTTGCTGGTAACTGTGCAGGCATCTCTTCCCCAGACATGGGAGGTTTTGGTTCTGCTTTGATATCCTCTGGTTTCACAGATTCTCCATTCAAACTTTCTTGGGCTTGATCATGCTCTCCACTAGATTCATAAGATTCCTCTTTATCAACTGCTTCTTGGTGTACCAGATCTGGCTTAGTTACTTTTTCCTTAATTTCCGTTTCTGACAGTTTGGTGCTGTCCTTCACATAACTAGGCTCAGTCCTGGAAAGTACATCTGCATCCTTTGCTTCTCTGGAGAAGGTGGTCTCCTCTTTCTGCTGAGTGTCTTTGGGTTCAGGCTCTGCTCTTTTAAGAGAGGCTTTGTCCTTCCCTAAAGGAAGAGAAACAACCTCACTAATCTTAGTGCCTAACTTACTCTGATATTCTTGGTCAGCTCTCCTTGCAGCCACCTCCATATCATGCTTAATAGCATTGTAATCTGGTTTAACTGGAGCTTCTATCTCAGCTATTTCAGGAACAACACTAAGAGTCTTCTCCTTCTCCATCAACAAACAAACAGAATCCTTTTCTATTGCTATCTCTGAAGCAGAAATTCTGTCATACATGCTATTGGCAGGTAAATGAACTTTACTAGCCACACTTTCTTCTTTCCTTTCTAACATTACCTCAGCTCTTGTCTTCTCTGGTTCTGCACCTTTGATGGGACAGATCTCTTTAGAGTCAACTTGATCTTCACTTTTTTCTAGCACAGTATCCAGTTTCTCTTTTTTCTCCTGCTCAAAGTCCCTCACCAGAATGGACTCACCATGCTGACCTAAGTCTTTTTCACTGAGGAAGTCTTCTTCTGATTTTTCAGCAGCTGCCAGCTTCACTTCTATTAAAGACAGGTCAGGAGTGAGGCCACGTCTCAATTTTTCATCTGTGCCTTCGTAGAAGGGACAGGTTTCACTCATTAAATTCTCACTGTCCTGAACTGGAGAAGGGAGTGGTACTGTGTACTTATTGAAAACACAGTAGCCCAAGTCTTCCAGCTGACTTTCAGCTTTTAGAATGACATGGTTTTCATTTGTTACAGGTGGCAGGGCTGTGCTGCTGTCTTCCACAATACTGTCAGAAGGAACTGACTTCTTCTGTGCCACCTCAGCATCTGCACTCACAGAGGCTAATCTAGATCTTGTCCCTGCCAAATCTAACATTTCAGGCAGGTCAGGAGCCAGGACAGCCCCATTTTTGTAGTAATCTTTGGCCTGGAAAGATGGTTCAGCCAAGGTCTCAGGCTGGACTTTTTCTTCTACCATTGCTTTTTCTTCTTCTATGTGCTCATCTTCCTCTCTACTCTCAATGGGGAAGCAGGGGGCCTTCTCCAATGCTGGTGTGGTTGCTGGCAAGTAGTCATCACCTTCATCCATACTTCCACTAGTGTTTGTTAGAATATCTGAAGCGAGTGGAGAAAGGTCATGTGCGCGACCAAAACTGAATCCTAGGGCTATTGAATCCAGGCAGGACATGGGCAAGTTAATAGACATACTTCTCTGTTCAATTGCAGATCTCCCCCCAAGTCCCAAGCTCCTGCTCAGAGTTAGGTCATCTTTATTTTTACTGTGAAGTTCTCTCTTATCCCCATAGACTTTGGGGTCAATAGTGAACATTCTTTCTGTTGGGGAACTGGGTTCTTCAGATGTGTCTGGTGTATAGCTCTGAGCCAGGGTACTGTAGCCCATTTCATGAGTATGCACATTCTGCTGCTGATTCAATTCTGTCTGTAATTCTTCCTCTTCCTCCTCTTCTTCATATTCAGGTATTAGACAACCTCTCTGATAAGGCTCGTATTTACTCTCTTTAGTGTCACTTAGCTCATAGTAATCACTGCTTTGTTTCAGACCATCTGCTTTAAAGGCTTCCTCCTTCAGAGCAGAGGTTTCAAAATACTTCGACATTCCTGATTGATCCTCCTCTTCTTTCAGTTGATGAGGAGCTGAAACACTTGTCTTATCCTCCTCAGTATCTTTTTTAACATCTTTCTCTTGAGAAGCTTCAAGAGTAGGAGTCTTCTCAGTGGTTAAACCTGGTACCTCAGGGGCTTTCTCTGTTACTCTCGATAACTGAGTGCTACCAGGGTGCTCTACTGTTTTATCAAGGGTCAGTTCATGGCTTAACTTAGCTGGGGGTACCGGTGTGCTTTGCTGTGCCTCCTTTTTCACATCTGCTGCTGCTGAGAGCCCACTTTGGTCAGTTTCTTTTTCTGCTTTGAAAGTATCAGATGACTTTTTAGTTTCACCATCCTTTTGAAAGTCTGTTTTGTCTAGGGAAAGTGTCTTAACTTCAGGTTTTGCGGTAAATTTACCATTATCTAATATTCGAGCCTCCCCTTTATCATAGAAGTCATACCTTTCTTCCTCATCGCTCTCATCCTTAGTCATGTCCTTTTCCTCCCCCCATGGAGGGATTTTTGGGGTGCTTGGAGTTTTCAAGCCATCTACAGTTACTGCTGAGACTTCTTGTAGAGATAATGTCCTGTCTTTGTGGATCTGTTCATCTTTACTGAGATCTTTGGCAAATAGTTGGTCAGTGCATTCCTGGTGTGTTTTGAAACCATCTTTGAGTGAAAGCTCCTGGGGGAGAGTAAGAGATGGGCTGGAAGGAAGTTCACTTTGGGCTGCTTCTGCCTTGGGTTCTGGTAGCAATAGAGAACTTTCACCATGGCTGATGGCACCACCTTGGACGTCTTTGAGGTTGTCTTGAAATTTGATAGCCATAACTTGGTTGGTTGATGAGGGCACACTTGCAGGCCTTTCTTCCGTCCTGCTCTCTTCAGGCAGTTGAGACAAGTGCTTTTGTTCTTGAGGAGCAGGAGGCTTAGCAGCAGGTTCTGCAAAACTGGCTTCCCCTTTCTTCTGTGAATCAGTTTTCAAGATCCATTCTGATGGAGGTGAAAGCATTTTTTCTTTGTCTTTGCTCTCTGAATCCTTTTTATCTGCGGCCTCTGTTTTTGCTGACTGTGGAACTAAGGCATCATATTTAGGTTGCTCAACAGTCTTACTGTCTTTCCCAGAGTCATGTTGCCTTGTGTCTAATGGTTCTGCTGCAAAAGGGCGTGTGCCCTCCTGGACATGGAATTCCATCTTCGTGGCTGCAAGTAAATCTGAAGCAGTTTGTTTGGGTTTTATAGCAAAATTATTTAAAGCACTTACAGGCAGGCAGTCATGTGGCTTACAACATTTTGGTATGAATGATGGAATGGAAAGGAAGAAAGATGTGAGCATGCAGCAAGGCCATCCACCTAGAAATCTGCTTTAAAGTGTTAAATACTAGTTTCCTTTCAATATATAAGGTTTCATAGGGAAAATGTGAGTTGTACACATATAAATGTAAGCACCGAAATGAGATGATTTCATGTGAATTCTTCATCTTCATGATTTGTATACAACAACAAAGCCACAAACAACCTCACTTCATTAGAAGCTTTGCTGAACTCTGTAGCTTATGTTAGTTTTGTGTTAGTAAAGTCTGCAACTTTAAAGGAATCAATAGTACCTTTGTGTGTTGCTGATACTTAAAACATACATAGTTATACATTTCTATGTATTTTTTATATTTTTATTCTACATGCAGCCTAAACTAAAGAGATAATGCATGCAAAGGGTTTTGCAAGTTTCAGAAGAGGCTGTTTTTTTAACTGTACCAACTTTTAACACTCGCTCTTTGTCAAATGACCAAAATCTCACTGCTGTCACAAAACCAGCATGTGGAAATCAGCAACAGATCTATTAATAGTCGCAGATCTTGAAGGTCTGGTATTCAAAATGGCCAATCACCTCCAGCTGCAGCTGAAGTGAAAAAATACTTGGCGTGTTTCCGTGACTCTAGATCAGGCCCTTACTAAGTTAATTTGAAACTAAAAAGGCTACTCTTACACTCTGCCACTATATTTTCAGAGAGTAATACCTAGTTAAGTTTTTTTTTAATGCCTACTCTGTTAATCATTAATAGCTTGATCTTTTTTTAATGCCCTGTGAAAGATAATGATTCCTATCTCGTTGAAATCGTCCCATAATGGAAAATATGAAGAGAAAGACTGCAGAATGTGGCATATCTTTCTGCACTAATCTGTAAAAAAACTTTTATGAGTTTTTTCTAAAGCTTGTTAGAACTAGCATTGAGTCAACTCTGAATTTCCTCAGATCTGATTTGAAGTCCATGAAGCCATCTTTTTGCTCTGATGAATCTGTTTTTAGAATGATTAGTATCAAAGTATTGCTCATTCTTTAAATATTTGCATATGCTAATACTGAGTCAAAAAAGCAACTGCCATTCTAAACTCTACAGGTAACCAAACTAGAAACCTACAACTACAGTAATTTTGCTTCTTTATGTTTTTACATTTAGTGACTGACTTGCAAACCCTATGAAGTATAAAGCATGGCCCTTGGGCTTGTCATCCTTGTTTCACAGAAATTAAACAGCTAGATACTGCTTTTCTCCATGTATCCTACTGTGTGTTTTACTGTAGTGCAAGTGAGCAATACCAACGGCATCAAACTATATTCTGACTGCCAAAGGAATCTGGTGTTCTTCAGCTGGGCCATCCAGAACACAAGCCTCCTAAATGCAGCATTCCTTAGCTAGGTAGGGAGTGGGTACATCACTACTCCACACAAGGTGTCTTTGCACCTTGTTCCACTGGCTGAAGAGAAATACCATTAAAAGAAAAATACTGAAGCCTAGTTCTTAAGTACTGAAAGATGACTGCAGTAAATATTTTGTTCAGAGACTAAGTCAAAACTTCACCCAGTGCACCCAGTCCTAACCTTCACTTCAAAGAAAACGTCCTAGGGGAAGTGATAGGGATTTTGCCTAAGAAGGGCACTCCAGCAGGGTTAAACATTTGTAATAAGGTGACACACACAAAAAATAAGAGTTCTAGCAATGACTGAGGAGAGGAGGGGTAGACTGAATGGATGACAAGGGTATGATATAAGAAGCAATAGCTTTAAGGAAGCTAAACCAGAATGCATTGAAGCATATACAAAAAATCCAAACCAACCAAACAAAAAACCTGCACACTGCAAATGGAAACATTTCTGCAGTTTAAGCATCTTTATGTCATAGTCAAAGGCAGTAAATCTGCTGTTTGAAATAAATGCAGATGAACCTCTGCACCAAAAAGAAAAAAGATACATAGATTAGCAATGTGACTGGCAAACACATCTGAGATGGGGAAAGAAGGCTTACACAGAGGAATAAGCTTAGCTGCAAAGCATATTTTATCATGGCAAAGTAAAAAATCAGGAATCAGCAGCAGCGGTGCGAAACCATGTTGTCATACAGCACCTACACAATCATATTATCCACTACACACTCTTCAAGCATAATAACAAGAGCAGTCATACCAATAAATGGGAAAAACAGAAAATGAAGCAGCCTTGGAAAGCACTGGAGAAAGCTGAAGAAGGATTTGCTGGCAGCAAACACATGCAAATCTAAGGAGGACACACCTTCCTCAGCCAAGGAAGGGGGTGTGTCTTTCAGGAGTGCTCCCACCACAAAGGTCACACTCTCCCTGCTGAATGCCACACTTGGCACTTTGTCTTCATGACACACTGAACCAGAATCCGACTGACCCTCACAGAAGCCCTTTGCCTGGTCCGAAGGCTTCAGGGCCCCATGCTCTTTCCCCACTTGCTTCCCAGGAAGAGCAGCAGGCTTCACTTCCACAGCCATTGGACTCTTTACTGGTTCGTCTTCTCGGGGATGGAAAAAAGGAGGTGACATCAACACCAACACTAAACACCAAGCACACAGCTGAACAGGACTGCCTTTACATAACCCTTTCAGGACTGCATTTATATAATCCTTCCAGCTCAATAATTTCGATTTAAATCTGTGAAGGACTGCCAGTACCCAGTTCATTTTAGCCACCATGGAGCTGAATTTTCCCTAGGGAAAAAACCAAACCAAAAGCCTGCCTACCCTCAGACAAGCATGTTTATACTGTAAGATGAGAGCAGAAAGTGTTTTACAGGCATACCTCTCCCAAGGATGACAGTGGGTCAAATAGTCATTGGAAATGGAGATGGAATGGAATGCTGGATGGCTCTGACAACACTAATGCATCAATGAGCTCAAAGTACACTGATGTTTTTCTGATAAATGTGCTGTTTAGTCCAGTACAAGACATTCAACTGAGGTGGAGGAAGGTATGAGGCATTGATTTCTTTCCACTGACCTTGGTAATACAGACTGCTGTATGCCAGCAAGTCAACCTATTGTATGAATCCTGGATTTGGCAAAATACTGAGAACTTTCACAGTTTTAACAGGCCTTATGCATGGCTAATAACTAATGGTTTTTGCAAGATTTCTGCCAAGATTCCTACACTAATGGATTTATAAACAACTTCTCCCTTACGCTGTCTGACATCTGAAATCTGTATGTGAAAATCACTATTTTAACACAAGGAGTCTTCATTTTCTTTCCTGTTTCCCCACTTGTCCCCAGGCTCTTCATCATCAATTAAGTCAAAGAAACCAATGAATGCAATATAACTATTTGTTCATCCGAATTTCTAAAACATACCCCTCAGCCTACAGGCTGTTAGGATCAGTATAGTAGAATCAAGAACAATCTTTGCTTGTGCCATGGCAGACGAATTATTAGAAAAGTCTCCATTCCAGACTTGTACTCCTGCCACTGCTACTCAGATAAAAATTACTGTGCACTATTAGTATTCCCTCTGACAAGAAGTCAGGATTAAATGTGAACCTTTGATTCAGCAACATACTTAAGGAGCTGACCAGCAGCCATGCTGCAGGCAACCTGATGACATCCCTGAGTTTAAAATGTGTCTCACGATGAAGTACTTAGCTGAATCAGACCCAGAACAAAGCGGTTTCAAATCTGGAAATGGCTGTATCCAGCCTTTTGGTATTACAAGGGCTTCATTTTTCTCCTGAGATTGGCCCAGTGAAAACCAGACAATCATCCATTTCTGCTATGGCCTAAAAGAGTGATTTAAGGAACATACAGACTACTTGAGGCTGAGAAAATACCACTATTTAAAGAACAACACATTATTAATAACGTACAAAATAATTAAAGTTAGATACTATATCTTAAATGAACAGAAGCCAGAAGATTCAGAATCAGACCTGGACCAATGCCTGAGCATTACAGAAATACTTGCATATGGGCAGATTGTAAAAGCAGCCTTGCAGGACAACAGGTCTCCAGCTACAAAAGACCCTGACTTGAAAAACTTGCTTTACTTTTCTTTTTCTGATTTTATGTACTTCTGTATGTGCATCCCTCTCAAAAATGCTAAGGAAAGCCTCTTATCTTACTCTGAGCAATACTCCTTCATTTCCTGAAACACTTTACACAAAGCCACATGAATAAAAATGATTACTCAAACTAGAAAGTTATCCCTGAATTAACAAAAGTATTGTATAGCCTCCCTTTATGCAGCAGACTCTTATGCCAAACAGACTGCTTGCTGGCCAGCAAGGACAGCTGTTTCACATGATAGTCTCAGTTGGAAGGGATGCAGAAGGATCATTGAGTCCAACTCTCAAGTGAACAGCCCGTAGAGGGATGGAATCTTGGCATTTTAGCACCGTGCTCTCACCAGCTGAGAGGATCTCAGGGTCTCATAATGCCTATCTTTCCACTCATGATCCACCTTATTCCCCTTTTTTCTCCCCCACACAGATGTTCTGAGATTTTACACTTTCACCAGAGGCAGATGATATGACTGAAAAGGACATTGCCCATAAACTAACCAGGCTGTTATGTACAGCTACAGGCACACAGCTAAAGTAAGGCTACCCCTGTGATTTTTCTATCTCCCTACCTTCAGTTAGACATGCTGACATTAACAATCTTCAATTATTTGCTCTGATCTCTTACTGGTGCTGTTACAGTATTAGGCTGTTAATTCTGTAATTATCCTGTTAATTCTGAAAACTCTGCTTTTCTTAAAATGACCCAGTGACCAGTTTCAGGGAGACAGCTCTATCTTCCTGAGACACAAACCTTTAGAGGATTCAGTACTATTTTTAACTTCAGCTCTCAAGACTAAGTGCTGTGAAATGAAACATCATCTATTTCACCTTTGAGAAGTCAGCTGTTCTGTTAGTCACTGAAAAAGCTTCTCCCTTGATTCCTCAAAAGCCATTTTAGTTTTACATAACCCCCACTGATAAAATACTACTTACTGATGTGCTCAGCTCATAGAAAAGGAGGTACAGAGAGGCTTTTTTCCCTCCACGTTTGCAGTCAGCTGGCACAATGCAAATGGAGTGTGTCCACAAAACAACTGGAAATCAAACATGACCCAAGACGGCCTGAAATTACATGTATGCACTGGGGTAAAACTTATTTACTTCACCTCCTGGAGAATTAAAGTCCTTCCACAGCTATCTTTGGTATAGACATATTTTCCCCCATTGTGTAAACAACTGACTTACTTTCAGTAACAATATTTTGGCCTACTTTGTGTACTGTTCTTGGCAGTATTTCTCTGGCACAAAGAACAAATTGGCTTCCAGTTCCTTTACCTAGCTTCTCCTTTTGGTTCTGCTATAAGTTGGGCCTGAAGAACAAGAGCCCTGATTTAAGTGGGAACCAGGGTTACACTGACCCCAAAGCTGCACTTGTTGTTCATGCTGCAGCTTTACCTAGACACGGAGAGACTCTTGGAGGGGCGTCACTTCCATCTGGGGAGAAAATACAACTAGGTTTCTTTCCCCAGAAGGCAGCAATCCCAGGCACATAAAGAATGGAATAGATGGCAGGTGAGTAGAGGGGAAGAGGAACCAAATGGGACCATGCTCAGTTCACCTTCATCACGGCCCAACAAGACCTCTGTGCTCTTCACTGTGGCACTGGGGTGTGTACTAGAGCCAGTCCACCTTGAGCTGAACAAAGGGTGTTCATAGTATTCCTCATCTGAATTGTAGGGCTCCTCCTTGGGCACAGACACTGAAATGGAGGGGGTCAGGTGTCTATGCCACTCCCTGCCGGCAGCAGGCCCACAGCTGGGGCAGTGCTGTAGCAGCCCCACCTCCGCCCCTGCATTTACAAACAGACACACACAGACAAAGGCTGCAGGACAGACAGACAGACACAGAAAAAATAAGACAGGATGGACACATGTTCTAGCAGCACCAGCCGCTATGTCATGCTGGAGAGTGGATGACACCAGCCAGGCTATGGGTTGATGCAGGATGAAGGAATGAGGCAGTTGTGCATTTTAACACACGGACCCTGTACCTGGCCTTTTCTACTGGGTTTACAAACATCAGAAACCAACCCTAGGAGTAAGTGACTTTCAAAACTACACACTAATTACTTAGACGAACACATGCTGTGCACAAACCACAGCTCACAAGTCACACTATACTCATATGTATTATACACCTGACTGACTGTATTAAAAACCTCTAAAGTGTCCTGACATAGTTGTATCCCTCATAGTAATCAGATTTAGTACTTAGACGTGTAAAATTAAAAAAACTCTTTAATTAAAAAGAAAAGCAGCTTACATTTTGGCCAGTGGTGGCTTTATTTTTCATTGTATCTGTTTCAAAATTCACCACTTTCTTCTTCTTCCTATAAATAAGCAGCATCTAAACAACAAAAAAACCCCTTCCCCAAATAGCTAGGTACTTTTTTTTCCTGATAAAGGCCACAAAGTGCTACTCACAGCAGTCTCTTGTTAGTCCTGTATTTTACGCTGTTGTGTCATGTTTCCGTGGGTGAACTGGCTCCCACCTTGGTGTTTGCTAATGCTTTGGAATGACAGCTTTATTCACCCATCACTGTAGCCTTGCAGAAAATCACATAATCGGGACTACACCAGCTACTGACAGGTACAGGGAGGGGCAGTTTGAGTTGTTTTTGCAAGACAAAGAAAAATAACACTACCCAATGAAAACGACTGGCCTACCACCTCATCCATACAAACCTAGAGGGGAGACCTCTAGGGGACCTTCTGTAGGCTGAGGAGTCCTCTCATCACGAATAAAGCTATGAAAAACTAAACATCTAGTGCTAGACAAAAGATGTTTAAGTCCATTCTCAGTGTGTGACAACTAGCAGTTCGATGAACACTGATTCACGGGTGCCTTAAGCAACTGCAGCTGTTCTACTGGATTTCCTACCAGCTTCAAGTACAAGTCCATACTTTGTGTCCCTGGTCTTTCTCCAGGCAATTTTAACTTACAGGATTTCCCCCAGAGCCCCCAAAACTTCCACTCTTGGACCTAAAACACTTAAGTCAGAAAGCAAGGCTTTAACACAGGCAGTATAACAGACCTATTTGTGGGATGCCAAAACAAGCTGGCTCTGGAATGCTACCCTAACTGCCATTACCCAAGTCTTGGAAACAATTTTGATCCAAAACAATCGAACTTTTAAGAGCTCTAGGTTCTTCCTGGCAAACAACAGTAAGTTTTAAGTTTCTTTCTATAGTACACCATAACAAAACAACCTCTGTGTCCTCAGAAAAAGCACCTCTGCTTTCTGCAGCAAATGGGAGCAAGTGTCCTGTAATGACATGGCATGGATTTCTTCTGCCTGGGAAAGGATTGCTGTAGGAGCAACCCATTCAGGCTCAATCACCCCCGAAAATGAAGAAAAAGTAGCAACGAATGTCAATATTAGCAGCTTCTATATGTATCACAGTCCTGCAAAAGAAAGATTGTCCATGTTTAAGACTAGTGCCAGCGCTCAGGCTGGCTGGGACCGAAGGTGCACAAAGACCACACACGGAACTCAGTTTAAGAGAACTGTATTCACAGTTTCTTTCAGGGAACAAAGAGTGCCCAAACCACTGATAGTTTAGCTGCTTCTCTTTTTAGAGGAATCCAACCCCCAAATTCAGGGGTTTATGCAATATTAAAAGAGGCAGGTGTGGAAAGATAACCTGGCAACCCACTTCTGCCAAGCAGGAAGCTCTGCAGAGCACTGCAATAGGAAATGCTAAGCACAGCGCTGTGCCCAAGCTTCCTATTTTTCCCTAGTATTTAAGAGCCAGAAGCAAGGTTGCAGGGAATCATCTCAATCTACTTGCAGCGCAGAACCTCTGGATTTCTTCTCCACAGAAGCACCTACAAAATTCTGTAACAGATTAGAGGGGGCTCACGGTTTGCAAAAGGCCAGTTGCAAGGGGGTGAGCCCACAGTTCAAGGCATGAGAGACCAGGAATCCACTCCCTCCTAAATCCAAGAAGGTTCAAAACTTCAACTGCCCCTTCTCTGCAGGGTGCCCTCACACCAGCCCATTAATTACTGAACACAAGAGCTGAATGAGCTGAAGCACTTGCCACCTCTTCAGCTGGAACTGGGACAACATGGAGAAAAGAAGGGTAGGTTGATATGGTCAGAAGCTGAACACAGAGAAGGGGTCTCCTTCCAGCTGTGGGTTTATTTACCCACATTTACCAGGGACCTTCAAAAGCAAAATGCATCAACAAGAGTGAAGGTGAAATCCCAGGACTTCTCTATCCTGTTGCAAACAAGGCTGAAAATCCCTTCTTTATGGGCTCTAAACAGATTGTAGGCAAAAAAACAGAGGCCTTGCCTCTGCTCCTTAAAACTCCAGGAGCAGTAAAAATGCTTAATACATGCTATTGTGATGGTCCAAAATCACCAGGAGTGCAAAGCCTGGTACTGTTTGGGACTGTTACATCTGTGGCTATTTTACAGATTTACACTGTTTTTTTATCAGTTTGAATATTTTCAGAATTAATGCAGATAATTTCATTAACAGGATAATGATGTCTTCTAAGGAGGCTATGCTTTTATTTCAGCAACAAGAAAAATCCTTTGTTATTATAGTCCCTTCTAATCTTTTCCATCTCAAAGCATGGGAAAAATCCCTAATGCATTTTAAAGCCCAAGATTAAAATCACTTCTCACAAAGGCTAATTCTGCTTTACCTTCCTCGTATATTTTGAGAATGCCTTTCAAGAAGTAATTTTCACCATCAATAGATCCATTTTCATACAACACTTGTTTCTTTTCCGTTTACAAAACATTCTTATTCGGTATACAAAGGCTAACCTGCCTATTTTAAAGTGGAAGACAGTCCATCAGAGGCACCCTTCTATCCTGTAATGTCTGAAAATTTTTTTACGTGAAGACGTTGTTGACTGTCACCAAAAGGCACAGAGCACAAAAGAAATGCTGAGAAATTAGAATATTACATCAGTCCTGCATGACCAGATACAACTGATAAAAGGATTAGAGGGTGCTAGGGAGAATTTAATTTCCTGAACAAAATTATGTTATTATAGTTGAAATAAATATAATAATTTCAATAAGGCAAATCAGTTCTCTTACCTTCTGCAGCAGTAAAAAGGGACAGGTTCATTTGAATGCTTTCCTGCAGCCAAATCAAAGAAACCTACATCCAACTGACTCCTTTCTCTCATGAAATAAACTTGACCCACAAACCTCTCTGTCTTTCCTACCTTTTTTTTTTTTTTAATTTGTGTTTGCTGCATGGCTGGCCACATCCACCTTTGTCAGTCTACAACAGTGATTTCCTTCCTACATCGACTGAAGAAGTCTCTTGGATTCAAAGCAATGCAACACACACTGACAAGTGCATTAGGAAAAGCTTCTAGGAGAAGGCAAAAAAAGGTCTGAGGCAGATACACCAAGTGCTCACCTTTTCTGTTCAACTAATTAATAAATTGTATTTTACTAAGCAGAAAGACAGACAATGTAGGATGGATAGCCAGATGGTACAGGGAATAGGAGGTTTAAACAAGTACAGTAAAACTGGGTCAAACCCTACTGAGGCAAACTCTTCTGAATGGGAACTTTGCCTGAATAAAATTGACAGGTCTGGCTCACTCAGGCCACCAAAAGCTGAACTTACCGACAGAAAATAGGGACCATATCTTCTAATACCGAGCAGAGCACAAGATTTTTACTACCATTTTTACTACACTGAACTGACAACACTGATATTTTTGTAAAACACAACATAATATATTTCTGGTGAAATTATTTCCAAGTTCTTCCTGTTGCTTCAAACAACTTTACTGTGAGTTCCTGTTTGAGAGCCAGACATAAACAAGCAGCTTCCAGCACAGTGCATTAAAGACTCAGGACATCAATTCTGTCCATATTTCCCTTACAAACCAGCCATCTGCTCTTAAAAATGAAGCACTGAATCAAAATCTTCCATGTCATGGAAAAGTTTCTTTTCAATAATGTTAAAGAAAATTATTTGAAAGTTATTAAAAACCATGACGGTGTAAATCATGGAAACATCTCCCAAACACTGTCCTTTCAGTGCTTGTAACCACCTCTGCAGGGTGCTATTATATTTATATTACTTCAATTCTACATGAAAGTAAAGAGAAAACCAATAATGTTAAGTGACTTGCTGAGTCATTTGCACAGCTGGGAACTGCAGTCTGGCAGTAGATAATACCTCAAGTTGTAGAGAGTGTTTTGCCACCTTCCTGTGTAAGTACAACTAGCAAAACGCTTTCCATTTGCTTAGGGGCCAATCTACCACCTCCTGCCAATTAATCAATATAAGTACTTTAAAAAATCCTAAAATACATGCAATTACACAGCTGATACAAGCAGCACACAAAGCCAAACGTGAAGTTGAGGCTAATGGAAGAACCTTGACAGTGGCCAGAAGCAGAAGAACAAGCCCTTTACCGTGATATGAAAAATCAGAAAGCATACACAGGACTAGCCAAGTGAACTATATATTAAAAAATAGTGATAAAGCCCTGGTAACAATTCGAAAAACCTTTGCTAATGCCTTACGAGTTCTCTTTTCAGTTAATAGTTTTGATTGCCACTACCTCTGAGTGATGAGTCTAGGAATTGTTGTATTATTTTTCAAACACACAATGGGCAGATGTTTTTTTAAAAACAACAATTATTCAAGTTCTTTATAACTGTTAGTAACCACACCCAGTAGGCCCTTACAGTAGAGTGGACTGACAAATGTTGTTGTTACCACAGCCTGTAATTTCATTGTCTCAAAAATGACTGCATGATGGAACATGCTGAATTGCAGTGTCCTCATAAACTGAATCAGAGTATGCTAGCACGTGAAATAGCAACCATCCACTTGCAAAATTCATAGAGGCTCTGTGTTAAAATACCAACAAAGGTTGCTCAGCAGATGATAAGAAATTATTTTCATGCACTTATGTAACAAAAAGAAAGAGAAAATGCTAAAAGAAAATCCAAGAATTAAGTGGACACATAAAAATGTAACTGACATGGCAGAGTTTAACTGACAGTTCCCTGGAGAGTCTGAACCCAAATCCTTCCGTCTTATGCCCATGATACAGCGCAATTTTAACACACTGCTGTCTCCCTATACTGATGGCCTTGAAGCAGCAGTTGTCTTCTGTTGAACAAAGCACTCATGCATGTGCCTACACTGCAGCAGCTTCACTGGGATTTAGGCCTCTGCTTAACATTAAGCCAATACTTCAGTTCTTTCCTGCAGCAGATTTCGGCAGGAGGGAAATGCAGTGGTCACGGGTTACTGAAACTGAACATTTGTGCAGAATAGAATAGAGATTTGCTTTTTAAGACTAGAATGTGACTGCTGCACTGAAACCCCAATACATGCAGACACTGGAGCATGAATTACAGGTCGGGGGCCAAAGAAATGATCCAGCTCTGAATCTCCTTGCTTTCATGCATTTAAGATTCCAAACCAAAAGGCAATGGTAATTTTAAAAATGCAGCCAAACAAATCTCAAGAAACAAAAGATGACCCATACTTAATTGTAGTTTCGGTGACCACACTGAGACAGCAGACATCTTGGCTCATATCGCATACAACAGACAAAAAAGTGAGCAACACTATCTCTTTTAGTTTAGTATGGATGTACTTAGCATATCCCTCAGCTACCTCTGTGCATGTGTCTACCTCATCTAGGCGCTGCAATTGGTTTGCAGATGGGGGAGTTATTGCTGGGAATGTCTTATCTTTCCACATGAGACGTATCTCCACTGCAGAAAGTATCTCCATTTTCTGATCCTTTAGATTCATGTCTCATCCCCCTGCTGACAGCTCTGCACTGCAATGTCCAGGAGACCCTTACCTTCCTCCAGAACTCCAGTCTGCTCGGAAGCTGGTGATGGAGGTGGGGAAGGAGGCAGGTTGGCTGACTCTTCAACTGCTAGAAATCAAACCGTGAAAATGAGATACAGCCATTAATTCCAGGAAGACCAATACATGACACAAGCTGCAGTCAGCTGGGTTCTGCCCAGCTGAGGAATTAATCTGATGGGGACTCTTGCCTGCTGGATTTTCAGACAGACCCTTGCAGAATACATGGACTTTTGAAATTATAATAAAAGGATTTATTTTTCTGTTGTTGGTTTGTTTTCTAATGGTATGAATTGTTTACAAAATTTTGGTCATAGAGCACAATATAAAAATCAAATACAAGATACTCTTTTGAATCAGTATTGCCTCTTAAAAAGCCTTGAGTCACCCAAGGCAACAACAAAAAAGCATCTGAGCACATGTGGTATTACAAATTCACACCAACTATCGGAAACTGGCATCCAAACTTTTCAATCTACCTTGAGTACCGGAAAAAACTCCATTCTGCACACTTTTTTTTTCTTCTGCTGAGTTCAAGGTTAATCACAGAACACATGCAAATATTGCTCCTCTAAATGCAAAAGATAACAGCACAGGGAACATATATCAGCTGCGACATAACAGTGATTCAGCTGAGCAAGGCGCAGTGAAAATTTAGATGCACTTGGACTGGGATTTACGTTCATTCCTAGTCATGAGATCAGATGCTGAAAACAAATGTTGGTTTTTTTTCAATTATTTCAATTCAGGTATGATGAAATCCTAAACAAGCTTCTTAAATGAATTCAGCATAACCTCTGCATTTGATTTCATACCAATCACTTTGAGAATTTTTTGCCTTAAAAACAGGTCCACTCCTGGGGCTTAACCAGTGTTTTAAAAAAAACCCCAAACAAATCTGTTTTAACAGATCTGTCTTACAAATGGCACCTTTCAACAGGCATATCTCAGTTTACAGTTCAGGGCTTCTTTCCAAGCACAGACAGGCCACTTTCAAAGTCCCAACAGAATTTTCCAGGCTTCCTCCTATTGATTTCAATGTAATTTGGAAAAGACCATATGTGACTTGTCCTTAGGATGTGCTGTCCAGGGACAGAGTATTTATGAATTCATCACAATGCATCTGACCACAGGAACTGTAACACCAACAGTTGTTAACTGAAGACATACTTCTCACAATGTCTTTTAAATTACTTATCTGACTAGATGGAACTGAATATCCATTTTGCCTCTCCCAGGCCTGAGTGAAGTGATTTGGAGAACTGGGGTCTTCCATGTAAAACTGAGTCTCTGCAAAGAAGGGAATTACCAAGCAACACATCTCCCTGCTGC
Organism: Ifrita kowaldi; assembly: GCA_013398055.1. Classification (NCBI taxonomy): domain Eukaryota; kingdom Metazoa; phylum Chordata; class Aves; order Passeriformes; family Cinclosomatidae; genus Ifrita; species Ifrita kowaldi. The sequence goes on along the minus strand of VZRS01013828.1, from coordinate 252,378 downwards.
AGTTCTAAGTTAATTCAATGAAGCAAAAAACCTTGGGAACCAAATTTCCAACAAATATTTTAAATTATTCATTGACTTTAAATCATTCCTAGGCAAGGGCCAAGCACTGCACCAAAGCAGGCAGAGTGCCTGTGGGGAAAACACTGCAGGGCATTGTTTTGATTTAATCACAATGTACATGCACTCAGCAGAATCTGTCCTAGGACAGGCTTGCAAGACTTCCTTACCTCAAGATGGAGTATGTCCTTTCTCTGGCCTTTGGTGTACATATTTTGAGCTACTGCAGAAGTTTTCTGGCAAGGAGGAAGCACTTTAGGTACAAATGACTGTATACTTACCTTCATTTATCGATAGATAGATACACACATACTTTTATTTCAGAGAGGTATTTCACAAAGGAGGCAACAGGAGGTTGAAGACAGCATGGACCAGTGGCATCGTTACCATTTCCAGTACAGACTGCTGGCATTTGCTTTTACCACATGTGACTCCTTTTTCCACAATCTGCCCTCACTCTGCCTGGTTGCTCTCAACCTCGTGTGCCGCATTCCTTTCTGCTTCCTGTGGAGTTGCTCCCCCTCCATCTATTTGAGCAGCTACCCACCCGGCCAGCAAAGCCTCACTTTCTTTTTATATGCCAGTCTTTCTTTGCCTCTTCAGACCTTAATCTTGTACATGGCTGAACGCAAACAGTTCCAACCAACATGATGACAAAACGCTACAACCAAACACTCATGGCTGCGCTACTCGGGAGTCAGAAACAAGGTTGAGAACAGTTAGAGCAAACAGGGACTGAGACATTCACAGGGCCATGAAGAACTGGGAACACAAGGATCCTGTCATAATCCTGTGGTTCCAGCATTTATCCAGTGGTGGCTACAGTTTACCCACAACGATAACCGACCTGAATACACAGCTGGAACTGCGTTTTTTAATATACACTCAGACATTTGCAGACACAACGATACCTGGAACATTCTTTGTCTCATTTTACCTAAAGGTAGTGATCCAGGCTGATCTTTGTGCTGGGCTTCTTTTTCCTGTTCACCTTTCAGGACTGCTACAGCTTCAGCTGTTACTACTTGTACTATCCTCGCAGACACTTCTTCTGTGGCAGTAGCAAAGTTCGAAAAAAGAAAGAAAAGCATGCTAATCAGAATGGTGTTTTAAAATCATAAATATTAACTTAAACAATAAAAAAGCAGAGGCTGATTCAATCCATTTTTAAAAGGTAATCTTTTTTCCTGAAATATAAGGAAATCATTAAAAATAAAAGAGAAGGACCAGATATTCCAAAGATTTCAGTGGAAAGTGCCAAGTATTTATAAAAATCAGGAGCTTGCTCTGAGCAAGATACACAAAGCATCATTATTTAATGTTCTTTCTATTAGGGACAATGTGCAGCAATTGCAGTATTTTAAGACAATCATCTATTAAATGTCCAGAAAAATTTCTGTAGGTACTGTTTTGCAAACAGGGGTAGAATGGGCAGCTGAGTAATGGAATTCCTTGACATTTAATATGTGAAGTTATCTGCATTCTAACATGCCCTTTGAATGCTAATTCCTCCTCAGCAGCACACAGTATGCATTAAAGGCACTTCCCAGACAGCCATCTACGCTGATGAGGGACTTGAAGGGCCAAATAACATTCCTGCATGATTAAAATCAATACTTCATCTTCCTCACCCCTTTTAAGACTGCTACACAAAGTTTTATTTAAACAGCAGAGGGATTGCAGAGGATAACATTTTTTTGGTGGAATGGGCCCCAACATGCTCTGTGCATGGAGCTGGCTCAGGCACTGCATGCTTGACAGAGCTGGGTGCCAGAGAACCCACACTTTGCTCTTCCCCACTGCCCTCAAGGTGTAGCACACCTGAGAAGGGCTGACGAACTGGCTGCTCTGGTGAGCAGAAAGTAGTAGTAGGACCACTCAAGGAGTGAATTCTTCCAAACTGAGAAACTCTGTCTCAGCTTGACTCCAGACCCACTCAAATGTGCAGTGAAATGTCATCAGGCACACAGCTGCATGTGGAAGCAACGAGAGAAGTTTCCTGCCCTCTGGAACTTCAGGTACCTTTGATGTAACAAATCAAGATCTTAAAGGTCGGTCCAGCAGAATTCAGAGAAAAAAGGGTTTGTGGTTCTTATCTGTGTATGAGTCTGCTCTCCCTTAGTCATTAATCAATATATTTCTCTCTCTCAGCAAAACTCAGTGGAAATAAACTCCTTCCCTCTCCAGCTATATCCAAGTGCTGTCTGAGAACTGTTCCCAATACAGATGGAGCTGAGCCCTGGGGAAGGCCACCAGCTGCACAGTCACAACCCACCAGCTGCATAGCTGGGCACACCTGGGAACAGAGCAAAACTTCACTGCTTCTCCAGCCCTCATGTGGAGATAGAGGTTTGTAATGGCAGATGTCAATACACCCGGCTACTGCCAGAGCCCCCATTAATCACCATCCTGAGGGCAGGAATAAAAGCTCTGCTCACCCATTACCACGTCCTTCAGGCAAGAACTGGCTGGGAAGGGCAAGTATGTTTAAATCAATGCCCTACATGTAACTTCACAACAACCATGCTGACAAGGGACTGTGCATTAGATTAATAATGATTTCTTTTCACAGTTACTCTTACAGAATTCCCTGGTACTTTTAATGTGAAGCTATTCCTCTTAATTTGTGCTTTAGAATAGCCAACTGTTTTCCCCAAAAAACATGGATGTGAACTACTTGACTTTCACAGCCATGTTTGTCTAAAACCAAAGCGCTAGGTTAATCTTTCTTTTACACGAACTATTTAATGAGATATTAAAAATCCCCACCCACTAGCAAAGAACATTCCTAATTGTTGGTGTTTATACCTTATAATTCACTGCACTCCTGGCTGGTCACCTGGAGGGCAGTGACTGCAACAGTTCCATTGGCTGCTGCCAACAGCAAAAGCAGACGGATGAATATGCCAAAACAACTACCAAGCAATGAAAAAAACAAGTTAATTTGAAAAACATTAATTTGAAAAAACATTTTAAATACATGAATATAAACTTGCCAAGGATAAATTCAGATTAGAAATCTAAAGATGCTGCTTTCCTACTGTCAAGGGTGAGAAATTCTGGCAGCCTTCCACATTGGAGGAAACAAATCAACTGTTTTTTTCAGATGAGGCTCAATACATTTATGAAATGGACTATGTATGATATAGGTGCCCGTAGGAGGAGGAGACTATGAATAGTAGCTCTAGTTCTCTGTTCTTCTACTCAGCAATACATCCCTACTATCAGATGAAACTCCCCTTTGTGGTTAAGTAGATCAAATCGAGCACCATAACCCCATCAATCAAGTCACACATGTGGTCAGTCCTATAGATCAAAGAAAAGGGATATTGATTTAAAGCCCAACAATCTTCCCAGCTGCCTTTCAGAGCCTGCACATCATTTCGAGGCTTTGCACTTCATTTTGGGCTGCTTCCACACCTGCTAGATTCTGGGGGTACTTCTCAGCACCTCTTGGTTCCTTCCTCTCATGAGAAACACAAAACAGACACTTCCCAGACCCTCCTAGACTCTCACATGGTGCTGCTGCTGCTGCACACCAGTGGACTGGACACAAATCTGGAATCCTTACAAGTCCTGATGGCTCCCTGTGTTGTGAGGCACACGCAGCTTGCAAAGCACAGGTGATTCTGGGAAAACCTGGGAGAATGAACCTGCAGCTTGGCCCATCCTCTTCCTGCAGACACGTGGGGCCCTCCCCACACCATGGCATGCTGCAGCACCTTCCATCAGTGGGAAACAAACTGCTCTTCCAGAAAGCATCCCTTGATACGTGGTATATCTCTGTTCAGATTCTGCTCTTTCAGAGCAGGAAAGAGCATCACCCTGACAGCTCTGTTGAGCATGGAGGACAGCACAGAGCTTCACTGAGTGCCATGGCTACAGAAGACCCCGCCATCAATTCCTGCCACTGCTTCACATCTGGAGGATGTGACACATGGCCCTCCTGTCAAAATTTCCACCAAGCTACTAATCACAACACCACTGAAAAAAGCGACATCAACAAGACTATACTATTGGCTCAGATGAACAAATCAAGACTCAATGAGAAACACTGTTAAAATAATCAATTTTTGAAGCTTATGTTCACATGAAAATTTTAATGAAAGGCTCCAATTAATTTCTGATATAGAATATGCAAACGTATATCAGACTTAGTACCCTAGAGCATATCCAAAGGAAATCCACTTGGTCAACTGCTTTCCAACAGCCAAGCAACTGCAACCCTCCTCCCAGCAAGGTTAAGACAAATCCTTATTAAAAACTGCCTCCTTTGTAATAGAATCCATACTTGTTCCCATCCAGCCTGGTTGTCTAGTACAAATGGGCTCTACAAGCCCAGAAGACCGTTCTCACCCTTTCAGCTCTCTTCCTGATTTAATTTGCTTGGGACAAAGATAATGTTCCACAGGGAGATATGTCTGAGGGTGAAAGGTTGTCTTCTGATAAATAGAAATTTCTATTTTAGGCTACACAAAATAAGTAAATAAAAATACAAATGGCCTCTGGGCTTGTGGTTTTGTTCAGTTTGTTTTGTTTGGCAGTGTCCTTTAATCAAGAAAGGCTTCCTTCTGAACACTCTGCTGATGGATATTTTGGGTGACATGGGAGGCATGGGCAGTTCATCAGAAGAGCAGTGCTTTTGCTGTACATGACTGCTGCAAAAGGACAGACATTTCTGTACTAATGGACACTATAAATAGAAGATCCAGTGGGTAAGTCAAAACCTCACAGGGCTGCTATTGAGACTTTTAATAGTTTTCTTATGGTTCAGTTAAAGTTCAAGGCAGCCTAATGATAAAAAACAAACGAACAAACCTCCCCCCTCATAAAAAGAAAAAGGAGAGTTAGGCAGCTTGGATGCTAGGCTATGTATTCATTAGACATGGTTTTGCTTGCAGACATTTACTTTCGCTCTTTTTAAACAGGTAGACTCTCTCTGACTCTACTTTATACCACAGAAAAGGCACTAACATACAACAAGTTACAACAAATAGATTTATTTCTTAAAGGCAATACGGAGCAGGGCTTTACCTTAGACTTCACAAAGAACAGCAACGTGCCTTTTCTTTGCATTTTGTGGAGAGTAAAATGCTGCTCCTTTTTACCAAGATGTCAGCTGTTCATGATACAGGACACAGACGGAGCTTCACAGCTTTATTTCAGGGAATACAGTACCCTAAAGTATAGGCAGTCCTTGAATGGGATGTCCGTAACAGAGAGAAAACATAGTGAAAACCCTCAGCATGAACTCTCCAAAGCCCTGAAAGAGAGTGGGCTGAGGTGAGAGGCCAGGGGCATACATACTGGGACAGTGGTTCTGCTGCTCCCTCAAAAGTCACTTCACACCACGCTCCATCAGAGCTGCCAGGTCAGCTCTGCCCAGCTGCTGACAGTGCCATGGCTGCTCTGTGGCAGCAACAGAGGACTCTGCCCTGCTGAGAGGACAGAGTCCTGTCTGGGGCACTACACTAATTTAAACCAAAGTTAAAACTCAAACGAATTAAGCACTCTGTGCTCCTGGTTTTGGAAGTCATCCCAATTCTTCTATAAACCCCGGTATATCGAAACAGGAGATCTAGAATCTTCCTGCCCCAGAGACGACTCAGGGACACAAACCCTTTCCAGAGTACTAAGATGCACAGGGGATGTGGAACAAGGTGCTGATGGTATGGGGAGCCACAGCCTTCCCTGTTGGCTGGGTTTAGAAGGCCTGCTGCCTCCAAAGGCTGCTGCCCTCCTCACAAGTACATCCAGGGGCACAAGAGCTGCCCAATCCCCACCCCAGCCACTCTAGCACTGAGATTTATACTGAAGCAGGCATCATTCAGACACTCCTGCCAGATACCTTCCCTAACAGAGACTCAGACAGGGGCTGTTAAGTGAGGTTACATGCTGAAGACTGGCTACAGCATGATCCAGTATCTGGGATCAGATCCTGTACAAGGCCAAGATGTAATTTCAAAGCTCTCCTTCATTCCTTATTGACCCTGCTGCATTTGTCAATGGACTGCAGATGTCTCCACTGGCACATTATCTACAGTACTTCTATTTCCCACAATGCCTTTCCATTCCATTAACTTTTATAACAGACATGTTTACCAGCCCAAGAGACAGATACACAGACGGTGGCAAGAGTCTTTTAAAATAGGTGTCTGAGCTTTCAGGTCCTGACATAAATATTTCCACAAAATAGTTCAAAAAATAGCTTTTTAAAAAATCTGCAACTATAAAGGCAGGAGCAAAAATCAGATCTGTGAGACATCTTCACAGTGATGTATGATGTCTGTTCTTTACGTGCCCTTTTAATGGTTTTCCTTCAGCCTCTATCACTTTTTTCTCTTTCTATTCCAACCTACCACAACCTCAGGCTCAATTCATGGAGAAGCTGAGTTTGCTATGAACATCACGTCTTAGGTGAAACTGTTCAGATGGTTGCTTCTGACAGCCCTCATCCAACAGTGCCTTTTATCTTCTCATTCTCCCCTATCCCTCTGTGCAATGCACTATGATCATTCTGAGGACTGGTTTTAACAGGAGACACTGCCTATGGGCAGGGCTCACAGCCTCTCCCTGCCTCACAGGTATGTGACTGGCACTGATGCAAGGATCCTGCCGGCAGAGGAACTGGGAGCTGGTACAGCTGGCCCTGAGAACAGCCTGCTCATCACCTCATATAACAGTCTCAGTGATTTCTCAGGTCAGAGTTGCTCCAGTCAGACCAGAGTGTCTCCTCAGCTCTTCTCCTTTCCTGCCTTTAGTCACCTGTGTTTCATTACTGCCATTCTGCCAGATCACTCAGCCCACTTATCTATTGCTTCTTCCCACCTTGAGAACCCATCTCACAGCAACAGGGACAGCTCCTCCTAATACAAAAATGCATTTCACGTCCCCACAATTTCATCAGGACGGTATTCCCAGACTGGAGCAGCATCACCCTCCCCTCTTTCTGGCAACAGCTCTACCCAGTGCCACTAGGGTGGCAGCAAGACCTTGAGTTTGCTGTGGCCACAGAAGATGCCACCTGGTCTCTGTAACGCATAACTTGTTTAGGCATAAACAAAGTTTAACATGCTTGAACCGTATGGCACAACAAATGCTCCAAGAGAAAACCAAAGAAAAGGGATAATAGGAAAGAGGGACAGGAAGGAGACTGCAAATTGTGTCAAAACTTCACACACATTCATAGGGTCACCCCTCAAACACCTATCAAGAAAAAACACTGAGCTCGGTTAAAGTAAAGGGTAATTAATACTCCTGGACCACTGAGGCTAAAGAAGGGGTTAAAGAAAATTGCAATCAGATGGAAAGGATAAAATAATATGTTTCATTAATTTTGCTACATTTTAGGGAAAGAACAGAGCATAGCAGAACGATTAGCTACATGTATACTTGCAGAATTGTGAAAACAAAGCAATTTCAGTCAAGATGTGCCTGTCAAAATCCTCAGTGGGATTCAGAGCAGTTTCCAAGGTAACCAGCACTAATTGTTGGCACAGTTGAATCAAGTCAACAACAAAAGCACAAAGAAACCTGCATTGCCTTGTGAGGCAAAATACCCCACATATTCCTGCAGAAAGAAAAGATACAAAATGGCTATTTGCTATCTTTGACGATTTGAAAAGCAAACAGGACCTATGGATTTTTTCCCCCCGGGCACTGCAATTCCGAGTGCAGCCGAGTTATAAACCAAATAGCTATTCGATTTGTCTAGAGGCATTAGCCAGTCCCCTAAAGACAGGTCATGAATTCATGCACAGCTCTCCTGGAAGCAGGTGGATTACTTGTTTCAGTCAAGACTACTGAAATGGTGGGGGAAAAAAAAGACCCAGGCATCACCCAGTGACATTTGGGGTGGAAAAACCAAAGATACATCTTGGACTTGATCACTGGGATCACGACAGCTCTAAATACTGCCTTTTTGCATGCAGATTAAAAGACAAATGTACAGCAGCAATCAAAGTAGTATGAATAAGTTATATAAACCCCCAAAATGCCGAAAGATTAGTGCTTGAGATTGAAGAAAAAAGCTGTAACATAGCATCACAGAATTCAAATATTGGCTTTCAAACAACTTTTCTGAGTGTAAATATTTTGCTGTAAGTAGGTCCCTGATCTGGATGTTGGCAATATTAACAATAATTGGCAGGAGGTACGAAGGCAAACAATAGGAACATCAGCTTTTAAATTAAATGCAGCCACAACATAACTGGCAAGTATAACTTCCCTAATAAACTCATTGACTTCAAGCTACTGCAGCATCCATGAAGACAGTGACAGATTAATTTAATCACCAGGATTCACCAGCTAACCAATAGAACAGGCCAGAAAAGGTCTGTGTTCTGGGAAAGTAAGTTTTGACGGTTTAATCCATTGGATCCCCAAGGTATGAACATTCAGGTTATTGTTGGGAAAGATATATTGCACTCACTGTGTGAGAAGAGCAGGAATAGGTGAGCTACAGCTGAGTACCTGGCACAGCAGCTTCATACCCTGGTGAGCCCCACTGCAAATGCATTACACCTCTGTGTTTTGGGGTATTCAACAGCCCCTCCTATGCTGTCCTTAAACTCTAGATTGTAGATCTGAACTACCACTACTGAGCTCCTTAACACTTTTGAACTTGATGATCTTGGAGGTCTTTTCCAACCTTAGTGATTCTGTGATTCTTGTGCTGTCTGCTTTATATCACAGTAAATCTGGTGCATAGCTGGAGTCCTGGCTGCAGCTGGGCAGTGTTGGCCTGGCTGTGCTCTGGTAAAAACACAAGGCTGGAGAGTGGCTTTCCTGGGCACCCTTAGCTGCTCTGCAGCACTCAAGGAAGCAGCAGGGAAGCTCAGGCTGCCTGTCCTTGGATTGCTTCCACATGTTCTGTGTGTTTATCAGTTCCCCTGCTCTGACTGAATTTTCCTGATCACTTTCTTCAGCGAGAGAGTTGGACACATAGTCCAAATCTCCAAGGCACACAGTGCAAAATCTAAAGTGACTCATGCTAGGAGCCAGGAGCCATTCCGAAAGCTCCAGTGAGCCCCCTCCTCCAGCTCCTAGCACATTCATTACGCAGAGGCCTCTGCCATGCTGTCTAGCAGCTGTAGAACAAAACACCAAGGGATCAGTCCTCTCCTCAGCCCCCCTTGAAATATGTAAGTCTGTTAAAAAAGAGTCATACCAATGTCAGTATAACAATGCGACGCTTTAAAAATGAGGCCTCATTACTGTAATACTTGTTTCCTGTGCATCCCCTGAGTCTATCTTCTTAAGTCTAATGCCTGGAACAAAATATTTACTGTCAGCATTTCCCAGCCAAATCAGAGGTGGGAAAAGCTATCAGTTCTGTTTTGTCTGATGCATGGGCAACACAATTTAGAGCTAACATACAATATTGAAGCTGACAACACCAGACCCTCAGCCAGGGTAATGCAGTGATGTCCTACTGCCTTTCCTGGGACTTGGTATCAGCTCAAAATAACACCTGCACACACAAAGCAGCTATATCTTTCCCCAAAGTATTAATTCCCTAGGACTCAACACAGAAGAAACCACTTCGGCTTCAAAACAAAGAACCAGATATTTAATCCTTTGAATGTGAATAAATACACATAATGGGTAACTCACTTTAAAATCAATATTAGTTTTGGACTCCAGTACAAGTTAACATTTTTAACAAACCAACTTTTAAGAACATCTGCAGAAGTCAATGAAGCATCAGCCACCTACAGCAGGAGGTGATGCGTCCCTTTAGGTTCATTTTTAGCTCCTTTTGGGATGATTTTATACACTTTTTACAGTGTTTTCTCTGATCTTTTTAAAAAAGGATTCACAGCATTCTGTAGAAACTTTGCTGGATTTAAGTTTAAAATTAACATTAACCTGTGCACATATTGTGTGGGATTTAGTCATGCCTGGTCAGGAGAGGACTGGAGGTCAATCTGTCAATGCCAACAGAATGCTGGTTTAACTCATTGGGGGATATTTAACACATAAAATGCAGCAATGCCATGCCCTGCTCACCTTAGTGCTCATGCTGTTGGTCCAGCCCAGCTCTGCACTGCAGCAGCAGCAGCTGCATGGCTGATCTCTTCTAAGCCCTCCTTCCCAGTCCAGCCTGCACCTGTACCAAGGCAGGTGTGTTTCTCCTGCCAATGGAGGAATGGTGCTCCTTCCAAAGGAGCATGTGCAAGTGTCCCCACAGATAGGCAGAGCTGAACATGGCCTGCGTCATGTACAGATTAACCCAGTCCCACAGAGGCTGTGCTGTGGATGGACTTTCAGAGGAGTTCTCAGCCAAGCTCAGCAGTTCTCCCATCTCTCACCCTCTTCTCTGGCACTGCCCTAGCTGAAGGGAGTCTTGCCTCTGACCAGGACTCATCCCCAAATGCTCACACAGCCCGCTCCCGCCCACTGCCTGCCCACTCTTGGAGACTACCAGCTCACACCTCTACGTGTGTAATGTGATTAGGAAAGAGAAATGTGCACCTACTCTTGAATAAGGAAAATGTGAGAGATGCACATAAAAGTCCTCAGTGCATCTTCAGTGCCCATCAGTGCACTGGCACAGGCTGCCCAGAGAAGCTGTGGCTGCCCCATCCCTGGAAGTGTCCAAGGTCAGGTTGGACAGGGCTTGGAGCAACCTGGGATAGTGGAAGGCGTCCCTGCCCATGGCATGGGATTGGAATGAGATGAGCTTTAAGATCCCTTCCCATCCAAACCATTTTATGGTTCAGTGACCTTCTGAACGACCTCTTCCACTTCTGCCAAAGCTATCTTCTCTGGGCACTTAAACACCTGCAAGCTTCTGCAGCCATGATGCTGGATATGTCCAGCTGCTGAGGGGAGAGCTGAGACCAGGGCTCAGGGCACTGCAGCCTCCAAGAGAGCTGTATCCAGAGGCTGAGCTCCTAAGTGTACTGAAAAGGAGGAGCAGTTGTGGAAATTCCAGGTCACAGAGGAGCTACACTGGATGGCTGGGATAAACCTGGAAGCACATATGGAGAACAAGAGGAAAAATAGGCAGAGAAACATCAGTGAGAAAGGAGAAAGAGAAGGAAGAGCTGACAGAGCAATTGTTGAGAAGGATGGAATATTCTTAAATAGAGAGAAAGGATGACAGGGAAAGGAAAGAGAAAGCAACTCATCCACAGGAACAGCTAGGGATTAGTTTCAGCTCACCAACAACTTGTGCAGGCTGCGTTACCCTAGATGCGGCACATACTCTGAATTTGGGGTAAAAAAGCAACAGTCACCACTGAATCCTATTCCCTCGTCTCCATATCCTCATCCTGTTTCCTCTGTCTATATGTGGTGCAAGGCTGTGGATGAAAACAGCTTGAATACGTCAGCAAGACTGCCACATCTACACAGCACTGGCAGCTGATACATTCATAAAAAAGAGCAGAAGTATCTGTCTGGCTAGATACACAGGCAGAGGACCAGACTGTAAATCAGTTTTATCCTAACTGCCATAAGCTATATGGGTTGCTGGAAGCTGTACCAAACTGATCATATATCACTATGAATTAGTCTCAAGGAAAGAAATAGAAACAAAAGGCGAAGTACCTGGAGTTCATTTTCCCCTTCCAAAACACACAGTGCCTCCAAGTAAAACTGATTTCCATGAACTATTCAATCTTCTCAGTCCTGAGTGAAATGACTCTCTGGGAAGCAGCTAAGAGGTTTTCCTGCCCTGGAGCTAATGATAGCTCTCAGTTATTTTCCACATACTGCATGGAACTAAAACTAAAGTTTTGAACAGTTGTTTTCCACACACAGGAGAAGGGCTCACTCCCATGATCTAATGTTCACAGCTGGGGTGCCTTGAGTTTCCTGCACTTTTTGCATGTGATGAGGAATGCCTCAGTACTAACAAAACCCCAAGAAACAACCAAAAATGCATTTCTAAATCATCACTTCAGAAGAGGTTTTTCAGCACCACTGTGCTCTGTAGTCAGTCTGTGAAACAGCAGAGAAAATGTAAATGTTTTGCTCAGAATCTCCCAAACAACAAATGACAGCGTAAACACCATCATACAGACATCTCACTTTGAGTCTTGTCTTTGAATTTCCAGGTCAGCTGTTGGTAGGGACAGGCACTGGATCATCAGTGCTCATCTGCCAGCTAATGCCAGCTGTGTTTTGTGCTAACTTCCATCTCTTCAGCTGGCAAAGGCAAGCAAATCTGTTAATATCATTAGAGGGACTGAATTTAAAGTGAGCAGTTAATTTTCCCGTAGCAACTCCACAGAACAAAAAACTCTAACCAAAACACCAGTACATACTAAGTTTTGCTGTCCTTACACAGGATATGAATACAGCAAGAGAGGAGATGGTTTCTTCTCTATATTGTAACCTCACAGATCAAAACAGCATGAAAGACGACAGGGGGTTGTCCCTTGCTTCCTTCTATTTCCTCTGAGTTTCTCACTCAAATTAAAACCCAGATTGCCTTTGCTTTCCAATTTTAATACAGAGTAGCTCATCATGGTTAGTTGAGTCAAGGAATTTGCATATATATCTCTCTCACTTTCTGTACTTTGTACAGAAAATATACCCCAAAGTAATATTTTCTTTTCATTTCCATGAAAGTTGTGCCTCAGTGAGGACTACAGAGTGAGATCCCAACCACAAAGTGCTCGCAGTCTCTTCCCTATATCCCTTAACCTTGAGAAGCAAATGCTAGAGGAAAAGAGGAAAAAAACTAAATCCTCCTTTCCTTTGTCAGCCAGCCTGGCTGTGGCTCACAGACGTCACAGTGAGCCTGTGCACTCCTGAATACTAAATAAGCTCCCAGGCTACATACTTTCTGTCAGCAGAGCTTAAAAAGAGATCTCACTTTAAGCAGGGCTGTGTTGGCATGGCAACAGGGAAAAAAAGGAATCAGCAAGCCTGACACTCCTTGCCAGGAGCAGCAGACTTCGTGTGACTCTCATTTTTGTGAGAGCTATTATGGTACCTACTTCCTCTCCACCAAAGGTTAAACCTGTGCCCAGTGGGTGTGGAAGGGCTGATGTTCAGCCTGCGTGCTGGCAGGACTTGCCCCCATCAGACAGACCTGGGGATGCCTTGTCCTGGGCTTTCCTTAGCTTGGGCTGGAAAGTGCATTGACCAAACACCTGAGCTTCCACAATGGAAAAACGGGAGGAAAGGATTTGCGAAGCACAGGGCTGAGCGGGTTAATGACCACACCTCCAGACACAGGGCAAGGGACCTGGAAATGGGGCCAGCAATGCCCACCAGCACATCCCATGCCGTCACATAAGAACCTGCTGCTTCCCTTTCAAGGTGACTTTGGAGAAGAAGATGCCATTTCAGCTCTGCCTGAAACAAGAGTAGCTGTGTGCCTGCAAAACAAGGCTCTGTTGTTTAGTAATGAACTTTCTTCCAAATCTTCCTGCCCTCAGATCAAAACTGGAATGAAAGATTATATGCTGGCACAGTCCCCAGCAATACCACCTTCCAGCTGCAATTACAGAGACCTCTACTCAGTGCCAAATATTGCCCGGTGTTTCTGAATGTCCTTTATGATGCCATCATGGTAATGGAGGCCATGATAGACCCTTTAAACACAATAGTAATGAGCCTTTGAAGCGCCCCTTCTCTACCTCTCTCAAGGGGCAGAGCTGAGGCCAGCCCAGAAGGCAGAAGGCTGTGGGGAGGTGCCACACAGTCCTGCACAGTGCTGGGCCACCTGCACAGACTTCCTGGTTGACCTGGGGTAGCTCTCTCCACCCTTGTACCTTTCCTCCTGGCTTTTACAAGTCCTGTCTACTTTATGTAATTCATAAACGCGCAAGCTGTCTCCTACCACACACTTTGAAAACTGAAAAGGACTCCAGCAGAACAGGCCACAAACTAGAATGTGTCTTCTGGGCACAACTGCCCCAGCAGTCACTCAGCTAATGCCACTGCTGGATGGTCAAGATCTGACCAACAGAAACAGGAAAGTCTGCATTTACAGCCCCTATTAGGAGAGGTACTTAAACATGGATGGTGGGGAGGGAGGGCAGAGGGAAACATAAAAAGCAGAGACAAGGCAAAAATGAAACTACCAGAATGCATTCCATATTTGACAGGTTCAGCAGCAATAAGTCTCCTGGCTACAGCAGTCCCCCAAGAAGGGCTGCAGATGTTTTTAAAAGGCAGCTTTGACAAACAGAGCTTATGGCATACAGTCTAAACTATGGTGTGGATGGAACGTGTTATGAAAGATGCCTCATCCATATCCCAGCCTTCTTCCTTGTTACATCTCCGAGGTTATCGATTACGTTTTCTGGGAGCACTGACAGCACCAAGTAAGCGCTGGTTGCCAAGCCAACACAGGCGTTCTGCTCTCGCTTCTTAAGGAAGCACAGCTACTTTTGCAATGCTTGTATTGTAAGAAAAAAACACCAAAGTGAATTGAAACACCAACAGGGAACCCAAAGCAAATGGCTGGTTGATGCCTTCTCTGGCCAGATGCAACACTGATGTGGTATGATGCAGCAGTTGGCTCTAATGGTGTTAACTGCACCTGGTTTTTAAAAGCAAACCTGAACCACACATTCCCAGAAGAGCTCAGGGATAAAAGAGACTGATGGCTGATGTTCTCTACGTGTCTGACTCCCAGCCATGGGAACCAACAGCACCTGCACACCAGGTTATCTCATCCTACTCCCTTTCAGGCAGTAATTTTTGCATTCTGCCACAACAGTGCCAGACCCTCCAGCTCCTACCAATACATGTCAATCACTGACTGATGTCTGAAGCCCCAAGATGAGGTGGGAGGGCAGAGCCAACCCCTCACATAGGTTATGACTGGACAAAAAACAATGTCTTACTGGATTGACTGATAGGGCCAGCCACAGAAAAACCCACAGAGAACTGGTCTATATAGTAGTTATTGAATATTTTACAGTCAGGGAGAAGATAGCTGTAGGTAGGGAATGTGAAAAGACAGAATTTCTGTGCCTTCATTCCTGGTCCTCTGCAGAACAACTGAGAAGGATCTTTACAGCAAGGTTAACAGAGAATGGCAAAAACCCCAGCATTTTCTACAAGTGCCCCAGAGTGGGTTGCCCCCACCTACACTGTCTTCAGCAACATAATTTTAATATGTCTGTATGTCCCAGAAAATGACACTTGTACTACACCTAACACAGAGAAGAAAAGTTTCAGATGCCTGGTACGTTCGCCTGTATCTAAACTGGCAGAGATGATGGTGTACAGTAATTACTGTCACATTTCCTGGGCAAAGGGAGGGAGATCAAAATGCCTAATTAACAGCTTCTTTCCCATGGGAGCCATCAATGACATGGCAATATACCTTCTTCCAGATCTGTAAAATAAGTAACATAAATAGGACAAACCCAGCAGTCACATTCAGCTCTGAATGTCATTGGTTTTACATCCTTCTGTGCATTTTGTCTGCATTGCTCAAGACACGCTGCTTGCTGAAAATGCACATTTGACAACAAGGCTGGGAGGCTCCTTTGGGAGACAGGCATTCAGGGCTTATCGGGGTGGGGGGGGACTTACTAACTCCAGAAGGACTTGGGCAGCAGCAGGACAGCCAGTGCAAACAGCCAAATGAAAAGGAAAGCTCTGACAAAAGCAGTCCTGTTGGAAAGAAAGACCGAAAAGGCCTCCATACAAAGAAGGCCTGTTTGTACGTCTACTGCCAGTGCCGTCAGAGTATTACCACTTGTACGGCAAGAGAGAGACAAAGGAAAAGGAGATCAAATGAGATGTCACTAGAGGAGGGAACAAACCATTAGCACACCATTGGACCAGGCTATGACTCTCAGTGCATTTCATCCTGGAGAGGCTGTTGCATTTAGTGACCCCAAATATGGTGCTGCCATTCTGCTCCATTGCAGCTCCAGGCCTAGTCCAGAGGGGCTGAGGGCCCTCAGCCCACACAACTAAGCACCATGGTGATTTTCTAACATGCTGTGCTGATGAGGGCTGTGAACAAGATCCTCTTTACCTGAAGACTGGCTACTACAAGGCAAGGCTATGGAAGACAATGGGATACAGACTGTTTCCCTGACACACAGCAGGAGGCCGAAACAAGCACAATTCCTGCCTTCAACATGTTTGCTTTTTTTTTGCATAGCTATCCCAAAGGGACTCTGCTCAAGCACTACTTGCTATGACAGGGGAGTCTTCCAGGCTCACACTTTGTGCACCTTATAGAAATACGCTTGTTTAAAAGAGTAGATGGTCAGAGGAATAAGTCTGTTCCAGATGCCCATTTAGTCCAGCTGAACAAAGCCTGAAACAAAGGGCTGAATTAGGATAAATTACATTCCAAGTTGTAATGTGGTTTGTCCCTCCCTAGTTTCCTCTTCAGCTGTTTCCTGCTGTCTGAATACCCTCCCTTCTGGGCTAGTAGTATCTACCATCACACAAAAGCTGGTTTGTCTCTGGATAAGCAGATAAAATTGGATCTCTTTCTATTGTCCTTAGCTTATCTTACAATTTTCCTTCTTTCCCTGCCTCTTCCCACTCCTGCTTTGCTCCCTCACAGCCTCCATCTCACCAGCTCTCTTGCTGCTGAGTCTGTTCCCCCACATTCCTCAGCCCCTTACTCCTCCCTCAGCTCAATGCTGCCACTTCTTCATTCCTCTTCACAGGTCTAGAGCTCCCTCTTTCTGGTTCACTTACAGACTAACACACACCAGTGTCTGCATTTCCCCAGCCACCACAAATTCCAGCCTCTCTCATGGATCTGTCAAGGACTGCCTCTCATCCACCTTCCTCGTGACTTCAGAGCCAAAAGTGCCCAGCCTGCAGTCGGACTGCTGTGCCATGTCAGGGAGCCGGCTACATTTTACCACAGTCCCTTTGCAGGACTGGCAGGTTTGGGTTCCCTGCCAGTTAACGAAGGGCTACATTTTGTCAGTCTGGTATGACATGTTACTGTCCTCAACATTGTCTGACACCAGGACACAGACACTGTCCTGAGGTTCTGGTAATAGGATTTTAGGAAATGCTTTCCCTTCATCTGACAAAAAAATAATTCATCAAATAACAGTGCGGGTATTCCAAACCCCCTCCGATTACAAACCTGAATTTGGCATATAATGAAGAAAGCATTTAATCAGTTGAGTCACTGTATATAAAGATATATTGTAGAAGATGTTTCACAATGTTCACCACTATTATCCCTAATTATATAAATTTGACTGGTTAGTTACTACATTACTGAAAAAATAGATGCATTTTAAGTGTAAAAAGCCAAACCCTTGTAGCTTGATGTTCCTGCAATTCAAATAAAATGGATTATGTTGAATTGCTGGTTCCCAGAGAATGCCGCAGCGCATCTGTACTTCTCCTCACAGCTTCCTCCCAGTTAGCTGACCACAACTTTCCAGTGAGCAAATAAAAGGCTGCCACTCTCGTGTTTCACTGAAAGTCAGGCACATCCTGTGCTCTACCATGGGTTCCAATCCAAAGCTTTCCTTGTCAGCCCACTTCAGAGTGAGTTTGTGAGCATTACCCTATCATATCCCTTTGCATCCCACATTTCCCCTGACATGAAAATGTCTGGCTTGACAAAACCTACAGATCTCATTCTCCACTCTTAACAGTTCCATGGTCCTCACCAAAGATGCTCTGTGTGTGCAAGTGAGAAGGAGCATGGACAGGCATGAAGCAGGGAGAATACATTGAAATTCAGTGGTGTCAGGCTGTGGGATGCTGCAGACTGCACCAAAGGCAAGGTATCTTCAGGAGCACCTCCAGAACACCATGGGATTTGCGTCTGGCAGAAGCACAGGGCTCAGCTAGTCTGCCAGGGGTAGCCCAAGTACTTATACTGGGAATTTATATCCACAAAATGCATACAAAAAGACACAGGTGCTTTACCACCCATACTTGTATCATACCCCTAATAGCTTCCTGTGGGCTATGCCAAAAAACCTGGCCTATTCTCTTGGCACGTATCTGCCTTTGACTTGGGTGGCTGCCGGGTCAGGCCCTGAGGCTGCCCTGTCCACAGCTCTGTGCACCCTCCCATGTTCCTACCAGTCTGTTTGAAAGGAGGGCATTGATGTGTCTCCATAATGCAGCCATTACCAGCACGATACGGAGACAGATCAATCAAAGGCAATACAACAGCCAGATTCAGAGGATTCCAAAAATTGAGGTCAGATTCAGTAACTCTTCAGACAGACGCTGAGAGAGACATATATACACAAAGGCACATTTTAACTGTGCAAACCTAAAAATGTCACTTGTAGTGATGGACTGGATGCGTTTTGTTACTTCCTCCCCCATTACCATCCCTCGCCTCCGCATCAGTGTTGGCATAAGGTGCCTTTGTCCCGGTGGCCTTATCCTAACTTTTCCCTTAACACACAGCCCTCTGATTTTACAGCACAAGCCCTGCGAATGGGTGTCCTGCTGCTTTACTGTGCCTTGAAGGGTCTATTGCCCTGCTACAGAACACCTCTTCCTAGGAGAGGGCCATTTTGTGGCTAAATCCCAGCTCCTGGGTCAGTCAGATGCAGCAGCCCTTCCTTAGGCGAAACACCTCAAAATGCACCAGGGATTGGGCAATGCACAGCTGCCTGGGAAATCCCTGTTTAAACTACTGCTCTGCTGCACATGAGCTGGTTGTTGCAATTGCTGGGGTTTTATAGACTCCAACACGAAGGCTGAGAAGCCAAAGTTTTTCCTAGTCTACAATGCTGGACTTGTACCAGAGAAAATAAAATCCCTGTAAATCTACTCAAACCCACAGCTTGGCTTAATTATCTCCATCGACCTTGGTTTCCTGTGCATTTTCTGCTCAGATGTTTGGAGTTAGTAAGCTACTACAAATGATTAAATGATTCACATTATTGACAATTACACGTATCAGAGTGGCATTTAAAAACCCTACCTGATGCAACACCACACTGAAGTTACAGTTTGCAAACAGACAAATGCAGCAAAGATGACTAAATTTTGTTGTGAATAACAATCCTGATTTCAAGATCAAATTCTGAATTGAACACCAAAAATCTAGAAGTCCTGCCTCACATTGCATTAAGCACATCCAGCTAAGTAAATACCAGTATGAAGTGGCAATACACACTCTGGTCCCTTTCTATCACTACAGTAAGTTGCCAACTGGTTTCTCCTTCAAAAAGTGAAAAAATATTGAAAAACACATATCTTAAGTATCCTAGGATGGTTTGTGTTGCATTAATTAAATGCGGGCTTAGCCAGAGTGTGAGTGTGCAGTGCGCAAGTTTCCAGAGAGCTAGGAATTCAGGCATGAAGGCAAGCAGTTCAATGGACCTTTCCAGTGCTCTAGGACAAAGATGTCATGAGATAAGCTGTATTAAGACTCCCAAACAAAAGTTGTACATATCAACAGTAAGTCTCCACACCAGAGATCTTAGAGTCTGAGCAGACAGTGAGAAACAGCAGGGAAGGAAGAAATAAGGCCACAAAGTGGTGACTGAAGCAAACTTCACCTGGATCAAGGGAAATCTTGTTCCCTCAGCAAATGCGTGTGTCCAGCACTACTGCATGCCCTAGAACATGCTTCCTCATTTTGTCTTGTTCTGCTTTTAACCACTTGCCTCGAAAAGCAACATGAAAAGGCATTACTATAATGCCTGCTGATGGCCAGCAGTGGTTTCCTTCCTCCTGTCACCCATTACCTGCAAACTTAATGAAATGTTCGGATCTCTCTCTGACCAGCATTCGGATCCTGAGCTTGAGAGAGCCTGAGAAAAGCATTTCTCTCCTCCCTTTCTAAGGATAGGAAATTCCTCTTCATCCTATAAAGTTATCCCCACTTTTCCATATGTATGGGGAGACTTGTCCAACATAGAGTGACAAATCTGTGGCAAAGATGAGAAATGCACTCAGTCTCCTCACTGCTAAGAACTACAGCATCTCACCCCTCCTGCTTACTTGCTGGCTAAATATAGCATGAAGTGGGGTTACAGCAAAGAGACAAGACCCCGTTATCATCTCCCCAATCATCAACACTGTGTTCACCCGAATGCTCACACATGATTTCTTTAACCTTAGCCAAAATTTGAAAGCCAATCTGCAAGAAGAGACTTAAAATATGAACACATTTACTTTCAGCAGAGATCTCCATTTCCAGCACAATTGCTTATGAAATGACTGTATAGTCCAGGAGCCTTAAAATTCTCCAGCTGCTGAGAAATTATGGATAGCATCTCCAAATGCTGTCAACAGCCAAAAAAACATTACTAGAAAGATCTCTTTAGCATGCATGAACGGATGCATCAAGGGCAGTTGTGTCTATACAAGAGAAATTCTTCTTGCACTGTGCTTTTGGGGTTTGGAGTGGGAACTCTGCACAAAGATAATTAGCATTTACTTCTAAAACAGGAAACTTGCTTTGCATATTTCATTTTGACATAGTCACACTGTTCTTTTTTTTTCTGCAAATAACAAGCGGAATTCTGAAAACCTTACATAGTTTACAAACAGACAAAATCCCAGAGAGCATCCAGCGAAATGTGGCTGGGCAAGAATGAATAAATGCTGACACTGAACTGTGGTGTTCCCCGTCAGAATGAGCAATACATTACTTTTGCAAATAGTACGTGGTTTCAAGAAGGTGGTGTTACTTGTGAGCAATAACAGGACAATCCATCTTTCTTGCACACACAAATGCACAAGCCATCCATGCACAACAGTTGGGCACTTTCCTACTCCCTTGTAGCCCAGAGGACCTGAGCGGCTACTCTGCACCAGTCTGTTGTCATATCCCTTGACAGGTAACCCTATCCCATTTACAAAGATGCACTAAGGCATGGTTATGCCTTTCCTGAAGCCTGATCAGAACACTGCCCAGAATCCTGAGTATGTATCACCTGTGTAAGCCTGGGTGAAGATGTAGCTCTTGCAGTGAAGAGCTAGTGCCCTTCCAAAGCACATACACCCACCTGACAGCTCCCCCATGCCCCAGGGCATGCTTGACTCCACCTAACATTTCCTCTTGGAGAAATACCCAGGGGTCTGCAGAGCCCTGCATTCTGCAGCAGGGCATCGAGATGCATTACCTGCAGTCTCCCTGTTTCCCGATGACAACTCTCCGTTGATCCCATTCTCTTTGGTCTGAGCATACGTCCCTGGCTGCTCATGGCTGCCCAGCCTCAGCTCCTCATCCTCTTGGTACGAAAATCCATTGGCACTTCTGACCAGTCCAGCACTTGCGCCACCCTGATCTTTAATTTCAGGTGAATGTGGGTGTGAAGAAGCCTCTGTTAGCTGACCTGATGTCCAGTGCGGTGCCTTGGCTTCGTCTTTCCTATCCTCGGCCATGGCTCCTTGCCTTCACCACTTGGCCTGTAATGACATGAGCAGGAGAGATCAGTTCCAAATGGGTGACCATGTCCCTGACTGTCAGCACAAGCATGTCACCAGCAGTGTTGCTGGTAAATTCATGTCTGGCAGAGGAAAGAAGTATCTCTGTGTGTTGGTCCTAGCTGTGAGTGAACCGATTTAAACCCTAAAGAAACCACCTGAAGTAAAAATTATGGGTCTAGTCTTCCCTGACTCTCACATGCCTTGCAACTATTAGCACCATTATCTTGACAGCTGCCCATTCAATAATCTGATTTTAACTTATTAATTACAGTTAAAATATATACCCAATTAAAAAGGAATGAATCTGTCATCACAGTGCCATGACACCGTCCCAGGGCAATAAAGGAAGAATGCCACAACTGCTACAAGTGAAGCTGCTGCTGCAGTTGCACCGAGGGGGTGCTTGTCAGGCACAGAAGCACAAGGTGACGTGGCCTCTCCAGCACATGCAATCTGCTGCTTGTTGTGACAGAAGCCAGATCTGGGAATGTGCACTGGGTTCCCGAACACCCATGCTGTTTGACCCTGGTTAAATCCCCTCACTTGCTGTTATGTGAACATTGACACACATTCCCTTTTGTCCAAAATAGTCCATGGGGAACAGTTTGTTTCTCACTCAAGCATTTGCATTCTCTTTTGACTGTCAGTATTTGTACAAAAATAAAACTAATCATTATGTGCTACTTCACACATATTTCACTCCTGTTAGTTGGCTCTCATTTGTCCAAGCCAAGGAAAGAAGCCACAGCATAAGCCGCAGCACTTGGCAATTCCTCACAGATAAATGCAGCAGTAGCTACTCAATATGTAAACCTAGGAAGGCAATAAATCATAATCGTGTTTTGATGATAAGGTAGCCTCTGGAGAGGAGAAGGTGACCTGCCCTGATTTAGCTACTTCAAAGTGAAAACCAGCAGGCCTTTTCCAAAAGCACTTGCCACCTCTTTCTTTCCCCGGAAGAAAAAAAACACAAAAGCAATGAGCTGAATGTGGTCAACCAGTCACATATCACAGAGGCTGAGCAGTCTAGAAGAGGTAGCACAAACTGGATAGCACATATATTCTGCAGACATTTAACAAAAAACAAACCAGAAAAAGAAACTAGTTTCCATAATGTCAGGTCAGTATGAAGAAAACCTCTAAACATGAGAAAAGGCTATTGTTATTTGCCAGATAATCATTCATAATTGATAATTTGACCTCTTTCTGATCAGATATTATAATTTAATAATAGTGGCTTTCAGAACTACTTCAGATTTTTAAAAAATCATGGTGAATCACAAAATTAGATTTCATTCACAATACGTGACTCAAACTGGAGTTCCATACCAAAAAGGACTAAAAACTCTTTTGCCTCACAGTGAAATCATGTTGTTTTAGAAAGTGCTCTGCCTGCTCTTCCTCTGATCCAGCATCATTCCCTGGAGGTAACTAAATGCATAAAGACTGAAGGAGCAGGTGAAACTTGCAGTCCAGCTCTTCCTTTGAGCTGTAATGACAATGATGGGCTGAGCAGTACCACATGCCTCAGTCAATCACAAGCAAGAAAGGAGTAAACACGCTCCATATCCCTTTTCTTTCCTCACCTCCTTTACCCTGATGGGAGACTCAACAGGGAGACATTCTGCATGTACAGACAGAGCTTTAAAGCAGTCATCTCACATCATACCAGGAGAGCTGATGGTGTCATTATGAAGAACAGCTCAAGATGGGCAAACACCCCCTCCTACAAACAAAAAAATGTACCTCTGCCTCTAGATCTGTTTACTGCGTGATACTAGAGAACGTTTTCAGATCAGAGCCTTTCCAAAACACAAGGATACGGGACAAATGTCTCCCTTTTTACAGGAAGCACACACCCAAAGCCAGCAACATTTGGGATCTGTGGACAGAAAAAATCCTGTTCTGGGGGAAAAAGGGAGACAATTCTCATTTATGTCCTTTGGGGAAGCTCAGGAAAAAACACAAAAAACCCACAAAAAACAACCAAAGAAAAAGCCCAAGCCCTGACTCAAGGCTTCCCTCACCAACCCACTGTGCTTTCAATCTGAGAGTGAGCCCCACGAACAGCATGAACCTGCCCACCAGCTTCACCAGCTCAGCCCCTGGGTCACCCATGAGAGGAGCCCAGAGCCACAGCAGGACAGGAAGGGTTATGAAAGAGCCAGGTGTGGGGAATGTGGCTCTGAAAATCACTGGGACAAATTCAATGGTTATATTCCACCACTGCAGTTTGGTAGCTATTATCCCTGAAGTGTCCTTCCTGGCTCCAGGCAGACACTCCCTGCTTCATTTGAAGCTCTTGAGGAAGGATATTCACATCCTCACAATGGACTGTGTCACAGAAGTCCCCAGTGAAAATAACAGAAGTGCTTTTATCTTTAAAAATAAATACAGTGGGCAGACTTCAATGCGAGCTGCGTGTATCTGGAGGCAGAATTTGTCTCAGTATTTATAAAAGATGGTTACAGAGTAAAGCATGGATGAATTAATTCTTGCCTCTCTGTTATTCATCAAGTGCTCTCAGAGTTTATAATGGTAGGAGAGACACAGCGAGTGAGTCACACAATGCATCTTTGTACTCAGAAATTTAGCAATAACTATCTGCTGTGTGCTGTGATTCATCCACAGCTTGGGTTAAAACCCAGAATACACAGGTGTGCTTGCACCATCAAGTGAGTTGTTTTTCTGTCATTTCATTAGCATACAGTGGAATTAAATTATTCAGGTAATGTAAATATTGACACAGAAATACCAAGAGTGGCCAGATAATACAGTAGAATTTAAATAGTGATAGCTATGTAACAAGAAAAAACCTGGAATAGTTTGGACAACCTAGGGAAACACTGTACTTCAGGGAAGCAAAAAAATTCCTCTTTTTATGATGAGTTTCTTATTCTTTCCATAAGCTGCAATGAAGGCTTTAAAAAAAATAGATAAGAAGGCACAGCCAGTCCTCTAAAATGTCATATTGCTTTAGTTAAAATTGATTTGGATCTTTATGAGCCTTTCTTTGCTAACCATTACAACAGACCTGCTTTATCAGGGAATACACAGCAGCAATCTTACAGCATGTCCTCACTCTTTGTCTAAGGTTAGTGGTAGTGAAGGGGTGACCAAGGCAGGTGCTTGACCACAGCAGAAAGAGCAAGCGGAGCTCACAAGACAGTACCAGCCTTGGCTGCACCAATCTGCCAGCACAGCCCCTTAGTCCAAAGCCATTCTGGCCCATACCATGCCCACGGGGTAGGCTGTGTTAGCTACATAGCACAGGACTGCAGTAACACTCCTCCCTCGGGATGTTCCTCACCTTGAAGTCTGATCAAAGTCACCCAGGTAAATCACTTTATAGGACTGGTGCGGGAAATGTCCCCTCCTTCCAGTGGGATCAAGTAGGTGCTGTTGAGCACCACAGACCACATCACTGATACTGACCCATGCCTGTGAGCCATGCACAGCCCTCCCAAAAAGGCTTTCCTTGTCCAGAGTGACATGGAGGATGCTGCTGAAGCCATTGCTTGTCTGGTGAGATCATGCTCCACTGGCAGCAGCAGTGATGCAGCAGTGAAGAGATACTTCACAGACCTTAAATTCATGTCCTTGTAACTCAGGCAGTGCACTGAGGGGACAGCATTAAGGATCTGAACTGGACATCTTGTCTTCTGAACTAATAACCTGGAGGAAAAATGATGATAAAAATGAACCCTCCCAGCTTTTTCAGCCATTTGGGAACTGTACAGAGACAGAAAATACTTAGAATTAAACACAGAGGGACAAATCTCATGGGAGATATGTGGTCTGACATTGCAGTTACCTCCTCCTTTTGCAAGCACTCTGCAGATATTTATTAATCCATATGCTCTTTCATGTGACACCAGCTCCCACTGCCATGGCTGGGTTGAACCAAGCCTGAACGCTTTGAACTCCATGCACAGCAAATCATCCACAGTAATACAGCATGAGGCCATGATATGCAAAACCCAAGATAATGCTGACTTAAATTTCCTGTCGTGCTAGCTGTCCAGAATCATCTTAGTGTTATATTAACACAGCCTTTGCATATAAATGGATGAATTTTCTACAAACGTCTTCCTTTTTAAGACAACAGAATTAGGCCAATACTGAAGACTTTTGCAAATAGCCTGCCTTCCTGCTTCAAGCCATGTTTTTACCTGCTCTTGTATACATGAACCCACTCAGTGTGAAATTAGGATATTTAACTTCATGGAAGCTAATTCATCAACTAAGAGAAACAGCCACCTGGATACACGGAGGAAGAGCTACAATTCTAATTCAAGCAAAAATTATCACTGGAGGTTCCTGAAGGGAGAGACAACACACTCCTCAAAAAAGAAAGTCAAACCAGGGGGTATGGCCAGATCCTGAGCACAGTGGGAAAGAGAGGGGATGTATGCCTGCTGTATGGCTCCAGAATCAAATTCTGCTTCCCAGAGGGCGATTTAGCTCAGATGCACCAAAACACTGACTCAGCTGCCCCGAGTCCCAGCTGTGTCCAAGTCCAGAGCCAGGAGAGCGAGGGGATTACTCCATGGATGCAGGCTAGGGTGCACAGATATGGCTAATGACCTCTGGTGTCCAGGGCTTCCAAAACTCCTCAACGAGACTGCATAGAAGAGACTCTCTAAAGAAATTTAAGAAATTCAGAGAATTACTTTCAGAAAAAAAAAAAAAAAAGAAACTAATGAGGTGACATCTTTGTAATTTTTTGCAGAAAGAAGGGCACCAAGAATTAAACAAGGAATTAAGATATCTTCAAAATGAGTTACACTATACATTAATAGGGTGAAATCAAACTTACACTGGTAAATAACACAATAGAAATTTCATGACCATGCACCAGCTGTCCAATGGGGAAGATGGATCTGAATGTTAAATACTAGGCACAGTGATTTAAAAGGTCCCAATGGAATTTGCCAGTAAATTTAACTTACTAACAACTTACATCTAGAAGAGCCAAGGAAAGCAGGTAGGTATCAGGAGGCCAGAATAGAAACAAGAGGCAATTTAGTGGGAAATTTAGATGGACAAATTCCAACAACCTCCTGCCACCATCAAAAGCTCAGGCTGTGGTATGTAGTACACAAACCCTACTAATGCTGTCTTCTTCATGGACTCTCCACACATTCACAAAACAAGAAGGCAAATTTTGGATGCCATTTCACTCTTGCATTTCAGCTAACACACATCTCTCAAATTAATGTGATTATTTTCAGATGTGAGTGGTGTGTTTCACATTGCTCAGAGTGACAGACCACAGCAAGGATAGGGAGAGAATCTAATGGTGTCTGATGGGGACCATGTCAGCTTCCTAAGAGGAATACACAGTCATGGTCCAGAAGCCACAAAACAATTAATCAAAGTTACACTTGATGCTAAATGTCTAAGTGCTGTAATTGCAGTAATATGAAATATTATTAGAGAGAATTATACATTCTCTCCATGGGAGCCACTTTACCTCTCTAGCCTAATAAACGATGAATAAATTTCTCCAGTATTTTATAACAAATATTATTTATTTCTTCCTTGTCCACTGCTTGAGTTATTAGCTTTCAGCTAGATCCCTCTTTCTCGACAATAGAAGCAAGACCATCCCCTTAAGCAACACCTTGCATCCCTTAAAAATGCAGGCAGTGTTCATTTCCTTGCATTTGTACTAGCATTTGGTGGGTTTTAAAGGCTTTTCTATTTCCACACTGCAAACTGCAAAGTCAATAGCCACATATTCTTTGTAGACAATCCTTTTGATTGTACCTTGGATTACGAAACAGATGAAAAATAATGGATGGCGCCTGGACCAGAGGCTGAACAAAAGAGGCTTACTGTGGGAAGATGAAGAAAATGAACCACAGTCTGCATCCCTGCCAGAGCCGAGAATGAGGGATCTTTTGAGACACTGCAGTCTCAAAAGCAGTGGATGAGACCTGCAGCACTGGCACAGCAGAGACAAGTTCCTGCACAGTGTCTAGGCCTGTGACAGCAGAGATTTAAACCCCTCTCAGAGTTCCCAGCAGTTCACCTGGACACCAGAGGAGACAGGCAGGTGGGAAGGGTGGGTCATGCCACTGCAGAAATTGCCCAGCTCCTAAAGAAAGTGGAATGCTTTCACTTGGAGAAATGTTTATCTGACCAAGCCCTGCTCTGTGCTTAGTTGCAAACCCTGCTCGGCCAGGTGGTGCACCCAGGTGCTGTACAGGAGGGATGAGATGCAGCATGTTCCATTTCCACTGGTGGGAAGCATGTCTGTCCCAATGCAGAACACAGGTACAGGTACAAGAATGAGCCATTCACTTGCTACTCCTTCCTCCCTTGGGAGGTATTCATTTCTCTGGGCTGCCAAAAAGCACTTCAGCTGACTCCTCTTGGATGCTCCCTTCTGAGACATTCTTGCCCAGCTTGGAGAGCTGCCCTCACTCCCATGCTCAGAGACTATATATCAACTTGCTCAAACTCCAGAAATGTAAAACTGAGTGCCCTTCTCCCTTGAAATGGTGACATCATGGTACTAGCAGCTTGTGACTGAAAAAAAACCCCAATAAAAAATCTACCATAGAGCTCACTTCTAGATAAAAAGAATCTTTGTACACACCTTCTTGCTTCAACACCAACCCTTTTCAACAAACCCCCACACTCCCATCGCAATTGTTTCCTGCAGGATACAGGAAAGGCATTTTAGCTGGTGAAGGAGATGGTAACCATAACAACAGCACATGACAACTACAAGTGATACCTGAAACATGAAATACAGCAAGAACTTATTACCAATAAATTTGGTCTGCAGTAAGGATGGGAAAAGTGTCAAAGAAGCCATAGCAGTTAGTGCAGGTGCCAACACAAAGAAACACAAGTGTCTCTGGATTAAAGTGCATACAGTTCTGCACATCTTAAGATGAGGCTCCAGGACAGCCTTGTGTGCTGATCAGGAAACAGAGAAGGCAGTTTCTGCTCAATCCTACCTGAGATCTCTCCTGCCTTAAGGGAGCTGGAGTGACTGAAGGATGGAAGGAGTGCTTCTGGGAAGGCAGGAAGCTTCCTGGCAGCTCCCTAATTTCTCAGAGGAGCTTTTTGTTTCCACGAGATTCATTGAAACAAGGCCTGAAGAAGGACAGGGTTCCTCTCAGGGGAGCATCTCAGAGTCAGATATGCTGCATTAATTTTTCTACCAAACACAATTTCAAATGGGCACTGTGCACTTCAGAGAAGGCATGGCAGTTGGCAGGCTTGTCTGAAACAGGAGGCTCTGCAGCCCTTAGCCAGCAGCCATCTAAACAACCTGTGCCAAGGCTCTGACTTCAATTCTGGCAGAGAAAAAGATTCACCAACATTTGTAGCTACATCAGCTTTTTCACCCCCAGTGCAGAAGGCACATTAAAACCCACCATAAACAAACAGCACTAGCTCCAAGGCTGTGGCAGATGAAGTCGTTTGGGGTATGATCAGACAGGGAAACATTAAAAAACGTGGCCCTCTCAGGGCTTTTCAGAGGGAATTCAGCTCACTGGTTTGCTACGCATGATTGCTCAGAGTGTGTACACCAAACAGAGGGTCCTTTCTCAACTGAAATACTTTGTCACCCTCTGCACAGCTTTTGTCTTCTAACCCCCTTGTTCTTTAAAACACTGCAATAATCTAACTGGAAATTAAACCTTTCTTCATGGTACACTTCAGAGATTTTCAGCTCTATACTGAAGGCTTAATGAAATAAACACTCAACAACTCAGTCCTTATTTGTACTTTTACAGTCTGTTTTTCCTACCAAAGTAATTGCAAAAGATTTGCCCCATTTATTACAAACAATTCTTCAAAAAGCAAAGAGCAACAGAGGAAACCTTTAGTTTATGGAGATGATTTTGAAGGCAAAAGATGATTCAGATTGCACCCAGGAAATCTGACTCCAAAAGAAGAAAATTTTTTTTTGTATTTCCCTCTTACCACAGTCACTTCAAACCTCAGTAAGAAGGCAATTGAAGACCCATGACAACACCACAGCTGAGCTGGAGGATGGGCTATATAAGACAAGAGTACTCAAAATACTACTTAAGGAGGAAAATTCTTCATCAGTCAGGGAAGAAGTATACAATGCAATATAGCCATTGCAGGCTAGGGAAAACAAGGTAAAACTACTAGAAATACTCACAAAGACATGACACTAAAAGTACTGTCAATGCTGTCTACATTCCACAAGTTTGGCCAGCTAAAACCTTGGCTGGCTAATAAAAATGAACATTGAATGCTTGGTTCCCCTCCCCACTGCCATTTCCATTACAACTTTCAGTGCTTATAAACAGCTGAGACAAGGCCATCATCTTCTTATTTATTGCACAGGTACAGAAAGTGACTACAGCATATAATAAACATTACAATCTTCTAATTCTCAGCCTCATATTTTCAAACCTGTTTTTTGAAGAAGTGTCAGCCAAATTGGGTATTTGCCACAGATCCTGCAAGCAAGCCACATAGCTATGTGCTTCCTTTGCCCTCAAGTTACAACTGATCAGCACTTGTATTTGGACAGGGGCTCGTAAAGGTAATCCACAAAAAGGCTGGAGTGAAAATCTTAAGGGTTTGTTTTCCCCACACCGACCTTGCTAAGACACATTGATTTGATCATGCATCTCTTCTCTCAAGCGATTCCAGGATGGATGACAGCTCACATTAGGCAGTGAGGAATTAATTAATTATGCTAACATATTACTCGCATATTCTCCACATAGGACAGGTCTTTGCTCTTGCTAACTGCAAGGGAGCTGCTCTTCATGCAGGTGAGGCAAACTCGACCATTCAGCAGACGTGCTACAAACTCGTCTGCTAAGCAAAAACACACACAACAAAATCTCATTTATCCAGAATAAGCACTTTAACTACACTGGTACGTCTTTGCCTTCTCTGCATACATAACTTATTGACACAACCCTTATTTCTTCCGGTTTCACCAAGATGTCATCAAGCATGACACATTTACACATGATCTTGACTTTATTCAGTGAGCTTTTAGTTATTAAAAAAAAAAAAAAATGCTGCCTCTATAAATGTGTCTCCGTATTTTGATTTTTCAAAGGTCTTACCCACCTTTGAAAACTAATTCTACCCCTGCTATAACATGATCTTCGAAAAAACCCAGATGCTATCTTTGGGAACATCATCATGTCAGCTACTACAAAGGGTAAAACGTATGTTCTGGGCTAATTTCTGGCAGATTTTTTCCCTGTAAATACATGCAGGAGAACCAGCCTACAGTAGAATTCTGAAACACAGCTCTCTTCACCCTCTCCAAAGCCATGAACCCAAAAGGGGATCCAGGGATGGAATTTCTGATCCAGCTACCGTCCTAACTTAATTCTGTTCTTCCATATGCTGAATTAAAGGAATATGGTCAATTGTTCTATAACTGAACAAGCAGCATAAAGATGATGATGCTAAAATGAAGTATGAAGGTGATAACAGGAAAGGATCTTCAAGGCCATGTGCTGCTCCAGCTTGTTTGTGTAAAAATCCTTGCTCATGTGAAAGAGGTTTCCTCCCCAAGTCAATGGCAGCAGATTATTCTTCTGCTGTGTTTTTAGCTTCACTTCCTAACATTCAGACACGCCAGGCAATCATGCCAAGCACACAGTAAAGTAAAAGCATTGCATTGTCTACCAGAGACATTGTTTATTCATGCTGAAAAAGAGCATCAGGCAGAAGAAAGTTGGTGCCCAGGTCCCTGCACCCAGACTCACTTAAGTGGCTTTGATTCTCGGTTTCATGGTCAGGAAACCTTCGAGGGCCCAGGAACCCATTATAGCCAACAGGAGTCAAAGCTTTTAGCTGTGGCACAAAGTTTCTAACTGTAAAAAAATAATGGAAATAAGGAGACAAAGCATTGGAAAACTGATCGGGAAAGAGGTTATTCACAAATTCAGCTTGTTTCTATATTTACAGAAAACTTGGCATGGATTAGCTAGTGCTAGAATTTTCTTTCCTAGGGAATGCCTGAGTAGTGACTGTTGTACTGCAAAACCTTGGTCAGAAGTGGTAGGATTATTTCATCCCTTCATACTATTCTCTAACTAATGATGTTACAAATAAAGGACTTCTTTTAAATTAAATACACCCTTGTACGACTTAAAAATATGCTGTCCACCCACACTCAGCCACCCACTTGTATGACCCATGACTGTATACCCTGGCTAATAAAATAATCTCTCCCTATCTCAAAATGAGAATACACATCTTCCGTGTTCTAAATCTAATCTTCTGCACTCTAAATGCTCTAGACAGTAAAATCACAATATTTGGGATATCATTTTATCATGTGGCAGGTTTACCTTGCCAAATCCTTACTCAACCAACCTACAAAAGAAAATAAAGCAGGCAGTCACTCTCTAGCCTGTTCAGGCAGAGAGGCAAGAGGCCAGGGAGGACAGAGACAGTATTGAAGGAACTTGGAGCCACAGGAGCTGATTTTGCAGCTCTTGCTTTCAGACGAAGTTTTTCCTTCAAAAGTGTTTCAATTAAGCTCTTGGAATGTGCACTGAAAGAGGAGATTTTATGCCCCAGCCTGTACTTTAACTACAGTGGTATTTTATAAGTTTAATTTTTAACTCCTTGGGTTTTTGAACTTAGAAAATTAAGGTATCTAAACCATGAGCAGGAACCAAGTCACTGAGACAGCCTTTCTGAAATCTTAATTGCAGGATTTGCTGTCACAGCAAAGACCTAGTCCAGAGATTCGTTTCCTCCCTAAGCTCCCATCGGTGTGCGCAACTACCTGATTATTTCTACAGGCTGAGTTTAACCTTGTTCTGCTGCCATCCCTTCTCTTGCCACGCAGTGCCAGGGAGCTGATGAATGTGAAGTCTGTGGCATGCTCGGGGGATAAGACGAAGAGTGAATGAGTTTGTGGGAGGTACCGAACAAGCCCAGGGCCAGTGAGCAGAGAAAGGTAAGAAAGTTGCATTGGATGAAGAAACAGCGTGTCAAGAATAGTAAGATGTGACTGTGAACACATTGACAGTGGAAAAGGTCTGGAAAAACCCCAAGCCATGGCGCAGTGTGTGTTGTTTTAATACATACAGACAGACGGTGGGAAGGAGGAAAGCTAGGTTGATCTCCAATCAATCTATCCAGTCTAGACTCCTGGCATGAGCAGTGGCCAGCACGAGCTGTTCCACATGAAGAAGCAAGGAGCTCCACAGAGCTTAATCCAAACATCTGCATTTTCCCAATGCAGTCTCTACCAAGTGACACAGTTCTGGTGATTTTCACTGCAGCTGGGTGCCTACGCATCTATGAGGATCCACATCATCACGCTTTTTCCAATGCTTAGTACTACACACAGAAGGTATCCCGAAGGTAACTTTCTGGACAAGGAAAGTAGCCTATCTGTGTCCTTCCATGGACTGCAGTCAGAGATTTCCACTAAAAGACCAAGACACAAAAAGTACAACAGGTACAATAGGTCATGAAGAGCACTGATGGACACAGTCCACAGTTTTTCGAAAGGTACCCAGGATCCAACCTGGATCCCGGATTCATCTTAAATTTCTTTGTACATTTCCTTTTGCAAAGTCTGTCAGCAGCACTAACACTAATGTTTGTTTAGGATGCCTGAAAACATTAATTATTAATCACAAATGAAATAAAGCAGACATGGAAAAGGTACAGAGAGCTTAACAGGGATGATAAAAGATGGAGAAGTTTCTGTGAAAGGAATGACTAGACATGCTAACTCTTCATCCTGGGAAAGAAGGGAATGGGATAAATGTTTACAAAAATGCACACAAGTGTGCAGGAAGAAGAAAAGCAGAAAAGAGAAAACAAACAATCCTCTCTCCACAAAGAGCTACAGCACATCAGACAGAACTCACTGCTGATGAGCTCCCTGTAAATAAATACAGCGGTGATTCTTCCCACTGTACGGAATTACACTGTGCAGCAGGTGGTGCATGATGGAATTTTACATAGGTTCCAAAGCAAACTGCTGAATTTTCCTTTCATTGTTTTTCCCATGGATTCTCAATCTGAGAGCCTTTTTGGGGAAAGCAATGTTTTTACCACATAAATAATATGTAGCTCTAATGTGGATTACAGGCTTTGTTTGCTGTTTTAATATTGACTTTAAATTGATCTTTTTTCTTGTAATTCATTTTTAAAAGCCATTAAGTGTGATGAAATGTCACATCCCCTCTCCGAGCATCACAATGTTTAACAACTTCTAATGAAAATACACTGTATGACATAGACTATTGCTCTGCAAATGAAAAGCATCTATTGATCACGCAGGCTCTAGCAAATGAACAGCTTTGTTGGTCTGATAAGTTTCTAACTGAAACACAACATTAATCCCAGACATGTGCTCTTCCATATCCTTCTGCTGATGCAGAAAAACAGGCTCTGCAGACCACATCTTGCTACTCGCATGGAGCTGGTTCGCTACATGAAGAAAGGGGGTGCCCATTTTCAACTTGTTCTGTGGAATCAACATGATCACCTCATGTTAAAAATCTAGAGGCAGCACTGAGGTGACTACAGTGACACTGAGGTAATTATAAGGTGGGGGACATCACCAGGAAGATCAGCTAAGAAAAGTGCTCTGCAGTAGGGGTGCTGTGGAAGAGGAACAGCACATGAGCAACAAGGAAGACAAACGGCCCCTCTAGAAGGACCTGGTTATTGTATCCAGAGCCACCACTTGTAAAGAGGTCTGATGAGATAGTGTGTGTAAATGTTTTATAGCTGAGAGGCTCAAAGCTCCAACGGTGCAAGCAAAGTCGTGTACATTTTCTTTTTCATGTAGGGCAAGCAGCCTGAAACACGTCCCACCAATGACCTCGATTCTGACCCAGAGGGGCTGTCTCTGGTTGAACAGATGATTCATTCACTCTGCTAGAAGGGCTGAATGAATAGGCAGTATTCAGACTTCAGAACACTTATCACTTGGGATTCCCTCAAAATTTAGGTCTGACATGACTGGGTCAGTAACCACACACTTTTGTTCGTAGCTCCTTGAACAGAAATGTCTCCTTGCATTCTTCAGTGGTTCCCACAAATCAGGTCGATTTTTATGGCTTGCTAATTATTACTGCTAGACTTCGGCAGCGCTTCACAATGAAAAGTAGCGTATTTCTGAAAGCTCAGGGCATAAAACTTACAGAATAAATCACTATCTATCAGGCAGCAACAAAATCCAGTTTGAATATACACATCTGGGTAGTGCTTCACTTTATTTGTTTAGGAATGGAAAGTTTTGTTCTGCTTTTGTTGATAGAGCATACTAAAAACTGCCAAGAATGCAAAAGGAGCAAAACAAGTAACTGTCACAAATCAGACTTTGTCTAGAGGTGTGTCAACATCTACCACACATACAAAGCTATCTGAAATGCCATTAAGGTTGCACAGTTACCTCAGGAGTTGAGCTGTGAAAGAAAAGAGGGATGACTGCAGAATCCTAACTGGGTCTCCTTCTGCATATGTAGGCTACTGCCTAGTTCAAGAAATGTATTTTATTCTTCCCATTCCCTCTGTCTAGATTATTCCAGTACCTATTGCACCAGGTGCCCAGCCATTGCCCCGTGGGCTTCGGTCCCTCACCCAGGGCATGTCCAGTCTGTTTACTGTCTAGTCGGCAGCTTTCACCACTGCAGACTTTGCAAGTGTTACCTTCCCACACCAGTGTCCACTTCCAGGTCCTCTCCTGCAGGTTTCATCCCAAGCAGTAGTTTCCTCATTCCCGCTCCTTTATTAACTTCCAGTTTTCCTTCCTGGACTTCTCTCCCATTCAGCCCCTCTCTCCTCTATTTCACTGCTTTCCCATCCTCGCCTTTCCCCATACATCTTTTATCAAAACTGTCTCTTCTGCCCTTCACTCCCTGCTTCCACAAGTTCTTGGCCATGTTTTCTAACTTTGGTTTCCTCTGATTTTTAAAGCACATACTTTCTTCTCTTCCAGAGACCATAAGCAAAAGAGAGGGAGCTAATTCTCTTTTTTTTTCCATACTCACAGTAATATGACATGACATATATCAGGCTGGTCAGGCTCAGGGAGCTTGGAAGCAGCAGAGGCTCTAGCCAGTTTCTCCTGACAACAAATGTTGAAAAGATATGTTATCCCCTCCTAAATATAGAGGTCATTAAAGAACTTCACAGACAAGTTTTAACTTGAGTTAAAACAGCAAACCTGGATTCCTCAACGCAGCCCGGGAAGGCAGCTTTGCTACAGGAAAGGACAGATTGGGCCAAAACATGTGCATAAGAGAGCAATACGAGCCTGACTGCCAGAGAGGAAAATTGCAACCTAAGCTACAAAAGGTTTGGCAAAGTGGTAATAGAAACAGGGTCTAATAATGGAAAGTAGCAAGCCACCTCAGCTGGCGGCCTCACCTGCTCAGAAAACATGTTATGCTCAGAGACGCATGAGCAGATAGGATCCATAGGGGTGGCAAGCCATGCACTGACTGTACTGCAGGCCAGAGTCTGATTGATTTGAAGCATAAGGTGTAAAGAGATCTGCAAAGACTTTTCTGAAGACGCAGACAACCCTTCTTTGTATCCCCTGAAAGAAAGTCCAGGTTCAGTCAGGGGAAAGCTAAGAACTCCCAACAAAGGCATCTCAAAGGCTTTCCTACATACTCTTCATCAGCAGAGGGCTGCCTGCCACTCCGATCTGGGCTCTATCCCTGTCCAAACTCCTGGTGCTGCTGGAACGGCTCTGGGAAGGAGTCAAGTTGAATTCTGAAAGTGCAGAAGGAATGGTTTTGGACTCTCTGGGCCCCTCTTGCCAAGAGTAATGCAGTGTTCATGTCTCCTGTTGTGGATTCCATAATCTCTGGTCTTTTCCTCTGGCGCTGCCACTACAAAGTGTCTGAGCCACATCTGCCCTCCCCAGGCAGGTCCTGGCCATTGAAAGGGGCACAACATGCCAAGACCACCCCTAATCTCTCATCAAGCCAGTGCTGAGTAACAGGCAGCAAGATATTTACCCCAGATCCATTCTCAAAGGTGCAAAATGACCTGAATTTACGCAGCCTGAGCCCTGGCACGAAGTTTGTCCTGGACAGTGCCCAGGCTGTAGAACAAAAAGTCATACTGAGGCTCCTAACAGCCTATGCAACAGACATCATGCAGAACAGCAGGGCACCCTGTTCTGAAGTCCAGAGACCTCCTAATCTCCAAAAATGATCAGAAGCAATAAACCACCACTGCTTTTGCTGCATCTAGACTGGTACCACGTGAAACAAAAGACCCCCCCATCAAACGTTGGATACACCTTCCAAACTGTGAGAATTCACCCATGAATAAACAGGCAGTAAATTCAGTAAGATACAAACTAACTGCACCTGTGCCAATGTGTCTCTCTTCAATCTCACTCCTCTTATCCCCTCTCAGGGCACACAAAAAGATGTGCCTCAGCATGCAACCCATGTCCAGCCTCACACCCACCTCTGAAACACCCCTACAGCCATGAAAACGCAGATGAAGACACAGGTTCAGTGATAGAGACTTCCTAATCAATTCACAGATTGTCATAGGTCTCTCCCACCCCACACCTGATGTCTGCCCTTTATTAGGCTGATGTGGCATTTGGAGGCCTTTTTACAGGGTAGAATATTGAAGTATTTTCCAGCATCATAGGGTACCCTACACATGCACTGTCAAAAACAAAGAAATTATGAAAACCACTTTTTTTTTTGACAGAATACTTACATATTATAAAAAGAACAACTTTGCTGCTGTTCTTTTAGCTGTTTCTAGTTTGAAACACTTTACATGCGTGGGGCTGCAGCAGAAACTAGAATAATGAAATCCTAAAAGCTCCTTTTCGTGAAGCACTGCTAGGATCAAACCCTACTGCGTGTATGCCAATTGGCAAAGATTTTCAGAGAGGATTTACTCTGGTGCTTTGTTAGTGTTCCTCTGTGAATATTAAAAAAAGTCAGGAGATTTTTCTTGAAGCAAATTTTTGCAGTCCTCAAGTCATTTCAATTTTCTTCAAATTTCTAATCAGTTAAAGGGCTTTACTTGTGAAATGCATATTGTCAACATCAGATTAATAAAGACTACAATATCCACTTCATTATATCTGACATAAAGCCCATGATCAGTGAAAAAAATTTACCATTTAAAAAACAGAGTTGATGTTTCAGACATCAACCACTCAAATGATATGCTGCTTTGAAGAATGCAGTGCACTTCACTTTGTTGTACAGCTTCCAAGGACCATTGCTCATAACCACCTGCAGCTTCTGAAATGCAGGTGGTATTCTTCCCTTAGCCACAGCAAGGAACTACTAAGGCATGCTTCTAAAAAGAAGGTTTCTATCAATACTAAATGAACACAAAGGTGACAGAAGTTACTGTATAATCAGTTCTCTCCATATAGTTAATATTTCATTGCTCTCTTTGTTCCCTAGCATGAAACTCAACATGGCTCTATTTTCTTTGGCTCTTGACCTTTTACTGCTTTCTCTACTGATTTACCTGTTCAAAACCCCAGGAGGCTTTAATGTGAAAGATTTCCAAAGACAACAGGAAGATTTATGAACACTGTCCAAAGCTCTCCTTATCATGCCAGAACAATCTTCTGCAGCCAGAAAGGTACAGAAAGAGCTCACATTAGGGACGATCAGTGCAGCATTCAGAGTCTTCTGCTCAAATTCCCAGACTAGTTCTCAGTCAATGGTATCAAAAACAGTCAGGGAAAATACGCTAAAGACATAGTACAAGAACACTTCTCACTCCACCTCTTCTTCAAAACCTAGATTAAAAAATTCATTGCAATTCAACTCCCAACATTCATTTTTCCATTTCAGCAACTGCCAAACAATATACAATCATAAGAACAGGGACAGCAGCAAAACCCAGTGCTGTAGCCATGGTATTGAATACACATTAAGGCCCCTAACATTCCCATCTCTGCAAATTATTGTGAAGTGCTAATGCAAAGCCAAATTACGTACGAAAGGACAGTACTGGACTTTCATACAATAAAATGAATGCCCAGTCCCTTGGCGGGAAGAAGTCTAAGCACTCGACATGTTCTTGAGGTGGAGGGAGGAAGAGCAGAGCAGTCCAGCCTTGCTGCAAAACAGATCAATACCTGTGTAGAAAGCCAAGGAGGAAAAGGAGAGCTTTCTTCTCCATAGCCAAGATGTCTCTATCCTTTCCCAATCCCTAAGTGCAGCATTCTGTCTTACTGGCAATCCTGGTGTTTCTGAAAATCCTACTTTCAACACTTTTCTGAAGGTGTGGGTTTGGTCCTACGGACAGAGCCCGGCATGTCTATGCTGGGTAATCACCAACATGCATCAACAATCCCTGACACACAGCTCCTGGAGACAAGGCTGTAATTCTTCTGCAAGTAAGCTAGGCAAGGATATTTCGGGTGTTACACTGTTAAATCCTTCAATTCTTCACTGCTCATGTCCTGTAAGCAGGTTGTAGTAACGAAAGAGAAAAAAAAAAACAAGTCAAAAAACCTCCCACCAAACCAAAACAACTCCCCCCAAAAAAACCAACAACCACAAAAAACCTACCAAACAAACAAACAAAAATCCTACCAAACAAAAAAACCCAACTCCCCGCAAAAAACCCAAAAAAACCCCCAAAAAACCAAAACCACCACACCGCACCAGACAAGGTGGAACTTCCTGTATTTAAGAGCCGGAAATACTCAGTACATTTTCTCATTGTAAATCAAGTTTTTTCCTCAGCAGCTAGGAGTGAGCTGTATCTTAAATTTTCCAACACCCCCACAGGATTACTGACCTGCATTACCTTGGTCACTGGCTATTTACAGGACTGCAAATACATGGCACTATAAAATTATTGGGTGCAATACAGTATCAAACACAACTGAACACAATTACATCACACGTAGCAAAGCACTAGACAACCGACTTCCATGAGTTAGCATGTTTTAGTCATGTATCCAAGATCAATTCATTAACAGAAGATGAGGCATTCAAATCAGATCCCTCATTATTTCATTTTAACCTCTTCTTGCTGTTTTTCTCTGCATCTTTTCTTACATGCAGAAATACATGATAAC
Source organism: Ifrita kowaldi (assembly GCA_013398055.1). Taxonomy (NCBI): domain Eukaryota; kingdom Metazoa; phylum Chordata; class Aves; order Passeriformes; family Cinclosomatidae; genus Ifrita; species Ifrita kowaldi. Next base: position 212,954 of record VZRS01013828.1, on the reverse strand, counting down.
TCCACACGGAATTCCACGGTTTCTCAAGCATTTTCATGTGTGCTTTGATGGGGGCTCATGTTTGCAATAATGAATCAAAACATCAGTCAATAAAACTGCCTCCCCCAGAAATTACAAACATGGCATAACTGTGGTGCCAGAATACATCTAAAAGAATGAAATAGCACCGTAAGGAGTACATTACACATTACTTTAACTGCACCCTCTTTACAGAAAGGGCAACAATAGACCCTGGTAAAAAGATGATGAATGTTTTCTGCATTTAGCAACACCTGCTTCCATTTTACTTCCCTTGTCATCTCTGCACCAGAAACCCTGAAATAACCAGCATCACTGCAGTTGTAATGACTTGAACACCCACTTCAAGCACATACAGAAAAAAGCCTAATTTTGTAGGCTTTGATGCTTTTAAATTATGTTTGTTACCATGAGAACTTGATTAAAATGCCACCCACAAGCTTGCAGAAAAGGGGTAAAAACAAAAACAAAACAAAACAAAACAAAATCTACTTTTAATCAGTGGTAGTATACTTGCTGCATTGCAGCATTCTCACAAGCTCCCCAGCCTTCTGCAGTAAGAGGCAGCAGGGATACCCAGAGAGATATATTTTGCGGAATACTTTATTCTGGAAACAATTTAGCTGACAGTTTGGTTCTTGTCCAGTACTTTCATAAAATATTCCATTCAAGGAAGATAAAGCACACATACATGTTCTGCACCATGATACAAGGTTTGATTTGAAAACCAGACAATTACATGTATGTTAAATGTGAGGGCAAGTCTGACAGCCACCCAGGACAAAAAGGCTTTTTGCTGATATATGAGATAAATCAAAGCTATGAAACACTCTGCTTTCCCCTTCATCTTACCAATTTGTTAGATTTATAAATTTATGCTGATTTTTATGTATATATACTTCTAGAAACTCAAGTGATAGGATTGTATCCCCTAGGGTTCTTGGTTTTTTGTTTGTTTGGCTTGTTTTAATTTACAGTGTTATGTTTGCATTAATGGACATGGATGCTGCATTCCTGCCGTCTGACTAGGAGCCAGAGTTTGCACCCCAAGCCTTCAGCCATGTCAAATCAGATAATTAGACTGTGGCCGAAACAAAAGCCAGTAATAAATCACACCAAGCAGCTTGGTCAGCGACGTATGTGTTAAACACCACAACTGATGCAGATTGTAGGAATGGCCTGCAGGCAGTGGTGGGCAAGAAAGGGGGAAGAGTTTCACACCTCTGATCAGAACAACTTACTAGCCGCTTACCCAAAAGGAGTCAAGTCACAGAGCTCTCTCTTAAAGATATATATACTCCTCCACAGCAGGGAAACAACTGCTATTGTAATTAAGAGACCAGCCAGACTGTATCTCATTGAAGGTGAGAACAGAATTAATTTCCCCGTGAAAGATCAATCATCCTCTCCACAACACTGTCCATACTGGAGCATTAGGCATCCTTTAGGCTTCAAAAGCAGTAGCTCCATGAGGAAAAATCTATCAGCCAGAGAGAGATGCCATGAACATGAACTATGCCAGAAATCCTGGGTACCACCTTCTCAAAAGGAAAATGTAAACTGAGTTGAAACAAGGGGGATAAAACAGACTTCTGATATAGCTTCAGTGGAGCAGGCAGGTCTCCCAGTTATTCACTTGCAATTTAACACAACATTAACAGTTGGTCTCTCCATTTCACCTGTCGTGAGTTAAGCATCGCAGATGATAAAGGGTTCCACCAGTGAAGGGAACAAATCCATGCACCAGCAGCAGGGGATACCCTAAAAGATGGAGAAATCCTATCTGAATCGCACAGGCTGCATGGGGAGATTATACCACCTAGGCTGGGGGAGGCGCAAACATCTTCCAGTGACACCAGAGGCTCTCAGCCACGCAAAAAAATGTAAGTGTATTTGCTCGAACTTAGAACATCAGACGTGAAGAGTGTCGTAACCCCCACTCAGCAAGATCCTAAAGGACATTTTTTTAGATCACTGTCAGTCATATTTTTGGGAAGAATTCTAAGGAGCATCTATCACAGGTAATTTCACTGAGGTCAAGAGAACTACCTTGACTTATCCCGCCTCCAAATCTGTACCCACCGACTGCCTGGAGCTTCCATGTCAAACCCTTCCTGCTCCTGCACACGTACAGAACTGACTCCCACCAACTTCCACGGGTTGTACACCATACAGGCAAAACATGAGCAAAGCTTGACCCTATATACTCAGAAGAGGATGGGCATATCATACCAGAGGGTGAGACGTGGTGCAAAGAGATAGGAGAAGAGGGCTGAGCTGGTACACACAGAACAATCAGAATGACATTAGCCATGGCTGAGCTCGGTGCAAACTGCTTTCATGCTGATGACCCTCGACATAGTGTCTGTGCGAGTTTAGGCCAGCAGGACCAGCTCAGACAACCACTTGGCTCAATGGCATAATTTTCTATTGTTTTTCCTCCTTTCCTTCTCTCTTTCTTTCTGCTAATTGCAGTGACTCTGGGATCATGCCCCCACAGAGTTACAAACAGAAGAAGAATAATGCTTATGGTCATCTAAACCTCCCACTGGCAAAAAACCACTGCGTTTAAAAAAAAGCTTGCCTTTATCCTTCATAGGCCTGGGTTTACCAGAAGATTAGTAACATTAGAAATTTTAAATAAAGAGATTTTCCTCTTATTATCTATAGACTGCTGAGACCATGACTGTCTCACCTCTTCTATGGATTATTGTTAATTTATTATTTTCTGGTAATTCGTCTTCTTCCATTAGGCATTACCTGCATAGAATTTGCTAAAGTTCACCAAGGGATGAAGAATTTCATGCACCAATGGAAGTGCCTTCAAGATTATTTCACTCAAAAAGAGGTTTTCTTCCTCCTACAATTGTGTTCTAATACAGATATTCCTACAATCCCAAGGATCTTTAGACAGGCAGAGCAGTTTTATGGTTGAGGCACTGAGATCCAAGATTAGAATTAGTCCAGGCCTCTGCTGCTCACCTGGCACTATTACCTTGAACTCACAAATAAACAAGCTCATGACTCAGTTTTCCCAGGTGTAACGCATATATTACAATATTTACACAGTGTGTAACTTGCCTATTTATGCTGCAAACCTTTCAGGCTGTCTCTTCCACATGGGCAAGGTTGCTTTGGCTCCCAACCAAACCCTTTGGATCCAGATTTCAGAAAGTTTTGCTCAAGGAAGGACATTTATCAGACACAGCATCTGCCTGAAGGCAGCATGACAAACTTGAAGCCACAAAAAGGAGACTCAAAAGGAAGGACTGCAACACCGACCACTGACACCAGAGCCCGAGAGTTCTCCAGAGCACATGGGCGAAACAGAGGGATCTGGGGCACTGTGTGCCTTCTTGACAGGTCTGGGGACAAAGGCTGCCCTGAGCTCTGGCTGTCAAACAGCTCCAGTCCCTGGGTGCCTCAAAGCTCAGCTCAGGCCTCAGGTGCTGCTGAAAGAGACCTTGATCCCTTAAAACTCTCAATCATCAGCCAGGACTACCAAGAATAGCCACAGTTTAAAATTTGGATGTGAAGTCTCTGATGAAGGTTGCAGACTACAAACTACATTAGGGAGTCCCTGTTGGTATTATCATAAAAACAAACAAAAATGCAGATTCTTATTTCAACTCCATAGGGCTGCTGGCCTGACAACTGGGCTGTCTCTAAATGACTTCTTTCACAGATACTCCACAGCACTTCCCACATCTTTCCTCCAGGAATCTATATAAAGCTTGCTGCACTTCTTCTGATGGATGGATGCTCATTTCTAAAAATACTTGTACAAAGAACTGTCTTTAGTAGGAATTAAAAATGTGACACAATATAATGCCAGAATTCACTTAAGAAAACATAAATCACAAGGTAGGCATCAACTCCCTGATACCAACCTGCCTCCATATATACATAACGCATCCTTCAGATTTCTCCCCGACGTTAAACCAGTATTGTAAACTGCCTGCTTGATTCTGCTAGTCACCTTAGCTGAAGATATGTGAACACACAAGCAATCCACAAATTCCCTAATTCTCTTACACTATTTGCGCTCCCGTTTCCTGGCTCTGCCTGTCTGCTGTGTCTATCAACACTTGTAATTGTCAGTCACACTGACCAATTTCTACCACGCCTGACAGAAGATTTTAAGCTCTTACCTACCACCTTAGGAAATCCACAGATGGATAAGAGAGAGAGAGGATAAATGCCTCTATGAAAGAAAAAAAACCAAGAAAAAGAACTCAGATTGTATTTCCCCTTTCTGGCAGCGTCCTGGTGGTGTACTCAGTAGATGTGGAGTTCACATTCAGCCACAGCATATACTCTCTCTGGCTGAATTAACTGTCTACGCACAGACAGGTAAAGGATGAAACAGGTGCTGGTTAACCTACAGAGAGAGAGAAGTCACTGCAGAGAGGACACAGAAAGCTGCTGAGAAAATGCAAAGTAAGTCAGGAGATCCCAAAGGTCCAAGGAGCAAATGGAGATAATTCAGTGAAGAATGAGAGAAAACAACACAGGTAAGGTAAATTGGGTATGCAAGGAATAATCAAATGCTGGGAATCCAAGAGAACACAGTAGAGTGTGTGAATCTTCCACAGGGAACCAAGAAGATGAGAAAACTAGCAGTACATGGTACCACAGGAAGGGAATACAGGGGCTGGAGAGTTGGGGTGGAGATTCTATGTAGAGTAGTGATAAACATCACAAGCTCTAAGTAGAGAGCCAACACTGGATGCCACCCCACACTGACAAATAAGACCCATTATTTTAATTTAAAAACAGTTCAATTGGCAATACCATTTCTAGCACTGAGCTGAATTCAAACCAACAGAAAGCCCTGACTCCAGGACTTTCAAAGTACAGATTGACTCTGGAAGGTCTAGATGCATTTCGGACTGCAAGAGAAGGCACTTTCATGACTTTACCAAATCTTCCTTACTCAGGCCAGAAAGAAATAGGTTTTCTCATTTCTACTCGGTGGTTTCTTGATAGCTGGAAGCCAGTTATCTAAACATTCAGAACCTAGGGGGGAAAAGGGGAAGCAGGGTGGTCCAATTCTGTTCTAAGGCCAACACTTACATTAGTTTTAAAAGGAGCTGAACTATTTTGTCCATTTCTGTTACTTGCTACAGTGAACAATATGCAGAAATAGAGCTGAATTACTAACTAGACTTTTGCTGTACTAGGGAAAACAACATTCCCAACGGAAAACATACGAAAACAGCAGAGACTAACAAGAGGTGAAGCTGCCCTCCTGTATTTTACAACTCACTATACACTGGATTTTAAATTGAAACCCCCCCAAGTAAAATAGGATTTGATCCCTTGTAGGCTGCATATCCTACGAGGATGGTTGTCTATCTACAACTTCCCAGCACGAATTATGGAGTCTCTAAGGTACTAATTACACTGGCAAATACAGTCTCATCAGTGTGTGCTTTCTGGCTACTTACAGCTCCATGTTTCTGTGGAGACTTGACTGTAAGTTCCTTGGGGTCTGGAACAACTCTGCTGTTTGAGCATCCAACACAACAGTGATCTAATCAGGCTTGGATACCTAGTTACTAATATTATGATAGCTACAGCAATGAATCATGCAGCATTAAGAAGAATCACAGCAAAAGCTGTTGTACACAAGATCTAGTACCCAGGCATGCCACCATTAACCTTAGACTCAAAATCCTGTTGTGTCTAATTCTGTTTTCAACACAGAGTGGACGTTTTTATGATTTTTAGCAGCCAAACTGATGCAAGAGTAACTGTATAAAAAAGCAAAACATTTTTTCTAGCATCAAAGAAGTTACAACTGAGATAAGAATACCAGGGAGCTGTTATTAAGAGTACACTGCAGGAAACCCATAGAGATGCAGGTATGGGCAACAATACAAATCAGTCATTGAGGCAGGACTCCTGATCAAAGTATCTTGCAATTTACCCCAGATATCCCACACAGACATGGCAAAAGGCAGAACAACCGGCAAATTTTACAGTAACGTCCTGAGGTCTTCTGATGTAAAATTCAAGGATGATTTGGAAAACAACAAAGAGGCAAGCCATGTGAGGATCTCACTTTTCACATCAAGACCTCACTTGCACATTGGGGTATAATCACATGGTGTATTATACCCACCTCCCTCTGTATTATTCCAGTTGCCCAAAATGTCACGGCTAGAGACTGGACTGAATTATAACTTCCTGCTTCAGAAGGGACCAAAGTCTCAGAGGGATTAAAAATAAGAGAAAAAAAATGACTCATCTTAAGGATGACAACTACAGTATTTTTTGGTCATGATTATGAAAAATTTTCTTCTATCAACTATGCTGGAAAAAACATTAGGATTCAAACATCTATTCTTCTCATGTCATTCCTCAAAACAAACGAATTTGTGTCTCTCAAACTTCTCTCCTGAAGAATGCTCACAGCACTCCCATTATTACCACTACCTCTTTCAAAAGCACGTTTACTAACACAACTGCTTAGCTACACTTAAATAAGGCTTAACTCTGAGTGTCAGGTTCCCTAGCACTGAATTTACAAGCTTTATTACTTAGGCACTCATGACCTGCTTTACGAAGCCATTTACAGGTATTAAGTGGGGATGGGGTCATTTTCCCCCCAACCACTTTGCAGGCAGCACTGACTTCCAGCTCCCCCCTCAGTGAGAGACACAAGCACATCCCTGTGTGCTATATCCTTGTCCTGACACCAGCCAGAACCAGATGCTCCACAGGAAAGTTCAGGAGAACATGGCAGGAGGACTAAGGTGTTTTTGGACAACAGCAGAGTTTGCAGTGAAGATGAACAGGGGACATGTGGTCCGTCAACCCACTGGAGGAGACAGGCGATACAAGGCCTTTCTGAGCAGGCCCCAGACCAGTAACACAGCGCGGACATCACAACGACACAGAGCTGACCTGCAGTTCCTGTGAAAGAAGGGCTGACGTGCACCACTTGGCACAGACTTTTGAAAACTGAAACTGTAATTTTTACAAGTGTGAGCAGTTCGTTTTTCATTTAGCCGTAAAGCTATAATCCTTAGCAAGATGATTAGTTTCCAAAAGGATGTTCACAGCAAAAATTCAACTGCCTTTAGGAGAGATGAGCTTCTATTCCATGGTGTTGAGTTTTCTTTCCCTCCACGTTATCCAGGGGTCAAAACTCACAGTTGTGAGAATTCAGCGTTAGCACACTGAACTGGTTCTTGAGCTACAGGAGGGATTATGTTGATGTGACTACTGGAGATGCAGAAACAACTGCAGTGTTCACAAAACCAAAAGGCAGCTCAACAATTCACCTTCACTTGTTTAATTTTGCCCCTCTATAAAGTCACTTAAGTACTGCACAGAAATGGAAAAGTTCTGTATTGGGGTTGGCTGCTGATCCTGACAAAGGCATCAAGCATAAGCTGCAACACACAGGACACTCCTATTTTCCTTCCTTACCAATCTCTTCCTTGAAATTAAACTCTGTGGCTCATCACAACAGAGAGGAAAGGAAGGATGACATTTTCTTCTTCCTCTCCCCTCCTGGTCTCTCTGGCCTACCCCTTGCATCCAAAGAGTTGGGAAGAGGCTTACTGAAAAGCAGCAGCAAGTCAGGTAACCTCTGTCTGTCAATTTCTGCCTGAATTGCTTTGCTTCTTGGCTGTAAACAAGTTTTAAGCATCTACTAGTGACTCAGTCTGCTAACAGGAGTATTACTAACACCACCACTGTCATCATGATGATTTGATAGTGACAGAGGACATTCTGTTTCCTTCCCACTGCTTAACAATCACATCTGAATCCTTTCAAAATGTAGCAAATTCTACCTTTGCTAGGTCACAAATACAAGTAACAGAACGTTCAAAACAGCTTGTGTTCAAAACAGGTGTTTGCAAATGAATGAAGGTGCAGGTAATGGCTATTAAGACAATCAGAAGAAAGGAGGGAAGAGAAGTTGATTACAAAATTGATGACAGCCCTCCTTTCGAAGGAAGAAAGAGGTAGATTGATGCTAAGTGATAAACAGAAAGGAGGGAATGGCTAGTTTGGTACAAGGACCTTTTGTAGGTTTTACCTGGAAGCTAAAAGTTTCTTGCAAGTGAGATTGTAGGACTGTCTACTCATTGGTAGGAGACTATTTTTAAGAGGAAGGCTGATGAAGGAGGAATGGATGCCACACTGACTGTGACAGCAAGTGTGCCAAGAGCCTCCTTCAGCCCCTTGTCAGAACCACCCAGGTGGGGATGGCTCATTGCAGCCTTCCCAATGCCAAGCAGGAGACACTCAAGCCAACTACATGGGAAAAGAAAAGACAACGCCAATAATGCCACTAAGCTCCGCCTTGCACTCTGTCCACTTGCACACTTTCCCTAGTGCTACAACAATCACTGCAGAAAAAAACCAACCCAAAGTAAGCAAAATGAAAAAAGGAGAACATCTCTAGAAATTTTGACTCTTCAGAAATCAAGCCAACATTTCTTCTGCAGCTACTACAAGAAACCCTTCTTGTAGTATCAATTAATATCCCTTTTCTAAAAACTGTTCTAATCATTCCTCACTGACATCTTTCTGTATAATGTTAACTTTCAATCATTGATGAGGGAAATTTCTAACCCTAAAATACAAGCTGTGGTGTACTTATGCTCTGTGCAAAATTCATCTAAGATGAGTCTGTATCCAAAGAGGTTCCAGCCTAATCAAACAAAGTATCAATACACAAATGTTCTCCCTGAGTACACTGCATGCTCAGCTTGACCTCCCTACTGCCCTCAAGGCTCTGTTCCAGATGGCTGCTGCCAAGCTGCAACCCCATCTACATGCCTCTCCTTCTGAGCACTAGTAGGTTCACAGCAGAAAAAGAAGTCCAAACAATGCTTATACTCAAAAGGTTACTCAAAATTACCTGTAATCTCAATGTGACAGACCCTTTGGAGGGTGTTAAGAGTTCCCCTCTCCTGCTTAGAAAGAGCTCCAGATGAGCAAATGGTCTTGGTACCTTCCTGTTTTGATGTCCCTTAAAAAAGACAGCTCACACAGAGAAAAGCTCGTGCCAGAAGGAGATGCTGAGTTTGTTCACAATGCACAGGGAATCACAGGGCCCAGTAACCAGCATGAAGAGTCATTGCAGCAGCCCCAGAAGCATCACAAGCAAAACCACAGTATCAGAGAATGCTGCAACACTTCCAAAGCTAAATCCTCAGCTCCAAATGCTGCAAACAGGCGGTACTGACATCCCAGCTCAGAGAACATGAGCTTTATCACCCATTCCTGAGGCCCTCTGTGCCACCTTCCTGGTTCCGTTACTCCTCCTCCCCATCCAAAAGTCCAGCCTTGGGGGATGCTCTTACACAGGGGGCAACACATCTCCTTTTCCTGAGCCCCCACCTCCTTTATCCCAACTTTCCCTGTCACACACCTATGGTACATTATTTCCACTGCTAATTCTCACTGTTACTTTTAGTCACCCAGAGACAAAGGACAGGAGAGACAGCAATGCTCACAAGATCTTATACCTGTACTTTATCTCCTAATCACTTACGCAGCAATCCTGTGAAGAAAATGCTAGTGCTGATGTATGATTGTTTCTTCTCATTTCAGACTTGCCAACTTCTTAATTGTCTGTGGCATCTCAGCAGCATCAAGAGGCTATGGGGCACTCCATGGATATACTCTTTATTTCAACAGCAGTAATTTAGGTCTGTCAGTTAAGGGTGGGATCTGCAAAGACAATTCAAGCTTTGCACAGCAGACAACTGAGAACTTACTTTATCGCTAGTGGAATATTATCAATAGCGAAATGGCAACTGCAATAAAACTGCCTGTTACTTTAAGTATTACAGGCTAATTTAATCCTTCATTTAGTACTCGCACTGCTGCAAGGGTATTCTGAGGCCATGGGAAAATTCCTGAAGCATGCAGGATCACTGCTTACGGTGCCCCGCCTGCCTGGCAGAAGCTGGCAGGAGCCTGCAGGGTGCTGGACATGCTGGCTGCCTCCGGGAGCAAATGGGAGCCTGATGGGAGCAAATTCCAGGGCTGTGGTGCTCCTGCCCTTCCACAGTTTGAGGCTCAGAAAGGTGAATGGCTCCTTCCCAAACAGTTGGGCTGCCTGTGCCGTGCTTTCCAGGAGAAGTAGCACTGAAATTCTGTGAAACGACAAGAGGCACCTTAACCCTCAGGCACACCACCTATCTCAGAGACAGGAGAGGCTAGCACATACACACTTTATGTGCCTCCACAGCTCATGTCAGGCCTATGCTGCCATGGCTTGTGAGAGAGAAAAGTTCACATATGGAAGGTCAACTGCCTTGTACATGTGTGTCTGCTTTTTGCAGAGAGACAAATCTAATTCTCTATTTCAATTTCCTTCAAATTCATAAATCCAGGAGACACTGCACACAGAAGTAAACTAGGGGTTGGTTGGGAAATTAATAGATTTACATGTTTATAATAGCTCAAGTCCAAAACCAGCCTTGTACCCAATACATACAGACACAAGTGCATTATGTGCATGTCCATACAAATCTGAGACCATACACTATCACCTTTTTTCATCCTGTCGTATCAGCTTGCCTTCCTTTAAACCTGTGCTTGATCCTCCCATTTTTTCATCATTAAGTATCCTGGCAACCTCAGAAGCATGGCACGGACTGCCAGGATATTCAAGGAGAATATGGAAGATTGATTTTGATCACTGTTCAAGTATGATCTCACAGAAGAAATGTGTCCTCAACTGCCATAATCCAGCACCTTCCTTTTTATTAGTGACAAGGCAGAGTAGGTACTTTTACCAGCTGAATAAAACTTCCATGCTCATGTGTGTCTTCATGCTACTCTTCAAAGGATGCAGAGTCTGAACCTCCTCTAGCTTGTTGGGCTGAGAGGACACCCAGGGAAGGGGACCACCATCCTGTTATGCCTTACATGAGCTTCTACAGGCATCTCCTGCACAGGCTTCTGTGCTCACTGAAACCCTTGCTTTGCTTGTGTTGCAAGGCCAGAGCAAACACACCACTTCTCCCCAAAATAACAGCAGCATTTCCCCCTGCCCTGTCCAAGTTATACCCACAGAAGCTTATGCACTTTGCCATCCTTCTCACACTGCATTTCTTCCTTACGCTTCAGATGTAGTTTTTCAATGAAACTCTGTTCCCATTCGCTGAAGTTCAGTATTCTGTCTTTAGCATTTTAAACTCATGCTTGTGAGAATAGCAACTATGTTCACTTGAAAATCAAACCGAAATGAATACATGTGCATACAGATATACTGAAAAAACAAGTATCTGCTTATCTACATGACAGAGGCACCACAGGTTCTCTCTAAAACTTGTTTTTATTCTTCTGGGACAGGAGTCTCCTGAATGTTTTCTCTTTCCCAAAGAGGAGAAAAGTACATTTCTTTGATCCAACCCAATCGTTTTTGATTCTGGAGACCCGGCAGCATTGTGCTTTTGATTACTCTGCCAAATCATTCTCATCTTTTCTGTAGTACAACTCAGTGCAGCAGAAGGACATGATAAACCAGAGCAGCATGCAGGAGGAACTGTCACCTCTCTTGGATGCTCTGCCTTTGTATCACCACCATCTTAAGCCCTTTCCACCCAGGGCTGTAAGAAGGTTCTTGCGAAGCCAAAAGCAAGACAGCTGCTTTGACAATTGATACTATGGCTCCCAAGATGCAGGAGGCTTTTCAAAAAAAACCTACTTAAAATACTCCTATTTTTAAAAATAGGAGTATTGCAAAAACAGGAAGTAGTCCCAGAAAAATTAAGTGTTCCAGGAGCAACAGAAGTTTTCTCAAGCCTTCTTAGTTTGTTGAAGCAGCCTCCTTGTTAAACCATGCTAATGAGTTAAAAGGTCATACCTGGGTAAGCAGATGACAGGACGCTGTGTCTGGTTGTTGAACAAGGGAAACGCTATGATCCTATAAAGAAGTAGAAAAATACGCTCACTATTTAGTCTCTATGCAGCAAATTTACCATAAACTCAACACTGTAAGGACTATAAAATGTCCTTACATCTCATGTGTACACTTCTGTCCAAGCTTTTTTCTCTCAGCTTCATTTCCCAAGACCCATTAATTCAAATTCCCTGTTATGTCCAGCCTGCTTTGGGACTACCAAGGAGCTGCTTATTCCCTAGGCCAGCCCTAAAAAAAAGCTGGCACTGGCTCCAAAAATCTGTCCATCAGGGAAGGCAGATGGAGCACAGCACAGTTCCAGCCAGACTCCCTCCACTGGGAGACCTGTCAGAGCTGCTATATGCAGAGTCTCTACTGCAGGGCAATCCCAAGCAGGAACGAGGAAAGTGGTTGCTAAGATACACAGAAAGTAATGGAAGAAGAGCAAGAGTCCCTCACTGACTTCCCAGTATGACACTTCAAAACAGCTGAAGATACCAAGGCAGGGAACTACTACAATTTCTGCTTTAAACTGTTTTTGTTGTCTAAGTTGTAGCAGAGGGTCTTAAGTTTACCTGGGGTAAGTAGCAAAGGTTATCATAGATATTACTGCCCTTTTTGTAACCATCTTTAATCATAGAGAAATGCCTGGGCAGTAAATGTAGTTAGTTTGCTGAAATAGCCTCCGCATGCCCCACCATACATCCTCTCTCCTTTCTCTAAGTTTTTGACCAGAGCACACTGGGGAAAACATTACAGGTGGAAGCAGCAGACAGACACCCAAGTGGCTTCAATCAGGGCAAAAGGGGTCTCCTTGCCACAGGTCCTTGAGTATCCCCCAAGTATTATGGGGCCAGCTAGTACTGTCACCTATATTTAAGGCTGCAGCTTCTCATGGCCAAGACACTTGTAACTTTTCTGACTTTAGTTGTTCAGAAATTAATTCCCTGTATAGGGTATCTGACCCAAGTTAATGCTTTTGTTTGGGAGTTCACTGTTTTAAAGCTTCAGCAAGAACAAGGCAGGCATTCCCAGGAACTAGAGCAGTAAGAAACACATAACTAAACCGAATTGAAAAGAAGGACAGTATTAAGACAATCACAAAAAGTAAGATGTATAGGTGAAATCTGAGAGAATTATAATGCATACTCACAAAGGCAACTAACCTTAAGCTAGAGAGCAGTTCAGGCTTTTTTTATTTCCTGGACTGTCATCCTTTGTCACTGAATTAGTCACTTTCTTTGTACCACATCACTCGCATGGGGTTGTGCTAACTACAGCTTTCCACCAGTTTGCCCAGTTAACATCCAACAAGAACAGAAAGATTTCGCTGCCCTGAAAGGGGAACGTTTCAGATGGTTCTGACAGCAAATAAATGAAAAATGACTATTCCACCTTACAGCAGAGCCTGTCAGAAGAGTGCACCATTCCCTTAATAATGATAATTTAAAAATTAATAATAATAATAAATAATTAGTTACAGTAAATGACCTATGCGGAAATGAGGCTCCAGCCAACACCAACTCTACCAAACCACAGGACAAAGACGAATGTTAAAATAAGCTAATTAAATTTGCTCTGGCTCAGTGGAAAGATCAATGTTCTTGACAGCCGAGCGTTCAGCATGCGGCATCCCAACAACCCTCTGATGTGCCATCACTGCAACATAAGGCCACAAAGTCAGAACCAGAGGAGGTGGAAGGGGCAAGTGCAGGAGAGTGAGGCATTCAACCGGGACATTAACAAAAGGATGGAGACACCTGCTACTTGGATGGCACTTTTACCAAAAACAAACTTGCTTTTGCACTTCTGTTATTTATCCTACCACCATTAAACAAGTGTCCCAGTAGTCTGAACCGAAACCTCGATCACTTCTCTGCTAAAGGTACACTGCAATAAATGTGATTTTAGCCACCAGCAGAATACCAAAAATACCAGACAATCAAAATACAGACGCCAAAAGCAGGCAGCATTTTTGCTGCCCCACAAATTTGCTGGAGACAGGCTGTTACCAGCATTTCCACCTCTTGCTGACAGGAAAGAAAATGAGATGATTCAAAGGTTCTTCCACTACAGAACAGAAGAGACATCCACCCACACAGAGATGCCCACAGCTCCACATTCAGGGCAGTTAAACAAAAAATATTTAAGTGCCTGGTCAGAATGTGGCACCACATACATCAATGGGGTTTTCCACTTCCTGTAAGTGTCTTCTAATAGTCACAGTGCAGAATGTGTTAGGAAGGGTTTCTTTGTGTTTGTATTTCTCCCAAACCCTCTTGCTTGTGACAGAAATCCAGAAGAAACTGTCACAATAAGGAATGACTCGAAACTGGCAATGTCTTTAGAAAAGCTTTGTGCTCTGATGAAGGGACGTGCTGACTTGTTGATGCCCCAGAGTCAGGACAGCAGGGGACGGCACTTTGGCTGCTCTAAGCGACACTTTCCACAAGGGACAGGGCACAAAACAGACAAGCTGGTTTTTTCACTCCTAATGGGAAGCTGTGATTAACACCTTCAATCTTGGATACGGAAACCTATGTCAGGATATGCAAGCTTATCACAATGAAGAAAACTTGAAATCTTGTCCACAAATGCAGCCTGCTAAGTGCATTCAGCACATTTTCTTTCACTGAAGTACATCGGACAGATTCTCTGCTGATGCAGACTAACGAAGGGCTGGACAGCTCTAGGGTGGATGCACTGTGACCTAGCATCAAACAGTCAAGGAAACCCGTTCATTCTGGCTCTGCCATTTGCCTGTGGATCGAGCATACTACTTCCATTAGGGAAGCTGTATCCATTAGGGATTGCCTTTCCTTCCTTTTGGTAAACACTTTTACTTCTACCTACAAAAACTGATAGAAAAAAACTCAGTGTGCATATACATACACATGGACAACAGAGAACTGAGGTTCTATTTTATGCACAAGGTATTTGTAACTATTCTTCTGTAATGTGCACTTACTCCTACTTCTCTTACAGAACTCTCAAAATCAACAGGATTGATGAATTTATACATTGTACTAATTTTAAAAAATATATCTGTCTTTTTCAGGATCTTCTTTACTCTCCCATTTGAGGGTTTGTGTGTGTTCAAACACTTCTGTATGACCTAATCAACAACACACCTGTTCTGCAGAGTCATCTGTAATGAAAATTGTAAGGACTAAGTGCATTCTTTTCCGAAGCTGTTCCACTTGTTCTTCTGAGAAAGGAGCTGTGCTGTTATCCTGAGGGGTCAGCCCATCCACCTGAGGCCCTGACTCTGCCTTGCAGACATCTATTTAGCTTCACCAAGCTGCCTGCAGAAATGCACATTTAAGGTTACAAACTCTTCAGCCTGGGAGCTTGCCTTTTGCTATATATACCTCAAGAGCAACATAACATGCTATGCTAAAAGCCTAAATTGCCACAAATTACTTTTCAGCATTTAGTGCTTTGCCCAACAATGCTGCAAATGGATCCAATCCATTAGCACCAAACCTTTCCCCACAGCTTCTTCCTTTTACACTACGCTCTCCTCCTCTGTACTTTCCATGTACCCCATGCTTTCCCCTTGGCAGAAGAGGCTTAAAATAACAGACATTTTTCAAAGGGATGCAAAAAAACATATTCTGGTTATCTGCAGGGCACAATTCACTACATATTTATTATTATTCGGTTTCCAAAGTGCTAGGGAATGAAGGTTAACTATATCTGACTTCAGCTAGGGTCGATGCAGAGAACAAATGTCTTTAAACCACTGCAGCGAAAGGAGGCAAACCAGAGGCCAGGTTGTGGTGCTGTAAATTACTGACCATCAGCAGAAGTCAGCAGCTTACCACAGCTGCAGATGTAGCCCTGAAATTCAGAAAGGACTGCAGTAGATGTTGCCTCAACTTGAGAATCAAGATTCCAGAGCCACACTGACTGAGGAAAAACCTGTACCGAGATTTTCACCACCAGTTTGAGTTAGTTTTGGGCAGCACATAACTCAGTACTTCACTCACTCCTGGAACATGTCTGCCTCTGAATGCCGGCTTAGCAGTATGGACATGTTCCATTTTGACCAAGCTGATTTAGAAAAAGTTTTAATGATGCAAAAACAAGTGATGTTGACTGTACCATCACAAATTTATTTATTCCAAAAACTATTATACTGCATCTGCGTTAAAATGACTGGATTCCTCCCAACACTTCTTAATTCCCATTGCCTGCCTGGTGACTCGTTTTCACTAAAACATCCACACCAAATCTTTCAAAAGGTTGAAAGAAATTTTTAAAACCCTGCAAGTTGAGAAAGGTCTATTCATGGGGAAAGGCACCTTGGGGTTGCTCCTGCCAGTGTGAGCGGCTCACAGTTGTGAAGGCAGAGGAGACAACGTCTGGCTTGGTTATGACTGTGAAGGAGGAGATGGGGAAGATGAAAAGCTGTCTCAGCATCCAAGAATCTTGGCTAAGTGGGGCCGAAATACACAGCAGACAGGAGACACTGTTCAATCATTAATGAAAATCAAGGTTTGCAGTGTCAGCACATTTGGCTTAAGAGGAAACAGTTTCCTGATCCGCTTGATGCAGAAGTAACTTGGCTACATTAGTGGCTGCCACTAAGTAAGGATTAAAGAATGGAAACAGAGAAGGACAAGGAAAGCAACGGATAAAACGAACATAACAATATTTTCACAGCTTGTATTCAGCAGCCCCACTAGGACTCCATGGGGGTTTGTTTCAGGAACCTCAGAGACAGAGAACTGCTACATTTGATGGAAAAATATGGTGTCTGGGTTTTACAAATGGTGTTTCTAATAGTTTATATGATTTTGTAACTAGCAAGGAAGGAAATAGTTCCGATAACAGTTACCACTGAGGCATTTTGTTGTGTTTACTGGCACAGACCTGTCATTAACACTCCACTTCTCTTAACCACAACTTACATCCCTTGTAGTTACTCACTGAAGATAGGTCTGGGGGCTGTTTTCCTGGTCCTGTCATGTTCAATTTTAATACATATTGCTTCAAAGATATACCACCTGCTATTTTATAGCTATAATGAGTTCCTATCAACTCTTATGATAGCTTAAGAGACTTGCAAGATGGATTGCTGGCCTATTTTTTTGTCTCAGTTTGTCAGCAAAGCAGAGAGAGTCACTGAGTTCCTCTTGTCACCCACTTCAGCCACAGCTCAGGCCATCTCCCTCCACTGAAGGATGTTACCTCCAGAAGAAAGGCTGTCATAAGACTCACTGCTAATGAAGATGCTGGCATAGCCATGTACTACAGTCTTTGCATTTGCTTTAGGAGGCCCCAGCTATTTCAGACACCCAAGAAATGGTTGTATGGGCACAAGCTGTATCTTTACATGCTGGAGAGGAAAAGCTCACTAGAGATTCTGGACAGGGACTATCTAATAGTCATTTAGTGAAACAGAAACCACCAATCCCACAAGTTGGTATCCAAGAGAAAATATTTATTTAATATCTGGGACTGAGAAATCTCTCACCTGTTAGGTACATGCCATCCTCACCTCAATATCACACATGTAGAAGACATGTTTGATATGTTTCCATACCTTGGTCCAGCACCATCAGCTCCCATTGGAAACTGGAGACTTTTCCATTTGGGACACTACTTTACATTCCCTTACCTCTCAGAGCCAAGACATTGAAAGACACTACTAAGAAGTTTTGGGAAGTTATTATAATTTCTTTTTTTTTTTTCTGTGAACAGCAGAAAAAAGAATAACCTACTTCAGAATACAGGTACTGTACTACATGCATCTTAATAAATTGCGTTAATCTGTCTTTGGACTAATAGTACTTTCTAAAACAAGCCCTAACCCTGAGTAAGCTCATGGATGCAAATCCAAGAGTGTATGTTGAAATCAGACTGTTCCCAGGCAGATCTCTCACAGCGAATAAAGCCAGGATGTGCCAAGATTGCAAAGGGCTTTCAGTCATGAGTGACAGACACAATCAACAGAGAAAATCAGCCATTGCCTTTCATCACCTTATAAATGCCTTGACAGCCAAACTGCTGCAAACCAACAAGTGTAAGAGTCTTTCCCTCAGTCATCACCGTAATTCAGAGGGAGGAAAAAGGGAGGGAGGAGAGGAGGGAAGAAGAGGGCCTGAGGAACTGGGATGAAGTGTCAGGACGAAGCCCCACAATGAGACTGACAGCTAGTCAGAGCCACTTCAGCTTTGCTAAGCATAGATTTAAGGATACTGCACATCTGGACAAGCCTGGCATGAGCACACACCACAAACTGGCCTCACGTCTATGCTGCCCCACTCCAGGAACACACCTCAACTCAGCAGCAGTGAGGGCATTTTCTCAGCTCCTGCTGTTGAGCCCTATCCTTCTGGACCCTATGGGCACTCACTGCAGAAGGAAAGCAGCATATGCTGCTCTGTGCTAAGCTCATTGTTGCTTTGGCTCTCTCATCCAAAATTAAAGGTGGGTTTCCTTTCCCTACAGCATCCAGGACCGTAACACAGCTATAGCCCACGCATGGGGTGGAGGTGAACAGACAAGGCAGGTGAAACAACCACCTTCCCAAGGACAACACAGCAGGCTTTCGTGTTACTGATGGGGCAGGGGGGAAGTCTTCTGTCACTAAGAAATTAAGGACATATGAGCATACAAGACAGGGTTAGAAAGCAAGAACTGCTGCTCTGGTTTGGGTCCATCATCTCACTTGAGGATTCTTTTCTCACACACCAGTTCTGTTTATCCTGAAGATTTCCCTGTGATATACTAGGCAGACAGAAAATTTCCTCAGTACATCCTATACCCAAGAGTCAACTTCACATATCAGAGGTGTGATGGAAAACAAGACACAATAAAATGTATCACTTTTTTTGCCTTGGGGTGAGTTTATTTTGCTTATCATCCATGTGATATTATACAATTTAAGGGTGTCAATAGAACTTCAGATGATTCTCTTGAAAAAGTAAAAATCCCCTTTGACAGGATTGTAGACTGAGAGACTTTCTGTGGGTAACAAAGCACATTACTGTCTGAGACAGGATCAAAAACATGGTCTCTCAGCTCCTGCATCTAATGATAAGGTTGAACATACACTCCCAGCATAGCCATGATGTAACAACGGTGTGTAGCTCTATCGTCCTGTAGTAACCAAGAGCAGCCTTTTCCCAGTGTGCCAGTTAAAACGATGGCAAGAGAATAGCAACGGTTCAGCATGAACAGCTGCTCTGGCATTGCACGGGGAAGCCACGTTAGCCGATGGTTAGTCCATGGGTTTCTGTTACCAGCTGGCTCTATGTTATCTCTAATTTCAAGTGCACTGAAGTTAACTTTGAGGAGTCGAGAGCAAGCTGTGCAGTACCCTGGAAACTGGCTTAAGCTACGGTTTTTTGCACTGATATGGATGCCTTTGAGATCAGAAGGCCCAAAGAACCATATTAAGTAAGGAAGGGACACACAAGACATTTGCTAGAACACATTCTCGAAGGCATGGCTCCAATGTTGCTGCTTCTGTGCCACCAGAGACATCCAAGATAAATACAAATGGCATAAAAACATTGCCTGAAGACGTCCACCTGGGAGAAAACATGACAGAGGATGCAGTACAGGTTAGCCAGCGTTCCCCACCTTTTTAAAGACATTTTTGTACCATACTTTGGATTTCTGCTTCTTCCTTCTCCCCAGTTTAGAGCATTCCAGCCAAGCAGTAGTGTTGCAGTACTGATCCCATCTCATGGCACATTCTGGAAGTTTTACTGGCACTCTTTTGGAAAGAACAACCAGGGCTCTTTCCACCATCGCTTTGCTCAGGATCATACTGAGAAGCCCATTTCACACACATTCCTGTAATACATGCGCTTCCTATACACAATACAACTGCTGAGCAAAATCTCCCAGAGGCTTTAAACCTGTTATCTCTTAAGTCACCTCTAAACCACTTATCTCCATTAGCAATCTGGAATGCACAAATTACCTGTCACAGGGTAATGGGGAATTAAGTAAAGCACAGTCTTTCAGTAGTTGAAAACAGGAAGCTTTTTGCTTGCTTTGCTGGGGATTTTCCAGACATCCCCTACCGTAATTTCCTCCAGGCCTGCCTGAAGGTCTGCACCTTGAGAGTCCCTAGAAATGCCCGTCACCACTCACAGTATATCCAAGCTAAATCTGAAATACAGCATCACTTGATTTTCTGCTCAACCAAAGTCACTGCTCACAAAAGAAGGGCGTCTCTCCCAGGCCAGGGACTGCTGAAACAACTACACCTGCCATAAAATTCCTTTTAGTATGCATCCTGCTTTGTGGAAAAGCTAGCAACCTGCTGGTGACTTACAGAAATAAGCAATGCTCTATGCCAGAGACAATATGATACCAGAACCAGCCAGGAAGAGACTATTCCACTGTGAAACAGGACTTGCCAGTAGTCACATTATCACCCCCAGAACACAGGATGGCTGGGACCAGCACATCCACATCAAGCCTTGTCCCCTTCGGTATTTTCCCTTCATTCCACATGTCTTCTCTCTCGTCCTTGCTCAACTCTTAAGAGCAGCAAACTCAAGTGACCTTTGCATCAGGCATTTGGTAAGATATACCTGTTTCATTTAAAGGTGCTTATGGAACATGAGTCCCACAAGTGCCACAGTCATGTCAGCCACAGAGGTGTGACATTGCCCAAACAGACTACAGTGTGATAGCCCTCCAGTCCCTAAGAGCCTCAGTCCCTGGATTCTCTAAAAAAATCCCCAAGCTCTGACTTCTGTATCTAATAAAGAAATGAGGAAAATACTGGCAAAGCCTCTTCTCCTGCTGTCCCAGTTATCTGAAAGCCCTTGTCCATTTGCAGTAGTGTACAGATGGGTTCTGCTGATAAGTATTCAGGCACAGATATCTTACTATACGCAGGTAACAAATTTTTAAACAGAATGTTTGGATTGGGCAGAGGGATGCCATAAAAGAGAATTTCAAGCTGGGGTAGGGGGTCCAAAACATACTGTGGGTGCACCCTGAGAGGCTGTAAAGGCCAGGCTCAAATCTTCTCTCCAAAACAGAAGCGTAAACAATTTCTAGTCACAAAGTTCACACCATTATACACAGCAAGTATGTCACCCTTCATTTACGCAATTCATAAAGAGTCTGGAGCCCACTTCACAGCAGAAACCTTCAACCTCCATTCTCCTGGGGCCCCATGAACATGCATTGCCCTGCTCATCCTGCACAGGCTCTGCAGGATGCATTCCCACACAACCTCCTGCCAATGACCGACACCCTCAGTCAGGCTCAGTGCTCACCAGCACCAACATTCCATGTCTAGAACACATGGGCACATAGGGCCAGCCTCACGGCTCAGAGCAGCCACCACAATTCTCAGCTGGGTTTGGGGTTCATGGGCACTTGCAAGTGCATCCTGTCGTTAATCCATTTTGCCTGGCTGCTCTTACAACAAATCCTACTTTATTTTCAGGGCTCTTTCCACATAGAATGCAGGCAGCAGGGCTGGAACAAAACAATGTGGCAATAAATACAGCTAAAGACACAAGTCTTCCTGCAACCACTTGACTATTAACTTTTTTTTCTCCTATCACATTTTTTCATTAATTACATTATTCTTTTGCTTCTAAAAAAACATGGACTGGCCTTGCCCACATGCTGGGTACATGGATGGCTACTGGAGTGGTCCCCTCACTCTATGGGCACCCTCTCAGCTCCAGCAGCAGCAGAATCCCAGGCTGATTCTGTATCCCATGCTGTGAGCCGACGAGCCTTGCTGAAACATGAAGGATTTCAGCTGGGCTCAGGGGCCAGGCAAAGCAGTTATGCTGCTTTTGAAACACAAGTTAGTGTTTCCTTACTGGGCTGCACTAAACCAGGAAGGAATCCCCTGGGCAGATCAGCGCTGTACTGCACTGACCATCGATGCCCAGAGCTGGTAGAGGCCACCCTGCCAGGTTCTACAGTTTCTGAAATGTTTTCTCAATCCAAGCTCAAGATACCAAAAAACCCTGAGTATTTCAGACTAGGTCAAATGAAATGTTTTGGTTATGTTTTACTTGGTTTTTTCTTTGAGTTTTCCTTCAGAAATTTGAGCTATTCCAAACTGAATGAATTTTTTCTTCCATTTTCAGAATGCCTAAAAAATGCATTTTAAAATCAGAAAAAGGGAAGGAATTTTCAGGAATAGGAAGTTTTTGAAACTAATCCTTTCCCAAAATAACAGCTATCCTTTTACAAATAGATTTTTTTTTTTCTGTTTAAATTAGTGTTTGAGTAGATAGACACCATTAAGCTCAACTTCCTACTTCAGTAGCAACCCCAAACCTAATCCTGGGAAACAAGACCTTTCTTACTTTCTCCAGAGACAAGACAAAATAAACTGACTAGCTTTCATCTGGGAGAAGAGTTTGCTGTGAGGACTCTCCCCAGAAATGCATATATTCAAAATACTGGTTTATTTGAAAATTATGTAGTTCCTGGGAAACCAAATGTTCCATATTTAATTGCTTAAGCTGTAACTCATAAAAGCCCAATTCAGCATAATATATGTCATTAAGAAACAGGGCTAGCTGAGGTCAAATTGAGGCCAGAGCGCCCATAAAGAATACACACTTCTGTCTCCTTATTGAAGTTTAGGGTTTTAGTAAAAATAGGAGTGTTTTCCTTTTAGAGCACTCATTTCAGATAGCTTTGTTTACTTTAATAAAATACCCCACATGTTTCGCAAAGTTCAAAATAACTACAAGCTGCCAGAAGTGGAAAACCACTATATTGTAGGTTCAGCAGGAACTGTTGTGCTTTTTTCCCCCACACATTTAAAAAATAATACTAACTCGTAACTACTTTTCTTGCAAGCCAGAAGCTGTGTGGAGAATCCTGCAGCAGCTCGAGGGCCTAAACATCCTACAGAAATCAGCCCCACCTCCTCTTTTACAGCCAAGTACTCCGTTCAGCTGAGCCTGTGACAGCTGAGCCTGGAGCTGCAGAGGAAATGTCACCCTTCACTGCTTCACCAGGCTCCAGTGGGCAATTCTGGGTGAAATCTGAGCTTCCCGGCCACTGCAGGCAACACACATCAGACAAAGCAGGAATCACCACTGAGTGTGACTGCCCACCATCTCACCAGTAACCTCACAGGGCACTCAGCTTTTAGATCCACAGATCTAAAGGCAACGTTTTGCAAGTTACAAAGGCTTTGAGCATCAGGTGACATTCAGTTAATGTGAAAGGTCTTGGTTCCAGCAGGAAGTTTGAGATGGGCCAGTGAGCACTGATCTGTTGAGGTTTCATCATTTTCAGGGTGAGGCCCTGCACCTCCCCACAGGCTTTGCCCGCAGCCATCCCAGGGCAGGTGGGTGTCTGTGCCATGGGGATTCAGCAAGGCCTGCCTCAGATCCTGTTTGATACTGACGATTCCCAACACAGGACTAATAAACAGCTGATAACATTGTGACATAAGACTAGGGCAAGATGGAGCAGTGAAACAAAAACCGGAGGAAGTTGAAAGAGTCCTGGTGTGCCCTTAAATCCCCATTGCAATATCTCCTTTCCTATGAAAATCCTGGTGTCAGTGACTGGACAAAATCAGACAAACTCACCAGGAACACTAACAGCCAGCACTGCAGGAGGCACAGATTATATTGCCAGCCAAAATGCGCACAGTTCCTCCTCCTCATTTTCTATCACCCTTTCTCTGATAATTCCCTTCATTTACCAGCAGTTCAAAAGTGTGTTCCACTACTACACTTTAATTTGCTTTTGATTAAGCAAGCAGGCAATGCTAAGGAGATGAGAAAACATGGGGTAACACAATAGAAAGCATTATGACGCCTTATTTGCTCCCCCAAAAGAACTGTATGGTGGAACTGAAAACACTTAGCAAGTGGAAGCCAACAAGAAAAGCTGGGCAAATACAGATTCCTAACTTCTTGAAACTACATCCCTGTAAAGAAAATTACTATTCTCTCTCAGCACCACACACTTCTGATTGTATCAAAATGCATTAAAATAACAATGCTTTACCCTAAGATGACCAATCTTGGGAAATTATTTGCAGGGTGAAAGCTGTACTTCACTTGCTGGCAATTAAGTAAGTACCAGGCTTCACCAGTTACTCACA
Source organism: Ifrita kowaldi (assembly GCA_013398055.1). Taxonomy (NCBI): domain Eukaryota; kingdom Metazoa; phylum Chordata; class Aves; order Passeriformes; family Cinclosomatidae; genus Ifrita; species Ifrita kowaldi. Next base: position 188,976 of record VZRS01013828.1, on the reverse strand, counting down.
GTGCCATGCTTTCTCCAACAAAAGCCAACACTGATTGCAACACTTTTATGAAGACAGAACGAGTCAGAAATAGTGTTTTGACCTTAAGATTATGGCCATTATGCATCACAGCAAAGCCATTAACACCTAACACCTGTTGGAACAATTTTTAAAATAAGTATTCTGTTCCCTAATTCACGTAGCAAACTTGCCTCTTTTTTAGAGATACCATGTAAAACTTTTGGATCTTTCAAAGCAGAAGGTCATTACTCAGAAGCACATAAGAGCTTCCTTAAAACACGATGGTCTGTCACAGAAATACCTTAATAAAGATTAAAGAAAGTGCCTGAAAACCAAAGATTACTGACCCACTTGAGCACAAGAGCTACAGCCTTCTGTAACACAGGATTTGGGATACTTTAGCACAATGATGAGTCACACATAGTGGGAAGACTTTAAAAAAAATCAGTTATATAGAGACCAGCACTTCTGCCCACCTGGAAGATACTTTTTTTTACATTGCAAATCCACTTCAAATTCACACATTTGAAAATGGTTTCCAAGATCTGGAGACAACATTACAGAGCTGTTTAAAATAAAAAGCTGTTTAAAAACACTTGTGGACAGCAATGAAAAACACAATAAGGAGAATCTCAACTTCTGCACTAATGCATTTGCTAACAAAATTTACGCTTTCTATGTCGAGGCTATTACAATTTGTAACCCCACTCTATAGCTCAAAAATTATTTCCATAAGTGTAAAGACATAATAGATCTCCTTAAAAGAAGAGGATGATCACACTGCTTAACATGATGCCAGAAGTAAAGGTTCTACTTTCAATTCCAGAATTGTTGTGCCCTTTACATCACATGCAGGAGGATGTGACAACGCTTGCAGTTCTTGGTCCAAAGTTCAGGGATTGATCCTGGATGAGCACTTGTCAGGCAATGAACTCTGCTGAGGGCAAACTTCTGTGCTAGAGAAACATAAGCAAGGTGTGTGATGCATCAAAATCTCCTCAGCCAAGAGGAACAGCGAACTTCCACGGCTGCTGTGCGAAGACAGAAAGCTCCACAAAATCCACAAAATCCCAGAGCTCAATGAGGCAGCTTTTCCTGTATACGTGAAAGGTACCATCAGATTCCAGCAACAAATTAGCCAGACAGTGGCTGCCAGATACTACAGCCATGGATTCCCTTTGTTGAGAGCACAGAGACACACAGTGTTGGAGAAGCACTGCTGGAGTCAGTTCATACAGCCCTGTGCAGACTGAGCTCAGGCTGAGCCCCATCTCACTTATGGGGTCAGCCCTGTGGTACACCTTATGGAGCCAAACCAGCTCACGTGTTTCCAGCTGTCTTTTTGTACCTCAGGACCAGGGACTTAGGGGCCAGAACTCTGACAAAAAGGTTTCGCTTTCAACCACAGGGCCTGAAAGACTTCATTTTTTCAGCAGACCGCCTTTGAGCTCTGTATCTCACAGCTATATCAGCTCTAAAATATTGGAGCAAGTCCAGAGGAGGGACACCAAGTTGATTAGAGGGCTGGAGCACCTCTCCTGTGAAGAAAGGCTGAAAGAATTGGGATTGTTCAGCCTCAAAAAGAGAAGGCTTTGGGATGACCTAAATGCAGCCTTCCAGTACCTGAAGGGAGCTGACAAGAAAGACTATTTATAAGAGCATGGAGTGACAGAAAAGGCGGAATGGCTTCACACTGAAAGAGAGCAGGTTTAGACTGGACATTAGGAAAAAATTCTTCACTGGGAGGGTGGTGAGGCACTGGAATAAGTTGTTCAGAGAAGTTGTTGATGCCCCATCCCTGGAAGAGTTCAATGCCAGGTTGGACAGAACTTGGAGCAACCTGGTCTAGCAGAAGCTGTCCCTGTGCATGGCAGAGGGGGTTGGAACTACATGGTCTTTAAGGTCCCTTCCAACCCAAATACTTCTGTGATCCTATGGTTCTAAGAGATCAGCAGAGCAAGCACCAACAACCTTGTAGGATCCAATTCTACTTACTTCTAGTTTATACCCAAATGCCAAGTACATCCTCAACACATGTAGGCTGTGGCTGACAGTGGGACCTCTTAAAAGTAGGCAGTGCCCATACTGAGAAAAGGCACTGATCCTTGAACAGTTTATACGCCAATATAGACAAACAGAAGAGAGAAAAGGAAACCCCAGTTGCTCCTATGTACCTGTATTTATGATGCAGAGTCTTTCTGTAATAAACAAACAACTCATCCTTCAGCAGAATATGTTCAGATGAAAGTTATACAACAGGAAAGTTATCTATGTTTGTTCTTCCATAACCTGACTCCCATTTCCCAGCTGTTCTGCTACTGCCTGCTCCCTGCCTCTGATTTTTGAAGATTTTATGTGGAATCATTTTCAAAAATATTTAAGAACTGTGTTGTATTGTGCTATTGTGCCCATTTTTTTTAAAGATTATGAACTGGGGCTAAGTAAAACAAAATGCCTTGCCTGAAAACATGCACAGACTCTATGGTACATCAGGAAAGACCATGGCAGGTTTTTGGAGTTTCCGTCTGAGCTCTAGAGACAGAATCATTGCTCCTGCTTAGCTAAGGGCTGCAGTCGTTACATGCAATAAACAGATCATATGGGCCATAGGCCTGACGTTTATCTTAAGCTCCTTTAAAAGCACTGCTCATTATTCAAAGGAAAATGTGTGACCTTTGTGACATCTCTCTGGAAGGAGCTTTCATGTCTGCTGCTCTGAGATGATTAGAAGACCTGGTGTTTTGGATGCAAACTAAGAAATCCCAGTGCTTTGCTGCTTCTTATTCTAAGGCATTAAGAAATAGATTTCTCTGGGTTTTGTAGGAATTGGGGAAATACATGAAAACAGGAAATGAGCAATGAGCAATGGAGTAGTAGGGAGCTTTGTCTGGCCCCTCCTTCCACTTCTCTTTTCAGATGCTGAAGGACACTCTTCAGCTCCATATTGAGCAGAAAACATTGACTGGAGACTAAAGGAGGTAACAGCCAACCTAGAGGTGTGGAAGGAATGAAAACCTTGCCCAGTTACCTATTGCAAATGGACAGCCACTCCTTATTCCACCTTTCTTTCTGGGCACAAACTAGGGCATTTTGCTGAGCAGCACCTTCTCCACCAAAAAGAAAGCACACCTACTGCGTCACTGGACTGGCCATGGCGCGGTATGCTTTCTCTTTCCTGCTGGATGAGGACCCAACTGGGTAAGGAGTGAGAATGTCCGGTGACATACACCCTGGACACATACTTCCTCCTTTGGGAGATGGTCTCCTCAGTTCTAAGTGTCTTTTGGGGAAGATGTTCTAGAACTATGGGAAAAGGACTGGGTTTTATCTTCCAAAGAAAGGGTGATTTCCTATCCAGTGATGACATCACTGGATATCAGAAGAATACAACTGTACCCTATTAATACAATTACACCTATCACTTGCACTTCTCTATGCTCACCTGGCCAGTGCTCTATCTCTTCCTAAAGAGGTATATTGTTACCAGACCTGTCTCGGCTCAAAACAACGACAGTGACCTAAATGGCACAACTCTAGACTCTATCAGAAGAGTGTGGCCTTAAAGTATATATTAGTTCAGGTAGAACTCAATTTGATCACCAGTACAATACTTGTTTATGGCAACAGAACTGTCAGTACCTCCAGAAACTAAAATACACTTGAACTGAGCCTCCTTGAGGTAAATCAGACAGTATCAGCCTTTATTAAGGTTTCATACCTTCAAGCCCCTTGCATCCACTTGTTTAGTGCCAATTTTCTTGTAGCCTCTTAATACTGAGCTGGAGCATTTCCCAGAAAACATACGCCATGCGAAGTAGCTCACCCCTACAAAGCAATTAAAACAGTTTTTGAAATGAATTGCCTCTTGGCTGAGCATATTTTTTAAAGCTGTATTTTGCTCTCCTTATTGACTGTCAAGGTCTTTTATGCCCTTGCAAGACCCCAGTCATGGGGGCATTAACCCAAAATTGCGTGAGAGAACCTACAGTCTTCCCTCTTTTGGCCAAAGAGACCACAGGCATGTGCTCCAAATTGTGCCACATCCCAGTGTAATGATGAGGATATTGGGAGACAAGAATCAAAGCTGAGACAGAGAAGTTCAAAGGTCTTCTACCAACAGTTAAGTGTAGTCTGACTTACAAAGGCAGAACTACAACATGGTGCTCTTCACTCAGGGGAAATAAAGGCATTTGATAGGAGAAGCTGCCACCAATACAACATTACCTAAAACATGTGTCTGAATTCTGTAGAGAGACATATGGTGTTCCAGCAACAGGCTTCACCAGAAGTAAATGCAGACACAACTCATCCTGAACATGTGTGACAGTCGGGCCATAAAGTCTGGGAATCCGAAGACAGAAGTAATCCCCTGTAACCCAATATATGTGCTCAGTGTCACAAAATAATCAGTTTGCCTCAATTAGGCTATATCCTCCTGCCATCACGCAACCTCTACTTGGCAACTGCGCAGTTGGGTGAAAACAACCCCTTACAAATCAGTAATTAGTGGATAAAATTTTGCCATATTCTAGTTTTTCAATGGCTCACTCCATAAAGTCAGCCACGGTATTTTCAATTCAGATGGATATACGAGATGGCATACTTTACTCATCACTTAACCAGTAACAGCTTGAAAAGATCAAGAGGATTTAATCTATTAGCCCGAACCTCAAAAAAGTGAAACAAAGAAATGCCAAAATAAAGACTGAGCACACTCTTCGTCTGAAAGTAACTGTGTAGAGCAAGAAAAGAATACTACAAAACAATTTACAGTATTTATATGTGTACTTGTTATAAACTTGCTTCAGCTCTTTTCAGTTGTTAACAGCCTACAAAGAAGAAGTCTCGCTAATGCTACTCCACAAGGCTGTTTTAATGCTAAGAGACTAATGGGTGCTTAGATGCCTTGAGGGGTTGGAATAGGGGACCTATTCTTTTGGGTAAATTGCATGTTGTGAGTTACTTGCTCCACTCTTGTTATTCCTAAGAAAAATAAGGTAACTAGTTGAAACAAACAAACAATCCACCCTAATCTTACCAGTTACAGAAAAAAAAAAATACTTGCAAAAGATATTTTATTACTGGAACTAAAAACTGAACTACACTACACAAGAGGCAAAATCTTGCATGATGAGGGCTAGCATATGTTTTGGCTTCCAGAGGAGATAAACTAAGAGGCCCCAGGGCACAAAAGGCATATTTGCTACTGCAGCACATGCACACACAAACAGCAACTGCCTTTAAAGGGTAGCTATGGCCTCACCTCTGACAATGAGACGAGCATCCCTACTAGAAGTTGCTTCCATAACATTACTCTTTCCTATGGATCATTAAAAGTATCAACTCATGGAAAATTATCTCCAGAAGTGACACAGGCAATTTAACAGGAAACCATCCTCAACTGGCAACAGCTAAAGAAGCTCACAAGGGAGTGAGAGGGGAGATATTCACTGTGGCCCTACAAATGCTATGAGCTCAAAACTTGTGCCCAATTTTCAGCCTTCCCCCAACAGCTGAAAAGGTGCCCAAATGGCAAACAATAATTTCTAACATGTTCTGAAATACTGAAACACACGCTAGGAAGCTAAAAGCCACCCCCAAAGTTTACACCATTTTGACTGCATATGCTTTAATGTACTATTTAAATCAGTCAATAAAACCATACAAATTTGTTTGAACAGAGAAATGAAAGCATTTCAGTGTAAATTTAATTTTTAAGGTTGAGCCTACACAGCCATGTGTTGCTACTAAACCACTTGTAAGTAATAATTTATTTTAAAGGGCCTTTTTGGTACTTTCCCCCACCATTCTTACCTTTAACATTCAGCTAGGCCCATCACAATGACTGTGTAAGTATTCGTCATAATAATGTAAATATGTGAATTAAAGCACCTTAATTTGTATACATAGAGCACACACTCAAACATCTCTACATTCACACCCAACTACCCATTAACCTTAGCTGGTTAATAATGTAGGGATCATTACACGAATTTACTCTACTGAAGATGATCAACCAAGGAACAGACATTTCCAGCAAAATGTTGAGAACTTTTCAGATTTACGGGTAGTATTACAGTACCGTCTGTGGCAGTCGTGAGCACTTTAGAGGAAATGGCAGTTTGGAAACTAAACCAAGCCAAAGCTCTCCCACCTCAATTTAAGTGAATAATTAGAAGGTGAATTTTAGTCATTAATATTAAACAATAGATTGTCCCATCCTGCCAACATTATTAATGTCGCTTTTCAGCATAATGCCAGCCTCTGGCAAAAGACTCTGTGCTGACAATTCCAATTAACTTTCCTCATCTTTATCTCACCTGTCACCTGTTAAAAAATGCATGTTTACTCCATCATCTCCCTGAACAAGACTGACTGCAGTTGAGGTGAAGTGGTGTTCTATGTCAAGTAGGTCACGCCATCTAAGCTCCACTTTGTACAAGTCACTCCGCATGCTCTTTGAGCTGGCATCTGACATGCCTTCCTCCCCAGCTGCCAGGCCAAGCTGCCTCGCACCCTGCAGACAGCCTGCCTCTCCTTCCCTTGGCAGTGGGAGGGAACACTAAGAGCCATTGCCTTCACCTGCAAACCTCAGCAGAAAAGGCACCACTAGCAAGAGCAGCCCTTCTCATGTCAGTACCTAAATTTGCTCAGTGCACTCTCTTTACTGATCAAAGCAGGTCCTTAGGGGACCAATCCAAAACCCACTGAAGCTGATGAAGTTCTCACCTGAGTTTCAGTAGCCTTTGAACCATGTTCTCTTTACAGTATTACACACTTCTCACAAGTAACACAGAGAGAAGAGCGGGAGAATCTGTTTTATGCAACCCTGTGTTCCCCTGCCCTTAAGAAAAGGGTAGTCAGAAGGATCATTCTGTTACATCAGGAGTGTCTAGGACCCAAGAGTTGGTTTCAGGAGTCCATCCCAAGCTGGTTTACAGCTGCGGTGCACAGTGCAATGGCAGCTACCAGCTGAAGAGACACAGTGACAATGTGGTATGTGTCCTCACAGAAAGCATCTGCTTCCATCCTGGATGCTGTCAAGCAGAGGCAGTTATAGCTGAGTATCTGCCACTGTGAACATCACCTCCAGTCCCTACCCCTTTGCCAGGGAGTGAGTTCTCTCCCAAAACGGAACTCATATGTCAAACCTGAAACCACATAAACCATCGCATCCAAGTGATATGACACCATATAGGTGTCACATAACATCAAAATCTCTACAGACCTAAGAGCCAGATTGACTGAGAAGGGATGTGGACCCAGAGTGAAGAAAACTTCAGTCTTTCTTGGGCTTACAACAAAGAAAGTGCGCATTTGTTTAATTATCCTCTGCCCCTTAATATACCTATGGGTCAAATGGTAAAGGTTTTGCATGCAGACAAGCCTTTAAGAGCTCACTGCACACAAACACACACAAAAGTTTATGGCAAGATTAGGTGATTCAAGAAAGGGGAAGGTGAAACTATGTATTAAAGTGCTAAGATCAGTTGTTAGAGCTCAGCTTTCTGATGGAGTGTAGAGAAAAGTAACAGGAAGTTCACTGCCCTGAGTCCAGGAGCATTTCCCTTTTTGTGGCCTTCAGTATCAACAACTGGGTCTTTATTAGGCCGAGAGAAAACTAAACCCAGGTCTTCTGATAGCTCTGGCTTGGCATAATCAAACAGGATTCAAGTACCCACAGGAGCTTCATATAACATATGCTGTACAGTGAACCTTTGGCCCTAACAGCAAATTTTGCATATGATGACTTTTAATCAGTTAAAATGTTCATTTCTGGTGTTTCAGATACCACAACAAAAGCACTTGCCATTTCTGCTTATACAAGCAAATGCTAGGCTAGCACCCTGCCATGCTACAGACCACAGGGTTTTGTTTGCTGCAAAAACCAAAGCACTGTCATTTAGCTGTCTGCACTTACCCCATACACAGCACATTCTAACATCAATGCCTTCAACCTGTGAATCCTTTTGCATGATCTAGGTCCACTCCTGACAAGTGACTGACCTAGTCACCCTGATTTCAAGTCAATGTAAGATATGTACAGGCTTTAGACAACTATACCAATTCCTATAGTTTAGGTATCTACCTCATAGCCACCAGATACACATTTTCCACGTTTTCTAGGTAAGAAAAGGTAACGCAGTCAGGTCTGAGAGCAGGAATTAAATTACTCATCCCAAATTACAGAGCAATCAGTGGAAGACCCAGAAGAAAACTGCCTTCATGCAAGCAATTTTGTCTACCACCATCTAGAGAACTCAAGCATTGTAGAGCTGCCCCATCACATAAGCTACTTAAAGTTTATGGATTCTTTCTTCATCTCCAACCGTCTCCTCTCCCCCTTCAGAAACTGCAACTGAAACCAGGTAAGCAAGGGCCATCAGTTGCACGACTGGAGCCTAAAAAGACAAAAACCAAACCTGAAACACCAGAGTGGGGAAAACCCCAAAGGCAAGACAACCCAAGTAATAGTCAGCAAACACGCAATTGCGCCTATTTCTGCAGGCACCAAGGAGGTACGGCCGCAGGCTCCCACAGCAGTACTGACACGAACATACCGCAAGCTCTGGGAACAGCTGTCTTCTCAAGCCGTACATTTTACATATAAAGTACAATGTGCTGGAGGGTGGAAAATAAGTCAAGGCTTTAACCTGAGGGTGTTTATTTCCTCCAGTCTATTTTTTCACCCTTTTAGGGTAGCAATTGTTCCATTGCTTTGAACTTAAAAATCACAGCCAGTGAAGTGATATATTTTCATAGGTGCAATTGTGTTGTCTCAGTGTCCCCACACCACTTTCCCAGCTCTCAAATTGTTTTATTCAGTGTGCCTAACCATCTGCAGTCACTCACGTTTCCTTTTACAATGGCCCAAACACCTTGTAGTTGCTCCTTAGTTTTGCTTAAGTGACAATGCAGCAACCCCACAGTCCTTCCTCCTCCCATCCTAAATGCAAACAGTCCTCAGGGTAGTTAGGACAGGAGGAATGAAGGTTCATTTTCTACAAATTGTTACTCACTGCAGCAGAACAATACCAAAGCCACACAGGTGGCCAGTCTCAACAGGAATTCAAAGCAGAACAGGATCTTTCTCTCCCCCTTCCTCCTCTGCCACTTTTGTTTTGGTTGATTAGCTTTTTTTATTTCAAGTTTTGGCTTAAGTTTTGCAGATAGATGCTTCCCCTCCAAGCAGCAAGGGACCCCTGACACCGTGTAGCTGTGACCACAAGGATCCAAAAGGAAATACTCTCTTGGTCATTCCCTTACTGATATTGCTAACTACCACCACCACTGGTGCAACAGCCCACACATAGCACTCCATAAAAATAACCCCTTTAGGATATATTAAGAATGGATTTATGCAGTGCTTACTGGGGCACTTCAAAGCTTTTGTGGAAGCTCAACAGATGTCAAAGGGACAAAGACTAGAAACAGGCAAAAAGAGACCAGTACATTTCTGCAAAGACCTTAACATTCATTTGTCTATTAACTCACTCATGTACCAACCACCTCCCAACTTTCACCTCTGGTGAAAAAAGCAAGGTCCTGAGAGTATTGTTGTATTTCACACCCTGGAGGACTCACCCCTCCCTCTCACCCTGTCAGCACAGAAACCTGTGTAGGATTTTGCTACAGAAAGAGCTAAGACTCCATTCAATTTTTAGTTCACAGATGTGCACTGGCAAGTGACAGTGTTAAGCACCCAAGGACAATTCAATTGTCTCTGCACAACCACAGGGTTACCTGCAGCCCTCAGGAACACAACAGTAAAAGGACACCTCCAACAGCAACAGGAGAACCCTGAACTTGCCTGGGCTTACCCTCTGAGAACAACAAACACCTTCAGAAATCTTCCAGAAAATTCCTGCTTTCTTGCAAGTATTAAAACTCTCATGACAAGTTGTCAAAGGCAAGAATGTCACTTGGGCACTTTCATGCTCGCAACCTTTTAAAAAGTCTTCATTGTTGATGTTGAGAACACTTGGAAAGAACAGGTCAATAAAACATGAACTGCAGAGTGACTCCTATTCCCACTCACATGCAGTGCTGCAGGTCTCTTGCAGCTGCTGCACATATCTGGGTCCGGAGTTGGTCCAGAGACACCAAGACCTTCAGTCTGCTCCACACTGCCATGCAGACAGTGCAACCAATCATCAGCATATGAATCACTACCACTTCCTGACAGCAGGTGAGCAAACTGACTGGGATATGAACTGGCACAACAAACAATGTCTACAGTGCATTACACATTTGCCACTACATTTTTATTACTCTTAGCCCACTTGGAAACTCCAAACCTCTTAACTCTTGTTAACAATTTTTTTACAGAGTTCCATGAAGCATTCTCCACACTCAACACTTGTTCTCCTTCAAACTCTCCTTTTTTTCCCCTCCTAATATAAAAAAATCGTAACATGTATTTTGGCTTTCAATGCTTAATGCTTCAGCTATAGTTTAGATGGCTACTGTCTTCTGTTTGAAGCAAAGCACCTTATTAAAGTGCTGTGATTAATCAGGATGATAAATGCTGCAGTGAGGCCTACGCTATCAACCACATTTCCTGTGCAGAAAGGCACTTATGCCAAAACAGGGGGAAAAGGCTCATTTACCACTACTGTAGTAAGATTATTTTCTGTTAAGAAAAGCGGCCGCCTCTTTATTCAACAATGAATGCAGACTGACCAGCAATTTAGAGACCTAGTAAGATAAAGACGATAAAACAAAGTTACCGCGTGTGAAATAGGACAGATGGCAGCCACACAACAATCTTCAAGGCTATTTAAACAGATAAGTAGTTTTCCTATGCCCAGACCAGTTCTAGATGTGCTGATTCAAAGGCTGGCTCTTGTCCCATGGAGCCCTCTAACCTGAAACAGGTGCAGAGGTCATGGGGTTTCCTTCCATGCTTTCATTTACCAATTCACCCATTCTCTCCATCAAGCACAACATAAGCAGAGCCTGGGACAGATTTCCTGCCCAGCAGTGATAAGCTACCCCTCTGCGCCTTGCAAACGCATGGATCAGACCCAGGGACAAAACAGCACAGCTCTGGGAAAGGCAGGGGCACATTGTGTTGGAAATGCGGCAGGCAGCCTGGCAAGCCCAGCATTTCATTAGGGTTCTGAGACAAGCTGCCATGGACAGTAGAGGGCCAAAAAGAAAATGCCCATTTCACTTCAGAGATACAGACTTTCTGCATAGACAGAATCAGTGACAGATACAGGGCAAAAGGACCAGAAAACCAGCGTCAGCTGGGGTAGCCAGAGCCAGTGGGCTGCAGTGAATTTTGAATGACATGGATCAGTGAAAGACTTAATTCCACTAAGCAGCCAAGGGGCTCGGATCCAAGGCCGATTTCTGCTACCAGGGAGCATTTAACCAAAAGCAAAAGCTGATAATGAGCCTGACAAACCAACAGCCAGAGACAACCAAAAAACAGCAGTGGACACACTGGAGGGGCTAGTGAGAGACACTCAATCAGAGACATCTCGGCAAGTTTCTGTGGTGTCTGACGGGCCCTTCCCCTACAGACATTGCAAGACTGAGGCTTTTAATATTGCAAGGATTACTTCAATCCCTAAGCTTAACCTTCCTACAGCAAACCTGCAGAGACAGAGTGCCACTGTCTTTGTGCTGCCAGGCAGCCATCCACCGCAGCCCTACTAGTCAGCATTTCAGGCATGGCCCGCAGCTACAGCTTCCTGAGGGTCCCTACTTCCCACCTCACTGACATCTTGCACGACTTCATCTTTATAGATAACCAGCTCCTGATGATCTCTGCAAACAGGATTGCTGGGAAATGAAAATTAGTTCAGTTCTCATAAACATTCATGGCTGTAAATCCTCAAAAGCCTTTTTAAGCTTTGTCATAACATGTAACTTTTTCATGACACAGTTTATTATACAACTATTTCTTTCTCTTGTTTTAAGAAGAAAGGAGCAAAATTGCAAGAAAGCATATTAGCACCATAACATGAATCCAAAGGTGGTAACATATTTTTGACAGTATGCATGTGAACAGTTTGGGCCTTTCATTACATTTAGCAAACTATTCAAACAGAAATACATGTGGAAAGGAGATGCTCACATCCGGGATCATCCTTCACTGCAAGCCTCGTCTAAGGTTTTTCAAGTCAACAGTCAATTCCATAGTTGCTACACTAGGCCCAGTAAGAGTATTTTTTATATTATTTTATCAATTTTAGCTCAGCAATAATATTTCAGAACACCTAAATAACCTTCTGCCTGACAAGATAGAAACAATCATCTCCCTTCTGACACATGTAGAAAGTTAAAAAAAAAAGCCACCCTAAAACATCCCAAACACTGGGGTTTTATAAACTGAGTGAAATTCTGGGTGACTGAAAGAAGGTACTCTATTTTCTTCCCCTCCTAACACCATGGTTTTATCGTTTACATTTCTGTATTATATTTGATTATGCATATATACACACAGGACAAATTTGTATTTGGTTACAGGAAGAAGCTTATTTGTTCCAGGAATTAGTCTGTCCACAGTATTTTATTGCAACAGATCTCATAAAAATATTTCTAACTCCAGCACTTCTTCATTGATATTAGATAGAAGAGTTTGTTTTGGTATTTCTCATGCTCATTTGGATGCTGCAGAAAGGAATTTTATAGGTCACAACAGAGTTATTACAAGGGCTACTTGTAATAAAGAGAGCTCCGGAAAATGCAAACACAAACACTAACAAAATTTAGGTGAACATGTGGACATAGATGCAATGATTTGACTGTATCCACTTTTGTACATCTCACTGCTTTTCTCCACTGCTAATGACAGGTAGATATTTTAGGGGGAAAATCACAAATATTTTTCAAAGCCATTCACCATGGCTGAATACTTATGCTTGGCCTGCTGGGCTCAGATTAACCTTTAACATATGAAGAACAATAACAACAAAAAAGTTTTGGGTTGCACAGACAAAAAGCATTTTGTAGCACAGTCGCAGCCGCATCAAATCACAATCCAAAAGGTAACTGAGGTGGCTTTGGTGCTTGAGACATCTCTGAAGCAGAACCGCAACCATCTACCAAGCTGGCTACAAAGGATATTGCAATAGCCTTAAGCCTCTGTGAACCCTGTTTCAAACATAGCAGCAGAAGTTAGAGGACTTTTTCCTCCACAGATCTCATTACAATTGAGAGAGGAAAAAATAAACATGATCTTCAGCAAAAGGCACAGATGTGTCCCTCCTGCTTGTGCAGGAGGGCTGGGGTCCCAGTGCCAGCATGACACAGTTGACAGCAGGAGCGGTGGCCTTCACACGTGGTGAAGAGCAACATCACCAGCACACACATAGCAGAATCAGGAGGCATTTTGTTGGTCATGTGCAGACCCTCCTGCCCAAAAGACATCCATGTCCAACTTGTGCAGGCAAACCATAGCAATACAGCTGCGCAGAGCCTTCTGCCTGGAGGGTCCTAACCTGCACCTGGGCTGCCAAGCACAAATGCCCAGGAGCAGGAACTGTTAGATTCAAAACACCCTTCTGCTCCTATTCCCTCCATTCAATATGCTAAATTGGATTAAACATGTTGCATTTCCTACAGATACACAAAATGAGAAATGATAGCACACAAAAAAAGGTAGGCTCTAGGCTTTGCTCGATCTGTAAATATCATTCTGAGGTAAAAGTTACAGGACAACAACACTGAAAATAACAGGATCACCACAATAACAATATGCCCACTCAAACACTCCCAAGGATCCAACCTAGCCAGTTCAACGTACTAAGGGCCATCCCACCACATTGAACGAACAGGTTTATGAAGATCAAAATCTCTGATTGCTCTGCTCTTACACACACTCACCCACTCCAAGAGTCGCAAAACACAACACTAAGGGGACACAGCAGAATTAATGGAAACCAAGAGATGTGCAACTGTTCAGAACGACAGCACCAGGCAACCATAGAGAACTCTGCCTCGGTTTTGTTTGTTTGTTTGTTCTCTTTCCTTTTGGTTTTGTTTCTTCGGGGATTTTTATTCTTTAGTGAGCTCTTTCAGGGAGTTATTTATGGTTTACAAACTACGAGCTGCATGGATGTGTTACTTGTGTCATGGAGCGTGGTTTCCATCTCTTTTGTTCTATAATTAATCACCAAAGTGCTCAAGTTTCCCCCTGGTAACGCACACATTGGTATTTAAAGTTTTTACACACAGTGGCTCGTACAGGATTGTAAAACTCCTTTTAGTAGTTGTATACATCAGTCTTGAATTTACCTTTTCATAACTACTTTCACAAGTGTTTGCTGAGAGACATTTTTACTAATGGACACTAAATACCATGAACCTAAGAGTAAGCACATTCATTTAGACCCTCAGGGGCATTCTGTGTATGTTTCACAGAAGGTTGTCGCAAGTTAGTGAGTTCTGCCCATGCCTCACTCTGCCCTTACAAGTACTGCTGTTCTTATTACTTATTATGTAACACCACCACTACAAACAATGTCACCAATTCTTACTTTAATGATTGTTAATATGCTTAGCTGTACTGCAGCCATACTTCATGGCAACCTTCCTAGAAGAGGACTCAGTTCTCCTAGGCACTGCACATCCACCCAAGGAGATACCAAGCTTCTGGTCAGGGGGACATCAAGAGCAGCTCTGAGTACAGTGAGCCCACAGCACCAGGTGCTGAGAGCACAAACTTCTGTGGACCCCAAAAGGCTCTGGAAAGAGATGTAGGTCCTTTTTGTATATGCATAGGACTATGGAATGAGGGGGGATCACAGAATTTCAAATCTTAGCTTTCTATCTTCTCTGAGGGCATTCAGCACATTACTGAGGTTCTCAATTTGTAGCTTTAACTTCTATTTTATTATGCCTATTAAAAAAATATCAGTGCCCTCTTAACTCATTCTTTGGCTTCTAATGTTCCTTCAGTTTTATCGTCATGTTGCTAAACCCAAGAAAAGATTACTCAAATGTTGTCTTGTCCTTTAGAGATTCAGAGATACATGTAGGAGCTGCTCACTAGCTCTAGCAGAGCATGTATTACGAGTGAGGAGCTCACTGCACATTCAACTGCACCTTGTTTAACTTAAAAGTGAAGTATGTGTGTTTCCAATTTCCTATAAATATTAAAAAGACACAGGATCAACAGTCAGACTACACTTGACTTTGCCAGAAGCCTGGGGAAGCCACTGGAGCAGAATGTCATTGGGTCAGGGATCTGTCCTCACTGGATAGCTGACGATGAGAGTGGCTGAACACCTCTGTGAGTGGCCAGGATTACACCCAGCTGTAGCTCCAGGATGAGGCCTGGCAACACAGACTTGCTGGCATACACTCGAAATGCAGCAACAACTAAGCCCAGATTTAATATGCATTTATCAATACAGGTATCAGCCATCTTGATTGTAAACTTTGTTTACACCCCATTGTCAACATAGAGGAGTCTAATGCCAATTCATCCGCCAGGCCACCATAATCCCACTAAAAAGTGCTGAGAAGGGGTTTGGATCAATGCAAGTAAATCCACCCTTAAACAGATTTCAGTTAAACTGTTGCGACTATAGAAATCCTAAAGCAGATAGTTCTGTCCTAAATTATGAAATGTTAGTGGATTTGTCTCTTCTCTAACCCCAGCCAGAGACAACTTCAGGTAGACTATGATTGCAGACAGGGCTTTCATACCTCTGATTGCAGACAGAGACAAAGGCAAGCTGGAGCTACCAGTGAGCTTGTCTTCTGGTGTGGTCAGGGCGGGATAGAGGGGAAGAACAAGAGCAGTGCTGAATCCCAATAGGGCAGGCTGGTTTCCAGGGCTAGAGAGCCCAAAGGCAGAGCCTGATCAATCCCCATGTTGTTACAGCCCCGTGTTTTCCACTCCTGCTGCCCTTTCTCCATGATACCTCAGCCTCAAGTATTTTAAAAAATAGGTGGGGGATGCAGAAAATCCACATTGGCAAGAGAGACTCCTAAGCCTGTGAAACTCCAAATCAACTACTGACATCTTCTATCACAAATTATCAGATCAGAAATGACAACAAAAACCTTCCCGGTGCTCAAAGAAGAGGTAAAATACAGTTGCAAGAGAGCAGCAGTCCCTCGCCTGTGCAGTGCTGCCAGAAGCACGGGTGGGGCCTGAGAGCACACTGACCAGCACTGCAGCACGGGATGTACAGGCAGGTGAACAGTGCTCCTGGCACTATGGAGCAGGAAGAACTAGGGGCTTTCTCCAGAGCAAAACTGAGACACCAGTTCAGCAGAATCTCCTCTCTGCTGTACTACCTACGCTTGGACTGTGCTGCCCTGTACTTACAGTTGGCAGTGATTTGTAAAGGAACTTTTCACAGACATGTGTCGTGACTTTGTTTCCACATCTGTACCTGAAACACTGGAAATAGGTGCTCAAGGCTGTGCAAGTCCCCACAGCTGTCCCATGTATCTTTTTCTCCCCAGCCAAATGCAGGGCTATGAATTCTACCATACGATCAAGCTTCTCAGTATCAAATGCTACAACGCTGAGGAGAAGCAGAGTGCTCAGGTCCATTTGGGCATGTGGAAGGAAGCAACTTGGGAATCACAGAGACAGAGGCAACTGGATGATACAGGGAGTTTTATCCTGTCACTTATTACACACCTCTGATCTTTCCCCCACTGCTCTATTCCTGTCCCCAGCAGTAATGTACCCCTTCCCCTTGACAATTAAAAGGCTAAAGAAAGGCACCTCCTTCCATGTGACTCATTTTCTTTTAGCCAATTAAGTTACACATCTGCATTTCTGAGGGAAAATACACACACCAAATAAGAAAAAGTAGAGATAAATGCAGTTTACTAACCATATACACTAAAAAAATCACCTTATCACAAGAACTGGGGATGACTCCAAAAAGAAATGTAAATAGCTTCTGTGATTTAGCACTGACCGACACCCAATATATTAAACTGCCCATGATTTCTTGCAAGCTCCATGCTAATGCACTCCATAAAAGGTCAGTGAAAACAGCAGTACTCCATATCTATCTAGAGGCTTCACTTGGTGGCAAATAATGGAATGAATTGCCCCCTGACCAGGATGGGGAAAGGAAGTTAATCTGCACCTCCTCCCTTTCAGGGAATGTTCCAGGGTTGTAAAGCATGAGTCAGCAGCATTGCTGCTATAGAGGTTTTTTGCTAGCATGCTACTGGCAACACAGACTCTACCTTTCCCAGCTTTGGTAAGCCAGCTAAGTGTCCATCAGGAAACTGCCATTCTTTTGTATGAAATGGGACAGATGAATTGATCACTATTTAATCATCAACATCTTAAATGTCATCACTGACCTCTATGATCACAATGTAATTCAATACAGCAAAGAAGAAGAAAGAGTTAAGTTGATGGGTGAAGCTGGGAGAAATCGAGCCTTAGTGATGTATTTTAACCTTTTTATTGTTACTGCTACTGCGGTAATGCCAAAACACCTTTGTTACTGCAGCCAAGACAAAACCCACCATACTAAGTCTCATGACCAAATTTCGCAGCTTCCTGTAACCAAGGATCTCAATCATTTTGTAAAGCTGATGAATACTCCTCCTGAGAAATACATTGGCATTTCTTTGTCTGTTCTGGAGACAAAAAAAATAAGGAAGGGAAAGAGGACACAAACTTTTGGGAATTAACCTGGCAGTTTACAGCCGTTCACAGGAACCACACACCAGCGCCTAATCAGGTGCACCTTCTTCCTCCAGCTGAGGTCATGTCAGCCCAGCTCCTGGTCCAGTTCATCCTTCATTGGATTCTTGTGCTTTCATGATTACTTTCTTGACAGGTTACACAGGGTCCTTTCTAACATTAATAAACCAAACTTCTGCTGTCTAACTATCCCTAGCTTTTAATATTTAAATATAGCTTGACAGAGAATTAAGGACAGAAACTTTTCTTCCCAGAAACGAAAAACAAAAATAAAATTAATCTTTCCTTTAAATGAAGAAAGCACTGTTATAACCTCACCACTCACTGTCTCTGACCTTCCAGACAGGAAGAACATGCACAATGGCCGGTCAGCAGCCAGAGCAGCTCTAGAGCACGCCGCGTCAGGCCCAATTGGCAGTACACAGCCACACAGAAACTGGGATAGTGGAAGCTGTAGCAGGGGAGGAGAGGATACAAGATGCAAACCCATATGAAAGAACTTTCATCAGGATATATTAGCTCCAGTCTTAGCCACTGAAAATCAGTTTTATGCAGATTATGTTCTCCGCAGCTAGTAACTTTTGAGTCCCTTGACCAATTTCAGCCTGTTTTGTTACAGAGGTAACTGCCTTCCTACAAGTCCCATGAAAACTGACATTCAAGAAGACAAGCAGACGCTGCAAGTGACCCTGCTCACATTGCAGCTGACAGAAAAGTCATAATATAGGACCCTTATTTGCCACCAAATGATTTGCCTAGGAGACAGTCTTTCTAATCAGTAAAACAGCAGGAAAATCTTCACTGAGAATTGTTCATCAACCACAAGGCATAAATCAAAGCACCATTCATTCCAATGCTCAAACCACTACTTGTTTCATGTAACCGTAGGACAAGACAACATTAATACTGGTGATCGAACCCTAACCCCAGCAAACAAAGCAAGGATGTTGAGACCCAGCCTAGAACAGCCATAAAGCAAATGGCCTCCTTACCTCCTCTGTGAGGGTCACTACGAGTGGGGTTAAAAAACAGATTATGATCTCAGAGCAGGGGCAGACATGGAGGCCCAAGTTCACTCCTGAAGCTGCTCCCCGCAGGTGAGCTCTGGGGATGAACTGACACCACATGTTCCTTCTGGATGCCTTTGGTGCATTTGGTCACCATGTCACATGTTTAATTGAAGGTGAGTGCCAAACATCACGTCATCCGGGGTGTATGCCTTGGAGTCCACAAACTGTAATCCAGCACTCCTCATTGCTACTGCACACTCTGGCTTCTGATGCCTTTTTGTATCAGCTAACAAAATATTTTCCTTTTGACATTCCAAGCCAGCTTATGCTACTCCTGTGGCCACAGGATTTTTAAGACCTGTCAATCTAGAATTAATTCTCTTCTTACAGCCTAAGTACCCCTTACCTCTTCGTCAAGAAAATTACATTATTTGAAATAATTTCCATTTTTGCCAGTATAACATCTCATTTTCTTCTTTGTAGCCTGAAGGAACGATTTGTAACACAAATCCTAAAAACCGAGATAAAAGGAGGAGGCTAAAATGACGGCTAAATCAGATGAATAAGAAATGTATATGTATTTTTCTGTGTAGTAAAAAAATCCAGTCTCCACCAACTCTGATTTAATAACAAAGAGCTGATGCCTTTTCTTTGTTTTTAGGATACCATAGAGGACTGATTAGATTCTGTGCACAGGAGATGAGACGTTTCCATAGCAGATGAAAACCTGCTGGGATCTGAAGGGATCACGTTGTCAACAAATTGGATTCTTTATCCACCAATACTATAAAAATTAGGCAGTTCTACTTGTCTGCTAACAATGCCATCCTTTCTATTTATGAGAGATCCTTCCTTTCCCCTTCTCTGATGCTGCAGCAAAATCTTGGATTCTGACATCAAGCCCAGGCAAGCAATATTAGTCCTTGAGACAGAGTTTGCAAAACATTAATGAAATCAGAATGAGACTGCAGTTTGGCTTGTTGCCTTGGACAATGGAAGTGAAATTAAAAGCAGAGGGAAGAGAAGGGACTTGCTCTTAGCTAAAATCAAATCGCGGAATGCATTTTTCATAAATTAAAGCATTTTATACACTATTTACTACAGGCTTTTCTATTTCAATGAGTCTAGTGATAACTGGTACCAGGAGGAAACAGTATTAAAAGCAGCTAAGATAAACTAGCAAGTAAAGAATTCCTTTCAAGAATTTTATTCAGCCAGGAAAATCTATTAGGTAAAAAGCCTTCTGCCAAAGATAGAAAAACTACAAGGGCTAAGAGAAAGGAAAGATGTGTAGAAGAGGAAAACAAAGAATAGAACTGTATGCAAGGAAACAGGAGAGAGGATATCTGGAAAAATTCACAATGCTTTCCCTTAGAAAACAGAAAAACAGAATCTATCAACCAGTCCTAGAAATTAATTTCAATAACACTGATTATTCATCACCTTTCTGAGGCATGTTTTGCTGTTAGCAATGGCCCACACCTTTGCCAGTACCCAAATTCTGGCTTGGAATTCCTGCCTGTCTGGGGACCCATAATGGCCATTTCAGGAGTCCAGGCTTTCTCACACAGTGAAACATAACTGCCTTTCCAGAAAAAATTCTGTTGTTTTTTTTCACGTTTTTAAAAGGCCCCCTAAAACTTCAGACTGAAGACACATGTATATTTTGATTGCACACATTCCCTCCAGGTCTAAAAGCAGAGTTTAAGAAGTATGATCACCTGTAGGACACCGAAACAGAGAAGGACATCCTGAAGTCTGGTTTGGTAGGTGTTGGGTGAGAACTGGCACCTAAGAAGTTAATTCAAGATGGATATAACTTTCCCTCTCTCCATTAAGGTGAAGCGAGCAGATTTTCAATCCTGCCTAGATT